>CM008283.1:31146029-31537831 GCA_002319775.1 Fagopyrum tataricum | reverse complement strand
CAAACGGTGTGGAATTTGCCAAGATGCTTTATTGGGTCTTCCCCACTTAGTCCATGGAAGGATGGGAGTAAGTGGATCAAGCCCGGCTTGAGCTCGAAGTTGACCCCTTCTCCAATTGCCGGTATGGTTACCGCAAGAGGGGTGTTGAGTCAAATCTGGCTGCGTGAGTTGTCGGAGTGTTCGGTTCGCCATTTCTTCTTCGTTCCGACGTTGCCTTCTTTGCCGATTGTAGGTTCTCTCGATTTCTGGATCAAAAGAGGCAAATTCAAAGTTAGTAGCACGGGTTTGAACCATAAAAATGGTCCAAACCAAAAATCAATAATCAAAAGTACAATAAAAACTTAAATAAAACTCCCCGGCAACGGCGCCAAATTTGACAAGGCTTATTTCCTAAGGTCGTTATTATAAGCTTATCAAGTTAAATCCGAACTTAATACTAATGTATAGTGATTAAGTAAGGGTCGAACCCAAGGGAGTTGAACAAGTTTCTATTCAATTTTATTATTTGATTTTGGTAACAAAGGGGGGGGATTTGGATTGTTTAAAACAAGACAAAGACAATTATAATGTTGGTGAAAAAGATTGATTTAAGAACTACACTAGGTAGGATCTTAGCATACATATAAATTGGTTGGTTCTTTTTAGAAGTATTCATTTGTTCTCATCTTGATCGTATTATGCATTAAGCCAACCGGCATTAACAACTTAACTAGTTTATTAATCCGTAAACCTACAAGATTAAACCACTAATTAGCATTCTACAAAGATAAAGAGATATAAAAGATAAACAACCCGTTAATCTTTTTTGTAGTTAAATTCCTTTCCCTTAAATAATCACAACCAGCTTTTACCTAAGGGTTTGCTACTAGATTAAGGACCCGAACCCGGAATCAATTAATCCTAGCCTTTTGCATGCATTATACAACTTAGGTGATCAAACTAAGTAGAAAATAAACATGCAAACTAAGTTAATACAAGGAATATAACACAAAAATATTAAAAACTTTTTAAAAAGAACTTACAACCACTTTATAATGCAGCTTCAATCACCCAATGTAGCCAAGGGAGTTTAGAAACTCATTACAAAGAACACTATGAATATAGAGGTTTTTGTGTGGAAAATGAGATGAAAATACCTATAGCCAAGGGCTCTATTTATACTACAAAATGCATTAAAAAGGAGTAAAGAGGCTGTGCTAACAGCCACCATTAAAGGTGAATTAAATTGGTTGCAGACAGCCACAATAATGTCCTTAAAGTCGTCGAAAACAGCCGAGTAAAAGCCTCTGACGCTAACCCGCACCGCGGCCAAGGCGCCGCGGGGGCGGTTTAGGCAAAAACGTTCCAACTTCTTCTTGGCCGCGGGGCGGCTCGTCATACCGCGGGGGCGGGTCCTTGAATGCTCTTGAAACGTCTGACTCTTTAACTTCGTAACGCTTCTGGTGAGAATCCGCAGGGCGGCCCAGAGTTACCGCGGGGCGGTGACACTGGATCTTCGGCTTCACAAGGCCGCTGCATGGCCGCAGGCAAGGGCGCTGGGGCGCCGTCTTCGCTTCGTCAGGCTGGGTCACCGCAGGGGCGGACAGGGTTGGCCGCGGGGGCGGTGACATGTCTCTTCATGGCCGCGGGCGAAGACGCGGCTGCGGCTCTGGTGGTGGTCTTCATGGTTGACACCGCAGGGCGGACTGGAGAGTCCGCGGGGGCGGTGACAGGCTTGTCTTGGCCGCGGGCGTTGACGGCAGCGGCACTCATCTGTGTTGTCAGACAGAGCCACCGCGACAGGGGCGGTGTGCACCAGAATCTGAACTTCGATGATTTTCTTCAACTCCTAAGTATTGCTAATACCTTCTTTTGCTTCAATTTGAATCTTTTATCTGGATCACAGTATTAGCAATATAAACTGACTCAAAAACATAAAAACGACTCTAAAAGCTACCTAAAATGATAGTGATTCCATCACCTATCAACTGTGAGTACAACTAAAACATAAAACTGTAAATATGAAATGTCCCATAACCCTCGCATAAAACCCAGTGTACGGAGCCCTCAGCGGATCACCCCGTCTGAATCACTCTACAACTCTCCTAACCTGCAAAGGATCTACAACACGGTATAAAACTGTTAGCTAACCATACACATATATATAAAAGATGCATAAGCACAATCACACATCAGGGAATAATAAACACCTCATCATGCTATCACACATTTACCCGGTTTATTATCTTTATAACGTCCAACACTCAAATCGTATATATATAACTGTATATGAATATATGTGACACGAGGAATATAACCCTCGCCTCTCGTGGGTGTTGCCAGCTGGAGTGGTGATACGGTGACCGTCCCCGTATACCCTATGGGAGTGGAGAAAGCCCGCCCCACAATCCAGATCTGTCTGCCCGTAGAGAACCTCCAGACTCCCAGCGGGATGAAAGGACAAGTTGTCACGGCCCTACAATGGACAATCACTAAAACATAGGTCGGTAATCATCACAACGCATACTATCAAGCATTTATCACACACTACTCATGCACACATCCAATATAGGGATGGTAGCTAAGTAAGTCCTATGGACTTACCTCAACCTCATAAGTAGTCTCAACCCGATCAGCTCCAATTCTGGAGAACAACACTGCCTAATAACAAGGCATAACGAGATATCAAAACTCCTATCCATCAAAGGGTCACACCTAGACCCAAGGGATCCATAAGGATCGTATCCAACTTATAAACCTCAAAGCCCTAACCGGCATATAACGATATCATACACATCATCATTCTATCCTCATACACATACCTAGCATGCTACTACCGCTCATACTAGGAAAGGAAAGGATCTACACTACTCTAGGTAGATCCGGGACAAGACGCACCTGCGTGACAAGGGAGGGGCGAAGCAAGGCCGCGGCGCGCACTCGCCAGGCGCGGCGACACTCGGCCGCAGGCGCGGTGACACAGTAGCCGCAGACAAGCGCAGGCACGGGCGCAGGCGCTGGGACCGTGGCCGCGTGGGCGGCGGCTTCCGGGCGCTGGTGCGGTGACAAGGCTCCCGCAGGGCAGCGACTTCCAGGCACGGGGGCGGCGACAGTGCAGAACGTAGCCTCCCGACTTCTCTTCACTCTTCACGTGATCAAATCACGTCTTCATCCATCCACAGCCACATCCATACATATATATATATATATATATATATATATATATATATATATATATATATATATATATATATATATATACATAGAAACATCACTATACAACCAATCACATCTAATCCTAAGCTAGGGAAGAGGAATCAAAGAAGAAAGAAAGAAGAAGAAGAAGACTTACCACACTTGTGGTCCTAGGCAGCAAGGAAGGATCAACAACACACTCTCAGCTGGCTCCCAAGCTCAGCAACAACATCCATCCTCATCAACATCATCAACTCACAACAAAACTTCCACACCAAAGGAAAAGCGAAAGCAAGATCAAGAAGGAGAAAGGGAGAAGCAAGGAGGACGTAAGGATAGCTGGAATGAAGTGAAGAAGAAACCCTTGCTCCCAAGGGTAAGAAGAAGGTAAGGAAAAGAAAGTAATGCACGGGTCAACGCGTCAACAAAGCGCGGCTGCAGCCGCAGGAAACCGCATGGGCGGTTCCCTGTGCCGCAGGGCGCGGAAAACACACTCAGCCGTAGGGGCGGCTCCACGGACCCGCAGGGGCAGCTAAGCTAGCTCAGTCCTAAAGGTCAAGGCTCTTACAATGATAGTAGAAGTGTAGAACATACCCGGCTATGCATAAATTTTATAAGATCATTTTATAGAAAGAAAACTTCATTGAATATCTTGCTAATTCTTGTTGATAGTTTTTTTATGAAAAGATTAAACCTTAAAAATATACTGATGTCTTGAGACTAAATCAGTAAAAAGTCTGACGTTGACATGGAGGAACTGAGGCTTAGCGTTTGGAAGACGGCCAACTGGCTTAAGCAACTTTTTAGGTTGTCGTTTCAAGAAGATCTTGGCGTTTGCCATGACTTTCCGCCATGTTCACCTCTGTTTTCCTACAGCCGCGCCACCAACAACGTTATCCGTCGTTCAAGATTTGGTGCATAAAATCAGTCTCTTTTGTGCTCCTAGGAATTGGCAAACAGTTGCTCCAGCTCCTTTATGTAGTTGATGGCTCCTCCAATGATAGATGATTCATCGCCATAAGTATATACCAAAAACACACAATCAACCTACAATATAATACTCAAAATTAAAAAGCGACTTTAAACACTTCCCTCATCTATGTTGATCTAAGATGAGAAAAATTCAATCAGAGAAACGAAAATTGTGATACTACTACATAAAATGATGATTAATTAGACTAGTGGTCCGAAGATGCATATTTACAAGTTGTTTCTTAAAAAACCGAAATCAAAATGCAGCAAGATATATAGATTGATCTATGATAGTTAATTAGGAAAAAAAGAGAAAAGAAAACAACCTTTGAACATAGGAAGAAGGCATCAAATATCTAATAGAAGCAAGACACTCATTCACCTGCTTCCGGGAGTTGCGGCGATGTGAGTAATCGTCGTCGAGCAAATTGTATGGGTCAACAGATTTTGGATCAAAAATTCATCGATATAAAAATTACACAATTTAACTAAGTAAAATCTCTACACATACCTCTAATGACAAAATTATGATCACGAACAACTACATCACTAGAAAGATTTTGCAATATTTGGGTCAAATGAAAGAGAGATGAGATATCACAACTTAGACTTGAAAGATAGGAAGGCGATATCGAAATATTGCGTAATAGATCATCACACATAAAACCCAAAAGCAACCAAGCAATCTAAAAACACGAGACTTCACAAAGACAACATCAAAATTAAGAAAGGATAGACGAGTTTACCGTCAAGGTAGGTAGTGAGGGATGTGGAAACGGAAGCATCTTCAAGGCCGGTTGGACTACAGGCCGACAGGGTCTTCACGGCTGAACTCGACTTGAACAATGGTGGTATAAAGGAGAGCGATGTGCTATGCCTTCTATGTTTCCATCGGATCCTCCGTGAACTAGTGAAGAAGGTAAAATGATCGAAGATTTTTATTTTGCTTAATGCGGTTTGAGAGGCGTCCACGCGCATTATGAGGTGTACATGATGTGTCAATGGATTTTGTGTACGCATTGTGAAGCGTATAACATTTTTGGCGTGTACGGAGTAACATATTGGCGTGTATATAACGTCATCCTTTTAATAAGTATGTGATTTTTTTCACAGTTTTTCTAACGTGTCTCCATGGGCACATTAATAAACACAAGATTCTATTTTTAATAAATGAGTGTTTTTATATTAAAGGCATTAATTATACCATGTACATTTTCAAGAATTGCAAATAAATGTTCCTTATATTAAAGACATTAATCGCATTTTCAAGATTCGTAAATATCTTTTGAGAGCGAGAAAAAGTTAATAAAAATTGATGATAGCTGGTGTCTCATAACTGATTAGTAAAATTAATTATTTTTAATATTTGTTTTCAATTTGTTTTTCCTACTTCTTAGATTTTAACTCCTTACACAAAATTTATGCTTTCCTAAAATTCATCTTGAGTTCCCCCTAAAATTTTGAAATCTCTCATTCCAACCCACCCCACGCACAATATATTAAAAAATAACAATAAATTAAAATTGATAACAACAAAAAATTAAATTAAAATTCAACTTACTATCTCAAAATTCAAAAATCTTAATAAGATAGTTTACCCTACACTTTAAAAATTAAAAATCGGATTGGATCTCTCATTGTTTATGTTGTTTTTCTTCTGTTTGTTAGATCCAATCCAATGAGGACTTTCAACTATCAGAGGGTGCCCACATTCGACGGGACGATAGGATTGGAGGTGGAGCATTGTATAGGACACGTTGAGACTACTTTGGAGGCAATACGTTGTCCTGAAGAGAGGACAGGTGGAGTTGGTACAAACCCTGCGTCTTTGAGGATAGTTTGTAGGAGTGTGACCAATTTTACTGGTGGAGGATAGTTTGTAGGAGTGTGACCAATTTTGCACAGATGAGAGAGATGATTCGGGGCCATTTCTGCCCTGCGTCTTTGAGGACTGAGCGACTGCGGGATTTCTATGAGGCCCGATTTGAGGATTTGCCAATATCTGAGGCCATCAAGAGGTTAAAAGAGGAGCTGACCTTACTGGGACCAACTGCCCCACTAGAGGATCAACATATATATCTCTTCTCATGGATAGTGAGAGATGACATTCGGTCATACTTAGCTAGATTCCAGTGTGAGACCCTGATGGATTATCAGGATAGGGCTGCTGCTTATGAGAGAGATCGACCGCTTCAACGGAGAGCAGTGTAGTCTGTAAGGGCCACATAAGAGCAAAGAGTGGGGAAGTCAGGTTCTGCTAGTGGATTTGGGAGCCAGAGTAGAGCTCAGACTTCCAAGAGTGTCGGGTTTTCACCGAGGGCTCCGGTGACAGACCTAGGACGTCAGTGCCACAACTGTGGCCAGGTGGGACATTTACGAGCTCAGTGTAAGAGACAGTTGGTCACATGTTTCACTTGTGGCAAGTTTGGACATAGGTCCACATTTTGCCGTCAGGGGGCAGCTTCACCAACGCAGATTCCCTTCCATCCCGGAGCTCAGGGAGTGGACAGCGATCTCCGGCGACTTATACGCCGGGGTATCAGCAGTAGAGAGCTCCAAGTTACCCACAATAGAGGGCACCGGGACAAGCAGCAACAGTACAGAGCCCCTGGGTATGCCCCATTTCAGGGTTCCGCACCAGGTGTGGGCCGTGGAAGAGGCCATGGAGATAGTGTAGTAGGGAGTAGCGGGACCCAGGCTAGAGCTAGCAGCAGTAGTGCACAAGAGTCTGAAGTACATTTCACTCAGCGGGAGTTGAATATCCGATAGAGGAGATGGCTTGAGTTGATTAAGGACTTCGATCGGGAAATTCTGTATCACCCTAGAAAGGCAAATGTAGTCGCCGACGCCTTGAGCAGGAAGACGCCTCAGGAGAAGGCTATAGCTCGTCTGATAGTTCAGCCCAAGCTACAGAGGGATCTTGTCCGACTAGAGGTAGAGATTTAGTTTCCAGATGTTGATCGGCACTTAGGTGCTTTGGAGCTTGTGCCGGATCTGTTGAATGAGGTCCGATAGTAGCAGGATACCCGCCCTACCATATCCAGGATTCGGGACAGGATATCTCGGGATGAGGCACCACAGTTTCTGGTAATAGGAGAAGGAGTGATGAGACGCCAAGGGCGTGTTTGTGTTCCCTTTGATGATGAGTTGAGGCAGCGGATCGTACAGGACACTCATATTACGCCTTACTCAGTACACCCATGTGCGAGTAAGATGTATAGAGATATCAGACGTTCCTACTGGTATAGCGGTCTGATACTGGATGTGAGTAAGTTTGTGGCCTAGTGTGCGACCTGTCAGTAATGAGCATCACCGACCAGGATGGGAGCTCCACCCACTACAAGTTCCGTAGTGGAAGTGGGAGGATATATCGATGGACTTTGTCTTAGGGTTGAGACCGAGCCGGAGTTTTGACGCCATTTGGGTTGTGGTGGACCGACTCACCAAGACCGCCCGTTTCATTCCCATTAAGGAAACGTGGCCAGTGAGTCGATTAGCAGAGGAGTTCATGAGACATATCGTGAGACTGTATGGAGTGCCCCGGACCATCGTCTCAAATAGAGATGGACGGTTTACTTCGAAATTTTTGGAGCAGGTGCATACTGCCTTAGGGACCAGTTTGCATTTCACCACCGCTTACCACCCGCAGTCAGATGGTCAGTCGGAGAGGACTATCAGACCTTGGAGGACATGCTTAGGGCATGTGTACTACATTGGGACAGGTATGGCTCGATCACCTACCTCTAGGGAAGTTCTCATACAACAATAGTTATCATTCATCTATTGGTATGGCTCCCTATGAGGCGTTATACGGCTGGAAGTGCCGTACATCACTATGTTGGGAGGATGCTAGTAAGGCCGGAGGGATTGCTCTGGAGCATATATAGGATGATATGGCTCGGGTAGCGTTGATCCGAGAGCGCATGCTAGCAGCTCAGAGTCGTCAGAAGTCTTATGCAAATAAGAGGCGCAAACCGTTGGAGTTCCGGGTCGGTTCACACGTATGACTGAGAGTATCACCGACCCGCGGGGTTAGGTGTTTCGGCATTAAGGGGAAGTTAAGTCCCCGATATGTCGGACCCTTTGAGATACTGGAGCGGGTCGGGGAGGTCGCCTACCGGTTAGCCCTCCCACCTGCCTTGGAGAGCGTACATCCGATATTTCATGTATCCCATCTCAGGGAATACATACTGGACCCACGACACGTGGTCAGTCATGAGGACTTGACGGTTGAGCCGGACCACACTTTTGCGGAGTATCCGATAGCTATTCTAGAGAGGGGCGTTAGACGACTACGGTCGAAGGACATCCCTATGCTTAAGATACAGTGGTCCCGACGGGGAATAGATGAGGCTACCTGGGAGACAGAGGATAACATTAGGAGCTCGTACCCGGAGCAGTATACCGAGCTAGTGTCGGCATTCTTTTGACGAGTTAGATTGAGACCATTTATGTGTTATTTGTTATCATGTTTACCATATTTAGACCTTGAGTGATGATATATATATTGGTGTTTGTCTCGGGACTCGTGTGACACCGTTTTAATCGAGTTTAAAGAAATGGAAAGTCTTATTAAAAGAATCAATTATGGCTCGGGAGTCTAAAACCCGGACAAGTGGTACGTCGTCCTAAGTTTCGGGACGAAACTTATTTTAAGGGGGGACTGATGTAATAACCGGAAAATTTCGGAAATTAACTTAATTATTTTAGTAAAATGTTATTAATTTTCAGATCTGAACCTAGTTTCAAGAATGAACTTCGTTTTGTTTAAACGAATCTGAACCGAACCTGGTCGAACTATATCAGTGCAGGGAACTGGATGACCCGGCCCGGCCTTCTTCTTTTCTTCCTGAGCCACACACCTTCTTTCCTTCCTGGGCCACGTTGCTTCTTTCTTCCTAGGCCACACTTTTTCTTTGCTTCTTGGGCCGGCCTCCTATGCCTTCTCCTTCAGGGCCGTGTTGCAGAGGACGGTCCGTGGTGCTTCGTCTTCGTTCGTCCTTCACGGCTGTTCGTTCTTCATCGTCATTGAGGAGGATGGTGAATTCTCTTAATGAGCCATTAAACCGGAAGTTGAAGGAGCAGTGAGTGCGTTAGGACGTTACCGTCCGTCCCTCGACTCAATTACTCAGGCAACCTCTTAACCACTTCCCTCGTCCCTGGAAACCATTCATTCTCGATCTGTCGTCTCTGCAACAAGCTCGACCCAATCTCCCTACCCTGACTGTGCTTCTGCTTCTCTATAAACCGCCTTGCCGAACACCCTAGAGCCCTAACGTATACGCCGCCATTGACACACCACCATCCCAACATTTGGATTCCCTTCCTCCTCTACAAAGCCAACATTGAGACGACCGTCGGTAAAGACCTCCGCCAGGAGAAGCTGTCGATCGCGGGTGAGTGTCCCTACTTCAGTTCCGCTTTAAACTAAGGCTGGAATATTGGGTCGATTTTTACATACTGGCATGATTTGGCAGAAAAGTGAAGACGAGTATCCTAGAAGGAAGAAGGGCCGCTTAGCCTGTGGGTTGCTCCTCTGGAAATTTGATTCCCAGACGTGCAGGTTACTCTATCCTGCTGCGTAATTTTATATGTGTTTGTGCTCTAGTGACATTTTAGTATTAGAATTGTAGCTAACGGTTTTTACTTTGTTGTTAGATAATGTAGGTTAGATCTTTACCGAGAGATCAAGAGTGAAGTGGCCAACCGGGTTTCCATACTAGGATCGGGTGTTTGGTTATTTAATTCAGTTATTTATTTCTGCAGTTTACTTTTATCGTTAGAATTTTCCGTCCTAGAGATTGAAAGCTGTTATGTTAGTTGTGTCTTTATACTTTGAATACTTTTATTTAAGATTTAACGTTATAATATATGTGCCTTGTTGCAAGGTCCGTTGAAATTGTTGTTAAATTAAGGTCGGGACCCACTGTGAGGTCCTAGCCAGTAACGCTCCGGATTCCCAAAATTCGGGGTGTTACACGTCCGGTCCTAGATCACGTCTGAACGGGGTGGTCGTGGCGAAAGACGATGCAGTCCGTGGAGGGGAGATGATAGGTCAGAAGAGGTGGGAAGTAGTGTGAGAGGGTATGAATAGGGGAGATCGGCGGTAGGTGGTTCCAATGTCGGTATCGGTATGGACGACATCGGTATGGGCGGTCTATTTGGTCGCACGGGAGAGAGGAAGACAACCTGAACAAAGGGCGGTTGAAGAGGTGAGGTGGGAACAGTTGGTGTCGAGCGAGAAGGATGGGTGAAGGTCCAAATTTACGGTCCGAGCCGAGCTTCTGGTTTCATCGATCTTCAACCATTAATGGTGTTCGAATATACGTCCACCAGAGTTAAAGCTCTTAACTCCTCTGTTGACGGTAAAAATGCCGCAAGGGACGGACCGTTGAAGAGACGCCGCTGCTGGGAAGAGATGACTCTTGGCCCATTAGTGAGTTAGCTAGGGAGTCGGCCAAGACAGGGAAAAAAGGAAACTGGGCCGGTGTAAGCAGGTCCAACAAGGAAGGAAGCAACTTGATTCTTGGGCTGGTTTGGGTTTATACCCCCAGTTTAGATTGGTTTCGTTTTATTTATTTCTTCGTTTTCATTTCGGTTTCTCGGATTAAATAAAATTATAAAATTAATTTAATAATTAACTAACATTAAAAATCACAAGGAATTTAAAATTTTCCGGTTATTCCTAGGAAGATCTTGTAAGAATTTATCGATGGAGCGAAGAGTTGTGTAGGGGGTTATTATTCAAACTAGTTATTTTTTTTAGCTTTTTTATGTGAAAATATATCTTCATTACACATGCATTAAGATCAATCTATTTCCAATTACTAATTTTATCATTTTTTTTGAAAGACTTTACTTGTTGAAGCTATACTAACTAAATCGAGCTAATAAGGATGTAAGATTTGGCGGTTGTAAATAAGTGGTCATTAATAGACTAATGCAACGTAATCAATTACGTAATTGAGGATCTTTTCACATATATTCAAACCCAAATGGAGCTTATGTCAACAAAAAGCTTTTGATTTTAATTAAAATCAAAAGCTTACGATAAGGATCTTTTCCTTAATGCATGTGTAATGAAAATATTAGCTAGATTTTATCTTTTCTGGTCTGGTGTATGCTAATAATTACGTAATTGATTCGTTGCATTAGTCTATTAATGACCACTTAATTACAACCGTCAAATCTTACATCCTTATTAGCTCGATTTAGTTAGTATAGCTTCAACTAGTAAAGCCTTTCTAAAAAAAAAGGTCAAATTAGTAATCGGAAATAGATTGATCTTAATAGCGGAAAATAAATACATCAGCATGATGCACTCAAACTATTTTATTATCTTTGGTTTAAGTGATTCAGTTTTATTAGTTCAATTTATTTTGTAGCACGAAAATCTCCCAAAACTCGCCTCCATACATATACCAACCGGAGTGGATCCGATGCATCTCCCTATATACCGGAGTGGTTTGGTAGCAAGGATCCTCCCAAACTCTAGGCATAAAATGAGCAGTGATGCTACACCCCGTTATGCATACACTTGAGTCTAATAAAAGGTGATGTCGTCCTAGTCAAGTTATAATTAATAAACATTCAACAAATACCACTTTAACAATACATGCTAACACAAAGAATAGTTGGCTATGTAAGTCATACGACTTAACTGGTCTGAAATCCAAACTCGCTAAATCTCGCTCCGTATGTAAACGATCTCAACAACCTAATCAAGACGGAAGATGTCTTAACAACATATTTCGATCACAAGTGAAGCTTCTTGAACAGTTCTAGACTATCTAAAAGGCTCTTATAAAGAAAGACAAAGAAATCCTAACCTTTACGAAAATTACCAAAACGCCCCTAACTTTTCTATAATTTCGAAAAGTGCCCAAAACGGGTATAAGATCCTTCCTATGATCCATTAACATCTCACAACCCCAAAATTTCATAACGGGTTCGAGTTTGTACATCAGTTCTACAACCTACGCAAAAACCCTGATTGAGTTCCTTGAGAAACAAGTCGAGCACCCTATTTTAACCTCAAAAATATACTCTTTACTAAGTCTCAAAAATTCTGAGAAAAACCCTACACATACCTTGTCATACATATTCTTGATTATAATGATCACAACCCTCAAACCAAATTTCATAAGCTCTATACAAAAATCTTAAGTTGCCTTCATGAGTCACTATTTCAACACTTAGCCAAAATTTCATTCTTTTCCTTAAAACCGCTTTTCTACTCAACTTCACAATGTCATATCTTCTAATACAACCGTTGGATTTTCCCCTAATTTTAACATTGTAACCCTCAATACAAGAACTATCTTCAATCAAAAAACCAAGCGTAAAAGATAATCCAAACATACTTAATTTCACTCCAAAATTAGGCCATGATGCCTCTCAGCCTTAAAATATATCCTTAGTCATTTTGAATTGTATCTTATGCCCAAAATAGATTTTCTATTCCTTTATTAATCCCTAAGAATTCCAAAAATAAAAGATCTCAAACACTAAAATCCTCAACTTACACAAGTTAGCTTCCATTTGCCAACTAAGTTTATAATTCACAATCCTAAAAAAAAGGTCATTTCCGAAAAATATAAACTTTAAGTAATTATCTAAATTTGGGCATTTTCTATAACATATGAAAGTATGGGTCATAAACTATAATTATAAAGCTGAGTCATTTCTTGTAATAGTTCCGATTAGGACATGTGGTGAACTTTGAAAAGTTTGGGTCAAAATTATAAATATAATTATGGGCAGCTTTATGCAATTACTGACTTGGGGTATATTTGCAAAATCTAGTAATATGAGCCATTAACATAAATATAAAGCATAAGAGTAAATTTGTAATATACCCCAAAGTTCTTAACACCCGACTAGAGTTCTGTAGGAGCTGGTGACGGCGTTATCGTTCCCGGAAACCGACGGCCAGTGGCGAGGCAACAATGACGATGGGTTCCCGGCCCGACGTGATCTTGCGACACTGGTAAGGGTGGTTCTTGTTCTCCGCTCCGGTTGGCGCAAAGGAAGACAAGGCACATCGGTGTAGATCCGGTGGCGGGGCTTCTGTCGAGGGCTTCCCCAGAGGCCGAGTGCTCATCGGTTGATGGTTAACTCTACAGTGGAATCAGAGGCTCGTGTAGAATCGAAAGGCCTTCTGCGTGGGTGTCATTTCGCGCCAAGGGGAAAAGGAAGAAGCTGAGCAGCCAAGTTCAGCAAGGAGAAGCTAGGCGAAGATACTTCGCCTGTTGTCCAGATCCATCAGGGAGACTCGCCGCTGCACTTGGAGGGTTGAAGGTAAAAGGGAGGGCTTTTTTTTTTTTACTGAATAATTGGGGTATAATGGTAGGCTACAGCTCTGTGAAGGAGAGGCAGTGAGGCAAGCATAAGGTAGAAGGGTAGAATTTGTTTTTCTCATTCTCAATTGGTATTTGGGACCACAAAAAGATTTGGTAAGATAATGGATAGGTGTGAGGTAAATTTAAGGGCTTGTTTCGTTAAAAAGAGAAATCCTACCCATATGGTACAAGTGAGAGAAGGAGGAAGTATGGGTTTCAAGTCACAAAAATTGACAAAAGAAAAATGGAGAACCCGTTCGATTCGGTTGAAACCCAATCAAATCGAGTTTCCGGAAATTAAAATTTCCGGTTAATACACCACCACAATTTCTCCATATATATATATATATATATATATATATATATATATATATATTAAAAAGATCAAGATGGTATACACAAAATCACAAGAGCTTATGTCAAATATCGCTACAAACAATGGTCATGACGAAAATAATTCGGCTTACTTCGATGACCGAAAAGCTTACGATAAGGATACTTATCATCCTACTTCAAACCTAAATGGAATTGTTCAAATGGGTTTGGGCTGAAAGCCAAGAAATTAATTTTACATAAAAAGTAATTTTTATTTAATTGGATTCAAGGATACTTATCACAAGGATTCTTATATAATGTACAATTTTTATTGATAAGGATTCTTATATAATGTACAATTTTTATTTACTTTGATTCAAGTATGCTCTTGATTGTAATTAAAATTTTGATTGTTAAAAATTAAATCTTAAATCATTTCCTTAATGCATGTGTAATGAAAATATTAGCTCAATTTTATCTTTTTCTGGTCTGGTTTATGCTAATACTTACATAATTAATTACGTTGTATTAGTCTATTAATGACCACTTAATTACAACTGTCAAATCTTACATCCTTATTAACTCGATTTAGTTAGTATAGCTTCAACTAGTAAAGACTTTCCAAAAAAAAAGACAAGAAAAAAGGATCAAATTAGTAATCGAAAATAGATTGATCTAAATGCATGTGTAATGAAGATATATTTTACATAAAAAAAAAAACTAAAAAAAATAGGGTGGAATGGGAGAGTAGGCCATTTTTATAGAGATGAGCACTAAGTATGTTCTTTTTTATTTGAATGGACAAAATAGGCTTCTCTTACTTATATTTAAAGATTAATTGAAAGGGCAAATTGGTAATATGAAATTAGTCAAGCTCAAACTCAAGTGTATTAATGAAGGCTTAAGTGTTTTAATGAAGTCCAATACACAAGCCTACGTCCGGGCCCAATACCTCCGCTTTAGACCATTTTGCTAGTAGGAGTGTTTGACGTCTTTGTACGTTTCCCTAGTGCATGGTGTACCGAGTAGGGTGTAGAATGAGTCTTTTGTAGTATCCTCTATCTCAACTCCCCATCCAAAGGAACATCAACACGTCCTTTGCATCCCATCACTCCACCCGTACCTATCACAACTGTGGTGCTTCATCCCGGGATATCCTCTCCCGAATCCGAGATATGGTAGGTAGGTATCCTGCTTTTTTCAGATATCGTCTAACAGATCCGGCACAAGTTCCAAAGTACCTAAATGTCGATCAGCATCTGGAAACTGAATCTCCACCTCTAGTCGGACGAGATCTCTCTATAATTCGGGCTGAGCCGTCAAACGAGCTATATCCTTCCTTTGAGGCGTCTTCCTCCTCAAGGTGTAGGCGACTACATTCACCTTCCCCGATGATACAGAACTTCCAGGTCGTAGTCCTTAATCAGCTCAAGCCATCTCCTCTGCTGATTATTCAACTCCCGCTGAGTGAATATATACTTCAGACTCTTATGGTCTGGGAAGATCTGACAAGTAGTCCCATACAAGTAGTGATGCCAGATCTTAAGGGCGTGCACCACTACTGCTAATCCCATATCATGAGTGAGGTAATTCTCCTCGTACGTCTTCAACTGGCGAGACGAATGTGTTATTACCTTACCCTTCTACATCAATACGCACCCCAAGCCCAGCTTGGATGCATCACTATGCACCACAAAGTCCTTTTGTGCCATCTGGCTGGGCTAAGTTTGGAGCGGAAGTCAACATCCTCTTCAGCTCCTCCAAACTCCTCTAGTAGGCTCAAACCACACAAAGCGGGTGGTCTTCCTCAGTAGACCGGTGAGTGGTCGGCCAATGATTGAGAACCCTTCCACAAACCGTTTATAATACCCAACTAGTCCTCGAAAATTGTGCACTTTCTTAACGTTCCTAGGAGGTTGCCATGACGAAACATAATCAATCTTGGGCGGATCCACCTTGATCCCCTCAATCGTAACCACATGACCCAGACATGCTACCTCCAAAACCCAGAACTCACACATGAACAACTTAGGATAGAGTTGGTTGTCCATTAGTACCTGCAATAATATCCTCCAATGTCCAGCATGCTCATCTCGATTGCGGGAATACACCAAGATATCGTCAATAAAGACTACCACAAACTGATCTAAGTAGTCGATGAATATTCCATTCATCGACTCCATGAACACGTTCGGCACATTGGTGAGCCCAAATGGCATCACCACAAACTCATAGTGACCGTATCTGGTCCGGAAAGCTGTCTTAGGGATATCCTGATCCCTCACCCTCAACTGGCAATATCTTGACCTCAAGTCAATCCTGAAGAAGACTAAGGCCCCCTGTAACGGGTCCAGTAGGTCGTCGATACGGGGTAACGAATACTTGTTTTTGATCGTTACCCGGTTAAACTCTCTGTAATTTATGCAAACTCCCATGGATCCATCCTTCTTCCTTACAAACAGTACCGATGCACCTCAAGGCGAGACACTAGGTCGGATGAACCTTTGCTCTGCCAACTCCTCTAACTGTTTCATCAACTCTTCCATCTCAATAGGTTTCATCCGGTAGGGAGTCTTCGAGATCGGTCTCGTGTCAGGCTCCCACTCAATATTGAAATCTATGCTCTGCTATGGGGGTAGGCCGGGGAAGTTGTAACACCTCGAATCCGTAGGACTCAGGGCGCTACTAGGCTAGGATCTCACAATGGATCCTGACCCTAGCCTGACAACAAGTTCACTGGATCTTACAACAAGGCACATATAGATTAAAACCAAAACATAAAACTGTAATATATAAATCAAAAGGTTTATACAAGGTACCGCTGAGTACAATCAAAACATACAACTGTACATAACACAAGGTCCCATATACCACGTAATATCCTAGTGTACGGAGCCCTCAACGGATCACCAACTCTGGATCACTCTGCAGCTCTCCTAACCTACAAAGGATCTACAACACGGTATAAAACCGTTAGCTAACCATACACATATATATATATATAGAAGATGCAAGAGCACAAACACACTTTAGGAATCATAACATATAAACATGTTGTCACACATTTACCCGATTAACTATCTTTATAAAGTCCAACACTCAAATTGTATAAATATCTGTATATGAATATAGGTGACACGAGGAATATATAAAATCCTTGCCTCTAAGTGCTATAGCTAGCTGGAGTGGTATAAGCGCACCTTCCCGTATACCATAAGGAGTGGTAAGGGCCCTTCCCGTATACCAGATCTAGCTTGACTACAAAGAACCTCCCAGACTCCACTACGGGATGAAAGGCAAGTTGTCACAGCCACTACAATGGGCGGTCACTAAACCATAGGTCGGTAATAATCAATATCGCATGCTATAAAAGCATATAACAAACACCACTCATGCATACATCCAATATAAGGATGGTAGCTAAGTAAGTCCTATGGACTTACCTCAACCTCAAAGAAGTCTCAAACCCGATCAACTCCAAACTTGAGGACAATACTGCCTAAAAACAAGGCATACCGAGATATCACATCTCCTATCAAACAAAGGGGTCACACCTAGACCCAATGGATCCATAAAGATCATATCCAACTTATAAACCTCAAAGCCATAACCGGCAAATAACTATGTCATACTCATCATCATTCTATCCTCATACACATACCTAGCATGCTACTAACCCGCTCATACTAGGAAAGGAAAGGATCAATACTACTCTAAGTAGATCCTGCACAAGACGCACTTGCGGAACGGAAATACGCAGGGGCGGAAAGGCAGCAAACGTAGGCGCGCTGGCGCGGGTGCTGTGACCGTGGCCGCAGGGACGGCGACTTCCGGGCGCGGGTGCGGTGACACACTTCCGCAGGGGCGGCGGTTCACGGGCGCGGGGCGGCAAAAGTGCAGAGTGTAAACCCCGATTTCCTCTTCGGTTCTTCACGTGATGGATTTAATTCTTCACCAACAATCAGCCATACATATACATATATATACACATTCCAATCATCAAAACACATCCAATCCTATCTAATCCTAAGCTAGGGAAGAGGAATCAAGGAAGAAGAAAGAAAGAAGGAGCAAGAAGCTTACCTACTGCAATGGTCCAGGCAAAGAGATGATCATACAACCTCAACAGCTAGCTCCCAAGCTCAACAGTACACATCCACACATCAACATTCACCAAAGCCACACAACCAACTCTTCCAAACCAAGGAAACTCAAGCAAGATCAAGGAGAAGGAGAAGAGAGAAGGAGGACGTGAGAAAGCTGAAGAAATGAAGATGGAGCCCTTGCTCAGCAAGCCAAGGGAAAGGCTAAGAAAGAAAGAAAGGAAAGAGAGTAAAGCAAGGGTCAAGAGTCAACAAAGCCGGCTGCAACCGCAAGAAACCGAAGGGGCGGTTCCCTGAGCCGCAGGGGCGGAAACCCGTTGGGGCGGCACAAAGCACCCGTTGGGGCGGCACAAAGAACCCGCAGAGGCGGCTCAGCTCCTAAAGGTCAAGGCTCTTACATCTCACCTCCCCTAAAAACAAGTTTCGTCCCGAAACTTGTAGAAATCCTCAAACCACTCGGACTCATAAGCCGAGGTATAACTCTCTCTATATCCTCAAACACGAGCACGGAGGAAATCATCAACTCCAGCAGCAAGATCACTATAATATCCAAGGCATAGAGGAAAACCATCTCTAGACGTATCATCATCACATTACAAGGGCATAAAGGAAAAACATGTCTAGCCAAATCATCCTCACAACAGAAGGGCATGGAGGAAAAACATCTCCAGCAACACTATGTCCATCAAAATAGCATGGAGGAATAACCATCTCCAGCTAAACCCTAATCGTATCACAATAGCATGGAGGAAAAAGCCATCTCCAGGCATAAACAGCAATCGTACTAGCACAACAAGATCTAATAAGATCATATATCACATCAAAGCTAGTACGAAAATAAACACATCATAGCATATAAGCACATAAGCATAACACTCACCAAGATAGTACTAAGATCTACTCGTCGATCCTACAGGTACATCTATCTCGGCATAAAACTCTGGATAGTTCCTCTGAATACTATCCTCAGTCTCCCATGTAGCCTCATCAGGTCCTCGTCTCGACCACTGTATCCTCATCATAGGAATATCCTTCGAACGCAGGTGTCTCATACCTCGTTCTAGGACTGCAATCGGATGCTCAACAAAAGTGTGGTCAGGCTCAACCACCAAATCATCATAACTTACAATATCTCTCGGATCTGGTATGTACTCCCTCAACTCAGACACGTGAAACACAGGGTGAACACCCTCTAACCTCGGAGGCAAAGCTAATTTATATGCTGCGCTCCCAACCCGATCCAAAATCTCGAACGGTCCGACATATCGGGGGCTCAACTTTCCCTTAATGCCAAAACGTCTAACACCTCGTGTCGGAGACACTCTCAGCCACACATGGGCGCCTACTCTGAACTCTAGGGGTCTACGCCTCCTATCTGCATAAGACTTCTGACGGCTCTGTGCAGTCAGCATCCGCTCTCTAATCAGTGCTACACAAGCCACATCATCCTGAATTTGATTAGGTGTCAACCCACTAACACTGCTCGGCTTATCCCAACATAACGGAGTACGACATCTCTATCCATACACTGCCTCATATGGGGCCATCCCAATAGATGCATGCCAGCTGTTGTTGTACGAGAACTCAACTAGTGGAAGATGATCCGTCCACACTTGTCCCCAGTCCAACACACAAGCTCGCAACATATCCTCCAGTGTCTGAATGGTCCTCTCTGACTGACCATCTGTCTGAGGATGGAACGTAGTAGTAAAATGCAAACTCGTCCATAGGGCAGTCTGAATGTGCTGCCAGAACCTCGAGGTAAATCGTCCATCTCTGTCTGAGACAATCGTCCTCGGTACACCATGGAGTCTCACTATCTGTCTAGTGTACTCCTCAGTTAATCTGTTCATTGGCCACGCTTCCCGAATAGGGATAAAACCTGCCGTCTTCGTCAGTCTGTCAACTTTAACCCAAATAGCATCAAAACTCCTGCTCGGTCTCAATCCTATCACAAAATCCATGGTGACGTCCTCCCACTTCTTCTGTGGAACAGACAGTGGATGGAGTTCACCTCCAGGTCTGCAATGCTCAATCTTGACCTGCTGACAGGTCGCACACTGTGCCACAAATCTGGCCACGTCGGGCTTCAACCCTCCCCACCAATATGAACGTCTCAAATCCTGGTACATCTTGCTCGTACCTGGGTGTATCGAATAAGGCGTACAATGAGCCTCATGTAGTATCCTATAACGTAGATCCGCATCAGCAGGTACACAGATGCGACCGCGGCGTCTCATCACTCCATCTGCTCCTATAAGGAACTGTGGTGCCTCATCCCGGGACATCCTCTCTTGGATCCTCATCAGTGTCGGGCAGTTCCCCTGCTTCTGTTGGATCTCACCCAACAGATCAGGAAGAACCTCTAAAGTACTCAGCTGGGCGTCCTCATCAGGAAACTGGACGTCCAACTCCAGCCAAATCAGGTCTCTCAACAACTGATGTTGAACTGTCAACCTCACAATCGCCTGCTCTCGAGGCGTCTTCCTACTCAGGGCGTCGGCGACAACGTTCGCCTTCCCCGGATGGTACAAAATCTCCAGATCAAAGTCCTTGATCAGCTCAAGCCACCTACGCTGGCGGTTATTCAATCCCCGCTGCGTGAAAATGTACTTCAGACTCTTATGGTGTGTGAAGATCTGACATGTAGCACCATACAGGTAATGTCTCCAGATCTTCAGTGCATGAACTACCGCTGCCAACTCCAGATCATGAGTAGGGTAATTTTCCTCATACGTCTTCAGCTGTCTAGACGCATATGCAATCACTTTGCCTCGCTGCATCAATACACATCCCAAGCCTAGCTTGGATGCATCACTGTAACCACAAATCCTCTGGACCCTCTGGTTGCGCCAAAATAGGAGCAGAAGTCAAACGTCTCTTCAGCTCCTCAAAACTCTACATACACTGATTAGACCATACAAATCTGGTAGTCTTTCTCAGTAGACTCGTCAGTGGACGGGCAATCACAGAAAATCCCTCCACAAAGCGTCGGTAATAACCGGCTAGGCCAAGAAAACTACGTACTTCTCTGATGTTCGTCGGTGTCGTCCAAGCTGCTACTGCCTCGATCTTTGCAGGATCCACCTTGATCCTTTCAACTGAAAAAACATGACCCAGGAATGCTACCTCTGGCATCCATAACTCGCACTTAGAGAACTTAGCATAAAGTTCTCTATCTCGTAAAACCTGCAACACAGTCCTCAGCTGCTCTGCATGCTCCTCTCTACTACGAGAGTACACCAAAATATCATCTATGAAGACCACCACAAACTGATCCAAGAAGTCGATGAATATGCTGTTCATCAACTCCATAAAGACTGTTGGGGCATTCGTAAGCCCAAATGACATCACTACAAACTCGTAGTGTCCATATCTGGTCCGGAAGGCTGTCATGTGCACATCCTTCTCTCTCACCCTCAACTGGTGATACCCTGAACGCAGGTCAATCTTGGAGAATACTGTCACTCCATGAAGCTGATCTAACAAGTCATCAATACGAGGCAATGGATACTTGTTCTTGATGGTCACCTTGTTCAGCTCTCTGTAATCTATACACAATCTCAACGATCCGTCCTTCCTTCGTACGAAGAGGACAGGTGCTCCCCATGGAGATACTCTAGGGCGAATAAAACCGTTCTCAACCAACTCCTCGAGTTACTTCTTCAGCTCCAACATCTCGACAGGCGCCATCCGGTATGGGGCCTTCGAGATCGATCTCGTACTAGGCTCTAAATCAATGCCAAAGTCCACACTCCTCTGAGGCGGCAAACTGGACGGCTCAGCAAAAACATCTGTAAACTCATAGACCACTGGGATATCCTCTAATGTTGGACTCTCCCCCTCCTTCATGGCATAACACTAGAAGGCCACACAACCTTGTGCAATCAATCTCGCTGCCCGTATCGCACTGATAACCATGCCTGACTTTTCAAGGTCCCAACCTCGGAAAACCTCTATCTGGCCTAACTCGGTAGAGAGGGTCACAATCCTCCTACCTACATCTAATATTGCGTGATGTCTATCCATCCAGTCCATGCCTAAAATGAGTTCTTCATGCACTAATGGCATGACAAAGAAGTCAACAAGTAACACACGGGTCCCTACAGAAATGGGACAATCACGAATCTCATGGGTACCTCTGACCCTACTACCAACGGGTAACCCTATACTAAAGGATATCCCCTTAGTCGTATCTAGACTCAGACGCTCAACACATGCATCAGAGATAAAAGAATGCGTAGCACCCGTATCAAACAAAACTCTAACAGGTAAACCATGAATTAAAATGGTACCTGTAGCAGTCGGTGCAGCTGGCTCCTCTGCACTCCTCAGCTCAAACACTCTACCTTGAGCTCCTCTGGTGTCGGTGGTACTCCCACCACGACCTCTGCCTCTATTCGGCCCAATAGCAGATCCCTGAGTCGTAGGAAAATCTGGGACTCTCTGCTGTCCCTGAGTCTGCTGCTGTTGAGGTGGCCTTTTCCCACCCCCGCTACATTGGCAGGAGAAGAACCCTGCTGATATGAAGCTCCGCCCTGTCGGCAGAAGACAGCTCAGTGACCCGGTTTACCACAGGTGTAACAAGTCACTAGCGGCCCCGTGCACTCTGGTCGTATGTGTCCAGGATCACCACAGTTATAACACTGTTGTCCCTTATCTACAACCGGTGCATATGAGGGGTAGCTCGCGCTCTGGCCGCGCCCTGAACTAGCAACACCACCAGCCCCACTGGTCTGCCTAGTCCGCTGTCTCTTCTCAAACCCTCCGGTCTGAGAAACTCTCCTCTGCCCAGGCCGCTCCCTCTCATAGTCGGAAGCTCTGTCATGATAATCCATCAAGGACTCATAGTGAAACCCCGCCATATAGGTCCGGGTAGCATCCCTCAGTTGTCGGGAGAAAAGATATACATGCTGATTTGCAGGAGGTGTAGCTGGACCAAGCAAAGGCAGCTCCTCCTTGGAAATCTCCTGATGGCCTCAGAGACTGGTACATCCTCGAAATCCAGCCTCGACAAAATCATCGGCAGTTTCTCCCCTCCTTCAGTGAGGCAGGGCTAGAAACGCTCTCTAATCATGGTCCTCATCTGATCATAACTGATAACCTTGACCCCGTACAGATCTCCACCAGTGTTGTGTCAAGTCTCTGAACAAAGTCTGCACCAACTCTATCTGTCTAGTCTGCTGAGCATACCTAATATAACTCCAGAGCTGGAGTCTACATGTCCAATCCACAGCTCAACCTCTAACCCCACCTTCCCAGAGAAAGGGGGTACTCCCATCTGATGAAAAGCCTTCAACCAAGAATCTGGTCGAGACCCTCTATGCTCCTCTGGAACCTGAGGAATCTCAGCAGCACGTGCCGGTACAGCTGGCACCTGAGTAACTCCATGGGATCTCCCAGATAATTCCTCTTGTGCCCGTAGATCTGGGGCACGTCTACCTGCTCTAGCATCCTCCTCAACTCGTCTGATATACTCGCGGAACTCTGATCCCCATGGAGACACGATCCGAGTCATCTGACCGGACTCTCTGTAATCCTTGTCTCCCAGCTGTCGCGTTTCCAGTCTCAGGAACGACACTCTCAGCAACATCTTCTTGAATCTCCTCCGCTGCACGTGGATCGATCAACAGCGGGAATCCTGCCCCGTCCTCTACCTAGAGGGAGTCTACCCCTACCTCGTCCAACTGCAGGTAAGGATCTAGTCCGAACCATCTGCAGAGGATATAAACCTAACTTAGAAGACTATATATATTCCATATGTATAGATATATATAAAGTCAATCACAACATAATATCTATATATATCTATACTGTCGAGGTCTTCAGAGGGGTGATGGCTTCTCGTACACGCTATCCCAAAACATTTGTACTCATTTCAAACCAAAAACCTTTTGAAAAGTCAGACCCCTTTCGGGTTCTGTTTATTTATCTATTCGACCTTTATCGCAGATTGCCAAGTGCCATTGTTGTCAACCTAAGGCTCTGATACCAACTTTGTAACACCCCCAAATCCGTAGGACTCGGGGTGCTACTGGACTAGGATCTCACAATGGATCCTGACCCTAGCCTGACAACAAGTTCACTGGATCTTACAACAAGGCACAGATAGATTAAAACCAAAGCATAAAACTGTAATATATAAATCAAAAGGTTAATACAAGGTACCGTTGAGTACAATCAAAACATATAACTGTACATAACACAAGGTCCCATATCCCACGTAATATCCTAGTGTACGGAGCCCTCGGCGGATCACCCACTCTACAGCTCTCCTAACCTGCAAAGGATTTACAACACGGTATAAAACCGTTAGTTAACCATACACATATATATAGAAGATGCAAGAGCACAAACACACCTCAGGAATCATAACATATAAACATGTTTTCACACATTTACCCAGTTAATTATCTTTATAAAGTCCAACACTCAAATCGTATATATATATATATATATATATATATATATACATATATATATATATATATAAATATGAATATATTTGACACGAGGAGTATAACCCTCGCCTCTCGGTGGTAATGCCAGCTGGAGTGGTAATCTGGGATCACTTCCCCGTGTACCCTATGGGAGTGGAGAAAGTGCCCGTCCCGTTTACTAGATCTGGATGATCCGCAGAGAACCTCCCAGACTCCCAGCGGGATGAAAGAGCAAGTTGTCACAGCCCTACAATGGGCAGTCACTAAACCATAGGTAGGTAATAACAACATCGCATGTTATCAAGCATATAACACACACCACTCATGCATACATCTAATATAAGGATGGTAGCTAAGTAAGTCCTATGGACTTACCTCAACCTCGAAGTAATCTCAACCACGATCAACTCCAAATTTGGAGGACAACACTACCTAATAACAAGGTATAAAGAGATATCAAATCTCCTATCAATCAAAGGGGTCACACCTAGACCCAAGGGATCCATAAGGATCATATCTAACTTATAAACCTCAAGGTCATAACCGGCACCTATCGATATCATGATCATCTTCATTCCATCCTCATACACATACCTAGCATGCTACTAACCCTCATACTAGGAAAGGAAATGATCCATACTACTCTAGTAGATCCGGGACAAGACGCACCTGCGTGACAAGAGGGACGCAGGGGCGAAGCAAAGGCAACCGCAGGCGCGGCAGCACACTGACGTAGGAGCGGTGACCGTGGCCGCGGGGGCGGCAGCTTCCGGGCGCGGGTGCGGTGACAAAGTCCCGCAGGGGCGGCGGCTTCCAGGCGCGGGGGCGGCGACAGTGCAGAACGGCCTTCCCCGACTTCTCTTCCACTCTTCACGTGATCAATTACATCCACCCACAACCACATCCATACATATATTTATACATACAAACATCAATATACATCCAATCACATCTAATCCTAAGCTAAGGAAGATGAATCAAAGGAAGAAAGAAAGAAAGAAGAAGCAAGAAGCTCACCTACTGTTGTGGTCAACCAAGGAAAGAACAGAAGACACTCTTAGCTGGCTCTCAAGCTCAGCAACCATACACAACATCAACCTCCACCAAAGCCACACATAAACTCTATCAAACTCAAAGGAAATAAGAACAAGATCAAGAAGAAAAGAGGAGGAAAAGAAGAACGTGAGGAATACTGGAGAAGTGAAGAAGAAACCCTTGCTCAGCAAGTAAAGGAAAAGTCTAAGAAGAGAAGAAAGTAAAGCATAGTCAAAGGGTCAACAAAACCGGCTGCAGCCGCAGAAAACCGTAGGGGCGATTCCTTGAGCCGCAGGGGCGGATAACTAGACGAGCCGCAGGGACGGCTCCCTAAACCCACCGGGGCGGCTAAGACTAACTCAGCTTCAAAGACTAGGCTCTTTACAACGTCAAGGGAATCCGAATGAAAGAATTGTGAGAATTATTCTCTAGTTTTCCGATCATTTGTTGTTTGTTGTAAGTTTATCCGAACTTCATCTTTTTTTATGTTTCTGTTGGATTTTTTAATCTATTTTTTTGATGATTTATTGTTATGTTTTAATTTCAACACATGCTAGTTTTTGTCTTTTGTTTTTAGTTTTCAAGCTTTCAGATTTAGCACATGCTAGTTTTCCATTTTTTGTTTCAGTTTTATTGATCATTTGTTGTTATGTTATCACTTTTCTACTTTCAGTTTTACCGGCGAGGTATTGGGCAGTATGCACGCTTCAAGAGAATGATTATGAATCGAAGACTTGTTCTCTAGTTTTCTATCTAAAAATAGTTGCAATATGTTTTTGTTAAACAATTGACAGTGCTAATAATAGCTTTATACTTAAATAGTGTTTTGCGTTAGAAATATGTTATCGAATATTTTAGTTCAAATTCATATATATGATTTTTAATATTGCAGGAGTATACATATATATGAATGTGATACATGATATAAAATGTTGAATCTTGAATGTAGGGATTTTTATAAATATATATGGGTGATTGTTACAACGTGGATTACAATATATATTTGTATTTTATGTTAATGCGGGGTACACATATCTCGACACTTATAATTGTCCATATTAGTTTTGAACATTTGACAACGACATTTCTCGACGCTTATTTACGTTGAAATATAGATAAAATAGAGTCAGTTCCAATGTGCATCTCGACGCTTTTAAATGTGCATAGATATTCACGGATATATTTCAACGCTTTTAAATGCAGGTAGCAATAATATTTATATTGGCGCCAATGAATTTCTCGACGCTTTTATTCGTGTAGTAATGTTTTAAATTTGTGTGAGACGTATTTCTAGACGTTTTTTAGTGTGTAGATATTCGTTGAAAATATTGACAGGAAACATTTCCAACACATAAAAGCATCGAGACTAGATTATAACTACAAATCTTGACATTTAATTGTGCCGAGAGGATAAGGCTTATGTGCTGTAAAAGAGGGAAAACCCGTCGAGATTTTCAACATCGATAGTTAATAGCATTGAGATACTCGACAAGAAAAGGCGTCGACAATTCTCGACGGCGAAAAAACCGACGCTTTGCTGAAGCGTCGAGAATGATATTCCGACGCTTTTTCCTGTCAAGAAATGCTTAAAAAAACGTCGAGCAATGACTGCTTTTCTATTAGTGATAATGAGAGACCATAATGGATCGACAATTGCCTTCAACAATGGCCAATGTGGGGCATAGGTACTACTTACGGAAGCACATGCACTTCGATGTGGGCTAATAAGAGCTCATGTTATGAAAATAGCAAAAATTGAAATTGAGGGCGATAACCTCACCATCATTAACTCAATCACAAATGTCTGGAAAACACCATGGGAAATAGACATTATTATTCCTGCCATTTCTATTATTCTTTTCATTATCAAGTTAAAATCCATCATGTTTTCGGAAAAGTCAATGGCGTTGCGGACAAACTCGCATTTTTAGACAATGACTCTCCTGCCACAAGAGGGACTATCCCGGAAGAAGTCGAAACTCTCATCCAAAAGGATGTTATAGGATGATCAACCAATCGGTGGTAATCATGTTTAATCCCTTACTTTGTAACATGAATACACACACATATAGTTTAGCTACAAGGAATTGCATATATATATATATATATGGCTTGAACTATTATTAATATGAGAAATAAAAAAATGATTTTAACCGCTTATTTTCCATTTGATTATTACCGAATTACCATTAATGGCAGCACAAATTCTCTTGTTTCTATATTTTTCCTTCAATTTTTTTTTTAAATTTATAAATTTTTCCTTTTAATATTTTATAAAAATTTTTAAATAATTTAAAATACTTTGTATTATTTTTAAATTTTATATACATATTTTTTGTACACTCGACTATAAGTTGTGCCATTATATATATATTTTTTTGGGAAATGAAAAAGGATTAGATTGGTCTATCTCCTAGAGGTAGACCAATCTAAAGCATCCTTCGGATGAGAACACAAAGTTTGGGATCTTCGGAAAAATTGGTGTTGGGGGTCGAGATTCTCAAATGAGTCAATCGGCCAACAACAAAGTTGATTTCTCTGAAAATATGCATAATACGAACTTCGTCAGAGAAACGAAGATCCATTATAGAGTCGAATATAATCATCTCGACCTCCCACGGACAGCTCCACAAACCTTAGAGTGCCTTAATTACACACTGGTTATCACATTCGATTTCGATCTTTTTAATCGGTAGTCTCATAGCCTCTTGCAAATCGGTTTTGAGGGCAAAGGCTTCAACTTTATAACCGAATTGGAAAAAAATTGCGTCAAGGTTAACAACGTCACTATAGTGATTCCGGATTACATATCCAACAAATGTGATTCCCGAATCAAGTTTTGATTCATCAAAGTTAAGTTTAAAGAAACTAGGTTTTGGTTTATCCCATTTAATATTGTGTTTTTTTTCCTTTTGTTTGAGTTATAATTCTTTTGTTGTTTTATGTTGTAATTGTGCTCATCAGTTATGTTAGTTTTCCAATTCTGTATTTGATTTTTGACGAAAGTAATTACCTTATTATCAGGGCCCATAGGTTCATTATTAAAGATAATTTTGTTTCCGAATAACCAAATACTCCACCATACAATTGCGAGACACGCAAATTTGTTTGTTCCTATTTTGCTATTAATTTCCTGTAGGATTGCACAAGCCTTTTAGTTTTCGGAGGTTGATTTTGTTAAGTTCGGTGAAGATTGTTTTATCAATTTCGGTGATAATTTGTTTAGTGCGAGGACAATCAAAGAGTAGGTGGAACATGTTCTTTAGGTGATGTTTGCAAAGTTTATAGTGTCTTGTTACAGCAATCCTTCTTTCGTCAAGTTTTGTTTTTGTCGGAAGTTCGTTAATTGAAAATTTCCATATAAAGTTTTTAATTTTTGGTTGGATATCCAAATTTCAAATCCATTCACAAGAGTGGTTCTGTTGGATATTTGATTCTTCTTCAATCATATCGGAAGCTGATATTGTAGAAAATCATCCATTTTTACTACATCTCTAATATAGTCTATCTTAGATCTCGTTTTTGAGAATGATTATTTCCTTAATCATTCTCTTAATATTTGGGTTTATGATATTTTGTAGTTCGTTATCAATTTTATTGTCATCCCAATTTCTTGAGTTATTTATATAGTGACTAACTTTAATACTTGTATCAATTTGGTTGGTATTTTGGACCATTTTTATTAGTGGTGTCGCAGATACCCAACCATCGTGCCAAAAATTGATGGTTTTCCCATTTTCGATATGTCAGATGATACCTTTTTTGAACTCGGTTTTGAGTTTCATAAGATTGTTTCATTGCCACGAAGCTCCACCTTTCGGTTGGTAAAGGAGAATATTTTTATTTTAAGTATTTTTCGTTGATAATTTTATCTCATATATTGTTTGGATCTCCTAGAATTTTTCACAAAGAGTTTCATTTGTAGCATTTTGTTTGTGATTATAGATTTTCTTAATCTAAAATTGCCTTTTTTTTTTATTCACAAATTTTATCCCAGCTAATAAAATTGTGCCATGTATTGAATAACATGTGAAGTATATCTAGTTAGGTGACTAGTCTTGTTTTCTACTGATTAATAAATGAAGAAGTTTTATAAGTATGTTTAATCAAATTTTCGTTATTTTAGACTCCAATCCGACTTATATAATACTTTTACAAATTTTTTAATCCTTTCATTATTTATATATATATATATATATATATATATATATATATATATTCAAACTTATTTAAATAATTTGAGATATTTCATTAATTCATGATATCACACAATATATAAGATAGGATAGTGGCATATATATACGTAGAATTTTCAATATTAGAGCTTGATATTTCCTTAACAACTTCCTTAATTGAGTTTATCGGCCACGTTTGGTTGGTAGTAAATTTAAGGGAATGAAAATTATGGGAAATAAGTGGGTGAAATAATTTCATTTTTTTTATAATAATAAAAAAAAATTAACATATATTTTTTTAAAAAATTTACCCACTATCATATTTATATTTTTATACTAATCTTTTTAAACAAGTTTATATATTTAATTTTTCGTCTAAATAATTTTCATCATCTTTTACTTATTTCATTTACTTAATCCACCTTAACAAACGGACCTGGTCAAATTCAAAGCTGGTTGACATGCAACAGGCGTGATAAGAATACCACAAAAGCAAGGCCGTCCAATGAATTTCGGAGAACTTGTGTCAATGTAAATTTTTTTATTATAAATCTAAAAAGTTATATTTTATTATGAAAAAATAAAAAAGAAAAGAAAAAAAGAGAGACTAAAATTACTTTTGTAATTAAAAATACATTAAAGAATGACAATAAAAAACAAAACAAGACCTTTCTCAACTTTAAATAGTTTTTCGGAAAAAAAAATCAAACAAAAGAGGAAAAAAAGTATTATAAAGTATGTGCGAAAAAAATAGAAAAAAGAAAGAATATAGTAGAAATAAAATTTTAACTTTAATTTAAAAAGAATAAATGAAAGAATTATAATAAAAATTAAGATAGTGAATATTACAAGATTTAAACTCTAAACCAATTAGACTTGGTTTAAACTAAATATTAAGCTAACCATTATAAATTAATTAAAAATAAATATTATGGATCTAAAAAATGGACCCTGTTGACACCCATTGTTGGACGAGTCTACGTAAAAGCGTTCTCTCTTCCACACAGCCCTGTTTTGCCCCTATCTCTTTGAAAGAGCTGTTTGATCATCTATTTATCTTTACGTTGATCAGGTCAGTTGGCTTTCATATTTTTCAAGAGTTCAGCACTTGTACTGTTCTTCTTCTACTTTGTATTCATCAAGGAGGAAAGGATGAAAAAAAAGCATCTAAAGGTGAAGGAGGAATTTGATTTAGAAGAGACGAAGCCCGAGATTGATCTCAGGGAAGCTGCACTGAGAATAGTAGATAGTGGTAATGATGTGGCTAATAAACTGAAGGCTGCTGATGCCGAGATTGAGGCTCTTAAGAGTTTATTGAAGGACAACGATGGTGCCATTAGAACATTAATAGGAAGGAATGAGGCTTTGGAGAAGAAAGGGAGAACTGATTCTGAAATTTTCCGGGTTAAAATGGAGGATGCAAGGAAGAAGATGACCGAGCTTTTAATTAGGGTTCGGGATTTAGAGTCGGTAAAGGAAGCCAAGGAATCTCAGATTAGGGTTATGGAGGATGAACATAAGAAGAAGGTTTCGGTGCTGATTCAAAGGATTAAAGTCTTGGAGGCTGAGATTTGTCAGGTGAAGACGGGACAAAAGAGGGATCAGATCTTGATGAACATGAACGAGAAGAAGATGAATCAAGGTACAAATGATGAAACAAGAAAACGCTGTAGATCAGAATATGAATTACTCTGGAGCAGTCCTCAAATGATGTGTAATGCTTTTACAGCGAATGCGGAGCTCTGTATGAAATCGATTTGCGCTCTGTATCGAAAACACAAGTGTCTAGGTCAGTGGAAGAATTGTTAATCGTCAAGAGAGAAATACAAAAACAAAGGATTCATGCCATCTTTTGAAGCAAGGTACGAAGTATCAAGTATGAATGATGCTTTCTGTCATTGTTGAGTAACAGCAAATTTGTTTGTTGATGTTTTCAGGGGCATGGCATTGGGCGGATTTCTTACAGGCGGCGATTCACAAGGAAGGATGAAGAAATCGATAGCTGAGCTTCAACGGGAAGACCCGCGTGGCTTAGAGGATTGTAGGAACATTGCCAGACACCATTACCTGGTGTTATTCGAGATCTACAGCAACAATCTTGATCTGTTATTTATACCATGATGGACCATTGATGGTCTTTAGATAGCTTCAAAATGATGATATTCTAATGGTATATTAGGGCATCTTTATCCCTCGTACTCTAAGTTTCTTTACTTATATAAGAAACAATTTAATAATTGAGATGTCAGATTGAATCAAGGGGATGAATAGAGAGAAGTTTCTCTGCAAAAAAAAATAACACATATTTTAGGTTCTAACAATAAAGTAAAAAAAATCAGTAAAGAAACCAAAATTGGATTTCTGGACTACATATGCTCTTAGATCCAGAAAGGATTTCGATTGTTTGTATGTTAAACTTGACAACGATTTCTTTTCTTCATCTTCTAATGATTTTTTTGCAGGACAAATGCACGCAATCTTTCGAATGAACCTAAATATGGATCGATGATTATAAGATAATGGTTAACATTAATGATTAACAATGATGAGACATTATGGTGATAATTTTTTCAATAACAAGTTAAAGTATAGATGCAACTATGGTGCGTCCTACTTAAAAAAAGGTAAAAAAATTAACCGTCAAAAAGATGCATCGTAATTTCCCGCAACCAATATTCTACACGAACAACAGGTGCGTTTAAGCCCTCATCTACGACGCCACCGAATTTAGGGCGTATACAAGATCGCACGATAAAAGGGAACACAAATATTTTTTCAAAATTAACATGAAAATAGTGATAAAAATACTTTTATTGAATTTACAAATGGGGTAAAAGTAAGTGTACAACATTTAAAGTGAAAAACAATAACATAAAAGTAAAAAATTATTATGGATCAACCCTTTTCTTGCTTCCATAGCCTATAAGGATGTAACCTTCGACAAATAAAAAATAACTAGTGTAATTCTCGTGCCTTGCACGGATTTGATTGATTTATTTCGATAATCTTAATTTATAAAATTAGTTTGCATATTATTTATTATATTTATTAAGTGTTTGTCGTCATTATTACACAATTTGTTTGTTTCGCTAATACAATTAAGTGTGCTAAAACAATAATTTCTACTTTATTCAACAAAAAATATCACAACACTAAGTGATAATACCTCTTATTGAGATACTTTTTTCGTCGGAATTTACGCTAAAATAATATCGGATATCGAAATAGTATTAGGCGTTAATCATCATCATATGAAAATTCAAATATTTTCAATATGATATAACTTTGTATCAAATTAATTCTACTAACACATAATAGTATAGTAGAGAGACTCAAGAAACACTATTTAAAATATAATATTTAAATATAAAAAAGTTAAAAGATTAAAGAAAGAGGTAATAGAAAAGATATATGAAGTAAAATGTATCACAAAAGATAATGAAGGAGATGAATATGTACAAAAGGTACAAAGAAAATTAAGGAGAAGATAAGTGGTTAAAATTTTGTTGGAAATGATTAAAATAAATCTGAACAAAAAAACTAATAACTGAATTTAGTATTAATAATTAACAAAGTAAACAATTTTTAAAAAAAATTTTTTTAAGACTTCGTAAATTTTAACTATGACACGTGACAATAAGGGTATCTCGTTTAATACTAAAATTATAGATAAAAAATTAATTTTAAAACAAATCATAAGAGCTAAATTGGGACTATTTGATTTTTTAAAAATAAAATGCTTTAATGTTTGGATTTTTTTTTTATAAAATAAATAGTGTAGATTAGTTTTTTGAAGTTTGAAATTTGAATTGTTTTTGTCCATAGATTATTAAATTATATTATTTTTAGTGAATTTTAAAAAGCGAATCTTATTTACGTCCTCTTAGCTTTTAAGAAAGTTGACGCACATCAGAGACGGAAAGCAGCATGTCATGTCTCAGACAAAATTTGACGGCTGAAAATTTTTCTAAGTTGAAACATTGTAGTGAGCAACTTATTTATATATATACACTGTGCTATACATGTAAAAGTAATACAAGTTGTAATACAATTTATGATTGAAAACTTCAAACATTATAAACGTCAAATTTATTAATAATAATACTAAAAACATTATATTCATAATAATAAATACATAATAGGTTTTTGTCTAAATAAAAATCAAGGGGAATAAAATAAAAATATACATGTATAGATATAAATTATATAAACACATCGAAAACAATATATTTTGCGTAAAGTCGTGTACAACGACGCCTATAAATTAGTGGTTTGTTGTTACAAATATAAAATTATAAATGTCATTTAAAATTAAAAGAAATTCAACAATTATATTTTCGACTCTCACACTCTCCCATCCAAGTAACCAAACAATAGATCGAGGCAAACACATCAAATAACCGGATTTCCTTTTCCAATAATCCGTACAATATTTTTTTAAGTTGTAATTGAAATTAATTTCGAAGTTATGGTACAATTTACAACTTTTTGGTTTATATTTTAGAAGTTTGATATCACAGAACTCTAACGATAAATCGCTTAAAAGAGACAAGTAATTTAGTCCATAAGATTAAATAGATTAGATACAAATCGATCTACTTAACACATCATGATTAATACACACGTTAATTGTTATGTTACATTAATATTGATGGTCAAATTAATTTTACATTTTCGATCAATAATGCTTTGTATTTAAATTACACGTTATCGTTATTCAACTCTGTAAAATAAAATTTCATTATAATTATTAATAATTTTGTTAAATATCTTTTTACATATATTTCAATATTATCACATGTGTCACCTTCCATCACAAAGCACATATTTTCATGAAAATATAGTCTAAATATCCATGTAAAGCAAAGCAAAACAAAACCAAAGTTAATATTAAATAGGATAAACTAAAACCTGATTTCTTTAAACTTAACTTTGATGGATCAAAATTCAATTCGGGAATCACATCTATTGGTTTTGTGATTCGAAACCAAAATGGAGAGGTTATTAGCCTCGACGCAAAACAAAATAATTTCAACTCAGTTATCAAAGCTGAAGCATTTGCTCTTAAATCCGGCCTACAAGAGGCTATCAGACTACAAATTAAAAAGATTGAAATTGAAGGTGACAATCGGTGTGTGATAAAGGCACTCCAAGGTTGTGGAGTTGTCCTTGGGAGATCGGGATGATTATATCCGACTCCAGACTAGACCTTCGTTTTTTTGACGAGGTCCGTATTAAGCATGCTTTCAGAAAAATCAATTATGTTGCTGACCGATTGACCCATTTGAGAATCTCGACCCCCAACACCAATTTTTCTGAAGATCCCGAACTTTGTGTTCTTGCGTGATGCTTTAGGCTGGACTACCTCGAGGAGGTAGATCAATCTAACCGCTTTCCTTTTTTCAAAAAAAAAAAAACAAAAAAAAAAAGTTAACATGTGTATAGCTATACTCATTATATGTTTTTTTTTTATTAATTGTTATTTACCGAGATACGTGTATATTCGTATTAGTTTTTTTCATCTTCGATTCATGTTTCAATTCGGTATAACAATATATTATTCGTTATTTATGTTTTGATTTCGATTTTTCGTTTAATTTGAATCGCATTTCGGTATAGCAAATCTAGGGCCGAGCATGTTAGGTTAAGTTTTCGGTCTACATATTTAGATTATCGGTTCAGTGTATCAACATTTTATTATAATTAATAATAATTATTTTGTTAATTATTTTTATATTTCAATGTTATTGCCAAAAAACCAAAATTGGTTCAATTATTTCCCAGAAATCATAGGCTACATTTAGGCTTAATTTAATGACCCCTTAACGGTTTCATGCTTCAACAAAAACTAAGCTTATTTAGCCTTAATGATTACCTTTCATGTCAAACATTTTGATCTTGACAAATAATTGGCGCATATAGCACGAGTCTTTTAAAATTGTGTTATCTATAGTCTAAAATACAGTGCGTTCTAAATAAATCTCACTTGTCTTTTTCCTCATTTTGGCGGTCCATGCTTTTTCCATTCTCCTGCAAACCGTACTCTTATTCTCTTACCTTGTTCAGCCTATGATGGCTAGGGGAGTAGGGGTGATCATAACCTCATTCTTACATCTAGTCATGACCATTTTACTTCTTCCAAAACCCTCATTCTTCTCCAAATTTACCTTCATTCCATCTGCTGATTTAAGGTATTCCTTCAAAACCCTATATTTTTGTTGTCTTACGAGATTTGTATCACATACTGGAACGGGAAGATGGAAATTGAAGGAAGCAACGTGAAATTGGTCAAAAGGATTGTGGAATTGGAGGTTCAATTTGACCGACTCAAGGAGGAGAAAATGGAATTAGAGGAAGGAGTGATGGAGGTGAAAGGCGAGGAGAAAAAGATGAAGGACAAGTACTCGAAATTGAAGGTTAAGTATGTGGAAATGGAGGAGAAGTTCGATTTAGAAAAGAGAAATTGGAGGGAGGAAGATGGAAAGTTTAGGAAGAAGTTTAGGCAGGTGGAGGTTCAGAAGAAGAATCTCGAGATTAATCTCAAAGCAGCTCTCAGCAGAAACACGAGAAACTGTGATGAGGCGTTGGAGAGGGAGGTTGATCGTCTAAAGAGTTCGTTGGAGGAGAGAGATGGTAGGATCACAATGTTGTTGGGGAAAACTGAGGTTTTGGATAGGCATATTTGTAGGTTAGAGATTGATTTTAGAGCCAAGATGGATGTTGAATCCAAAAGGCAGAAATTAGAAGAGCTGAAGAATCTGGAACTGAGTAAAAGGGTTAGAGTTTTGGAGAAGGACAAGGAGCAAATGGTTGTTCATGTTTCGGATTTGATAAACGCTTTGGGATCCGAGAAGAAGAAGGTTGAGGCCCTGGAGGCGAAGGTTTGTCTAGCAAACATGGAGACTGAAAGGAAATTGAAGGAGCAAAGAGAGCAGATGATTATGGAGAGGGATGAAGTGATACAAGTCTTGAAGCACGAAATAGAAATCTTGGAGGCTCAGAAAAAGGAACTTAAAATGCAGAATACATTATTGGTTTTGAAGAAGGAAGATGATGTGGAATCGCCGCATCCAGCACGTTGACGCGCAAGCAATGCTATAGGCATCTCGAGGGCTCCTGCTGTAGATTATCATGGTATAAATCCATCCTTCCTATCTTTGTAATGAACCAGAGGTAAGCTTAAGATTTAGAGCAGATCCGTGACTTGAAATTCATGGTTACTCCTTTATGTTTCTTGTGTTGTTGCATTTCTTGATTCTCTGACATGATATACTAGTGTATGCATTTGCTGTTAATGTAAATTTTGAAGACCGAACAAGCCTTGCAAGTGTCTGCAACCGCAAAGAGCGTTTGTTAAGGAAATCGAGTTGCTCCATTGCCTCTGATTGTAGTGCCACCGCAAAACGCAGAAGATCAGTAGGTGGATATGAGACAGATTGATGAAGATGATCTGGTCTGGTGTAGTGCGTACGTTGTATTGTCATTTTTGTTGGCTAAAGTTAATCGTCTCTTGCTGCTGAGTTGAAACACTTCTAATTTATGAAGGTTGCATTCTATATGTTTGAAAAGATGTCTAAGAGAGAAAGGAAGGAGAATCATCGAGCAGGAAATGAATTCCAGTAGTCGAATCAAAACAAATTTGCTAGCTATAACATTGGTCGTTGTTCGGTGGCTCTCAAACAGGGTTGCCACCGTATGAGGTGCAATTGAATGATAAGACCTCGGAAGGAAGGAGAATCATCAATTCAACAACGAGAAAATTCAGACTTGCCGATCTTGTGCAAATATGGTCTTCGAATCCAAAAGCTCAAAGAGAAAAATTAGAAAACAATGCAGGTAGAAGTGGGCAAGAAGGGAGGTGAGTTGTTCAAACACAAGTATTGTAATTCTCAAATGTTGCAGAGTCAAAAGGTACATTCAATTAAAAAAAGGCCAAGAGGGATTATGTCCATTCAAAATTTCAAAGAAGTAACGCAAATGAGTTGATCCAAGTAACTCAAATGAGTTGATCCAAGTATAAGAGCTTAACGGCGGTTGGGATCCGATGAAGTTGATCTATTAACTCTAGAGTTTTGTAAATCTAGACAGTTGATTTTAGTTAATGCTTAATATTAAAGTTTAATACTAGCAAAGAGGAAATAAAATATTTAGAGAACATATCTCAATCAATTGTATTGAGTAAATAATTTTAGATTAACTTTTCAATTTCAAACTAATTTTTTAATTTTAGCTCATAACCTTCATACTATCCATTACAAATTCTGAAATTCCCATCCTTAACACTTTATATCATATATAATTAAAAGTTAAAGAACAAATTTATATATCATTCACAAAATGTTTCAAAGAGGCATGAGTTTTTTCAACGATTCTATACTTGAAATATTAATTAAAAATGTTGTAATATATTAATAATTAACTGTTATATATATATATATATATATATATATATATATATATATATATATTTAATATGCTATATTACATTTTAAAATATACAAGAAAATGAGTTAATCAGCTACCACACCTATATATTATAAATATAAATTAATAAATTATTACGTTTAAAAAGATAATTCTTTTCATCATACACTTTTACATTATAAATTATGAGCCAAGAATTTAAAATCAATTTGAAGTTAAAATATTAATCCAAAATTAATGATAGATGCATGATCTTGTAAATATTTTATTTCCGTTTTTTCTGATATAAAACGATACAGTTATGATCTTGTAAATATTTTTTTTTTCTTTTATTATAAAATGGTAGAGGTATAATCTTATAATATACTGAGGATTGTTAGTAAAATATAGATATATTTTTGTTAGTCAGCATTACAACTAGAATTGTAAATGTAAATTATTAATTTATTAAATAATGATAACTTTAACCATAAATTTTCGTATTATAAATTATGAAATAAAATTCTAAAATTAAAATGAGTTTAGTAAAAAATTAATGTAAAATCAAAATCCTTGATATAAAATGATATAGATATGATTTTTAAATATATTTCTTTTTACTAACCTAAAAAGTTAATCTTACCCATGAATTATAATGGGTTCAAATTTACTAAACTTCAACGTGAAGTTAATACTTCACTGATCCCAACCTAATTAGAATGTGCAATCGCAAAAAGTTATACGTTTTATTTTCTCAAGATATAATCAAATGGTTATGGAGATATTACTTTTAAGTTTTATTTATAACTAGACCCGGGAAAGCCCGCTCGTGAAAACGGGCAGATATGACGCATAAGACAGGTCCGGTCGGGTCGATAAGTCCGGCCCGTCAAGCCCGTAGGGCGGGTACGGGCAAGGATACAAGTCTGTCCGGGCCGCTAAACTTGACCCGGAAGTTCGTTTTATTTATTTTTAATTTAAATATGTAAAATATATATATATATATATGTGAGTAGTATAAATCAAACCCGATAACTCAAAATAAGGTTCAAATGTTCACGACCATTGAGCTACTTTAAATTATGTGTTATAATATTATTTATTTTATATTTAATATGTATAATTTTTATTTTTTAAAAAAAATATATAAAAACGGGCCCGGTCGGCCCGAAGCCCGTCCCGGACGGATACGGACAGACCTTAGTCCCGAAGTCCGGGCTCGGCCCGAATCCGACCCGTAAAAACGGTTAAAATTTTTATGCGAGCCCGGCCCGGGTCTATTTATTAGATATGTCGGGGAAATATCTCCTGAAATATTGCTTAGGGATTTTTTTCTTGCTTATTAAGAATTTAAGAATTTAAGATTTTAAGGGCGCCTCCAAAATGTTACGATAGAGATTGAAGCAGCCTCTGTAGCTTCCGCAAAAGTGTGAGGGTTTGAAAGAAGAGAAAGTCAAGTTAGAGACATAAGTGATGGAAGAGAAGGGAAATCGAGAAAGAATGAAGCAGAATTACATTGAAGGGAAGAAGAGGAAGAAACATGTCAAACTCAAGGAGAGACAAGGTATGATCGCAAATTTATTGGGTAGTTTCAGGAAGAGAAATTGACGATTTCTGTGCTTACTGTTCCTTAAAAGCTTATCTTTTTCTTTTGCATGTGCAAAAGCCGTCATTGTTTCCCACAATGAGCCAACAATAGAGAAGGAGGATAAAGTTTGTAGAGAAAAGGAAGACTTTACCTTAAAAGGCACAGAAGAGACGAATGGCGGAAGCAGAGTACAATGTAGGTATTTTACAGACGGAGATGGAAGCGCTGAATCTTTCTCAAGCAATCCCTGATAAGAGGATCCCAATAAATAAGGACAGGGACAAGAAGGTCTTGATGTTGTCCAGGACAATTAATGCGTTGCAATGCGAGAAGAGAGTTTTTGAAGCAGATAAGAAAAAGAGTGAAGAGATTAAGATGATTTTGAATAAGAGGATTGATGTATTGGAGAAGCAGAAGGGGACTCTGGAGGAGATTATGGAGAATCAGAAAAAAATGGCTTTAGAAGCTAATGTGATCAATTTTAAGCTGGTTTAAAAGATTGAGGCATTGGAGAAGCAGTGAACTGGAAATTGAGAAAAAGAAGGTTTTGCAAATGTTTAGAAGGATTGAGATGTTGGAGAAGAAGACGGATAGGGTTTGTCAAATAAATAAGAAGATTTTAGACGAGAAGAGGACTATGGAAGATGATAATAATAAGTTGGTTAAGAGGATTGAGATGTTGGAGAATGAAAAGAGGGAAATGGAACCGACTGTTTGTGGCGAAGAGGATAAGAGAATTTTGAATGAGAAGATGGCTTTGGAATCTGAGAAGAGGATTATGGAGGATGAGTATAAGAAGAAAATTTTGGAGCTATTTCAAAGGATTGAGTTCTCGGAAAAAGAGAAGAGTTAATCAATGAAGGTGATTGAGAATATTGTGAATGAGAAGAAAAAGATTGTGAATGAGAAGATGGCTTTGGAAGCTCAAAAGAGGACTATGGAGGATGAGATTAAGAAGGTGAAAATGGAAGCAGAAGTGAGAGTTAGTCAATCAATGAAGGAGAGAATTGAAGAGATTAATAATATTTTGAATGAGAAGAGGATTATGGAGGATGAGGATAAAAAGAAAGTTTTGTGGTTGGTTCAAAATATTAAGGTGTTGAAGAAGAAGAATAGTGAGATGGAGTTTAGGGTTAGTCAAGTAAATAAGGAAAAGACAGAGGATATTGAGAAGGTTTTGAATGAGAAGAGGACTGTGGAGATTGATTACAAGAAAAAGATTTTGGAGCTTACTGATAGAATTAGCAATTTAGAGAGGGACAAACAGATGACTGAGGCAAACATGAAAAAAGAGTTGGTGATCAGGGTGGAATATGTGCCGCTGCCCTATTACGATGCTGGCCTCTCGACTACCCCTTCACAGACTAAAGGTACAAATTATTCTTCTAAGTCTGTTTTTATCTTCTTTCGTTTACGTGTTTTATAATGGAGAATATATAGATTCTGAATTTGCCGTGCTTTGTTATTGATAATAGTATGGGTCTGTTTTATAAAACATATGTGAATCAAGCAAGCAACTTTGCATATGCATTGTCAAGTTCAGGTAAACAATCTGCTGACTCTTCTAATCAAAACAGAAGCAATGAAAGGACTCTTACAACTGCCAGCAAACGCAAACAACATTTGACAAAGGAGTTGAGTAAAATCACGGATGGGGAAGTCGGGCTTTCAAAAAGGAGGGAAATGGTGTCTTGTGAAAGGAATAGAGTGATGAATAGTACGGAGCCTATATGGAAGGTCGAGGAAGATCTGTTGGATGCGTTTGATGTTGATACTGAACTTTGCTTGAAGGCCATATGTGCCCTCTATAGACAGCGGAAGAAACTAGCCGATCCTAAACATAACTCTCAGTATGATCCTCTATCTATCCCTCATGTTTCATCACACACTTCTTGTTATATTGCATAGTGATTGCAGTTCACACATTGACTTTTGATGTTTTTTTCTGTATGTACAGGGTGATTGCATTGGCAGAATATCTGATTGGGATGATCCAGACGGTAGGATGACGAGGACGGTTGCTGAGTTACAAGAGCTTTACTCAAAGGCTGTAGATGTGTGCATTCAACTAGCAAAGAAATACTACAAGCAAGTTTATGAAATATACAAGAACAATGAGGATCTCTTCTTTCTCTAGACAATACTAATCAAGAGGAGCTTATTTTTGTGATCAGTAGTAAGAATGGTAAACTCAGATTGTACATAGATCTGCAATATCATACTAGACCAAACATAATCTCAGATCAAGAGATAGATTAACTCAACAGTAACCCAAGAGCTACATTGATGAAAAAATCACATCAATATGTTATGCTCATAAAACTAATCATTCATTTCATGCCATGAATCAGTTATGCTCAAAAAGACTATCCAGTTGCACGTTAATTTGGCCAAGTGAAGATACTGGCGATGCTTATATCATGAAAAGGGCATTTGAATCTCATCAATTTTATGCAAGTATTAAGGTTGATTTGATTATTCATCAAATAACATATAAATTTCGGGTTCTAAGTCAAGTTGTATCCAGATACGCAAGTCATCAACTAGTTTAAGGTGAATCCAAGTAGGATGAACTTGCGTGCTTATTTAAGCTTAGGCTACAAATTTGTTTACTACGATGAAAGGGAGAAAACATTTCTTTATTTGATATGATAAGATAATTAAGGTCCCAGATGCATTTGGGTTTATATTTATACCTTGATTCAGTGCAGCAGGAATACCCAGATCCACATTTTCTTCCCTGTTCAAGCCAAGCCCATTAAAGCCTTCCTGACTGGCACATGCGTACTAGAGATGACTATTGAGGAAGAATATTGGATTATGGGTTGGCAAAGATCATCACTCTCAACAAGCTAACTTATGATAGGTGTTGATGAAAGTTGGTTGTCCGTTTGGATCCTTGCGTGCACTTTTACGTCATTACCTTTTGATTCTGAGTAGGCATTGTTGAATACTGATCAGTTGTGTGTTGGGCAAAATTGACTTCATCTATAGATTTGTTTGCTTTTAAATTTGTATGAGTAGTTTCTCTGGCTTTTGACTCTTCATAAAAACTGGTTCTGCTATATGTTTTGTGTTTGCAGGATGAAGCATAACTGAGTTTCAAACATGCTCTTCCTTAGTAATAATCTCTTATATATTTTTATAATTTAATTTCACTGTAAAATTTTGCTCCTTTTAGAAGAAAATGGTTGCTCCTTTTAGAAGCAAATAAATCCATATTACTACCTATTTACTAACTTATGATCAAGTCTCGATTCATGCTACAACAAATATTCTCCGATCAAATAAACGGCGCGTGCGGAATCTACAACAAATATTCTCCGATCAAATAAACGGCACGTCGCGTCCCTACTACTAGATCCAAAAACATAGTTTTTTCAGTCTCATATTTTCTTGCTTAAAATGGATATTTAGGATACCATGCAAATTTTCACAAAATTACCTATTTGACACACTGCAATCAAAACCATATACATTGTATTATCCGCACATTGTGCGGGATTGCATGTTAAATTTAATTTTAGAATACATATAAAAAATATATTAATTTCTATGTTAGCATAAAATTCTATAGTTAATTGATAGAAATTATTCATGCATGTCAAATATATATTGTCTTTAGTTACAGTGTGTTATTATGTGCTATGTTAAGTATTTGCCTATAAATAATTATTAAAATATTGATTTTTTTTTTGTTTTAAAACACCCTAAGTCATAATGAATATTGTCGATCGAAATTTATTGATCATAATTGTATATTTGAATTTTCTGGTCTGACTAATTCCGTCCAAATACTACGGTTGAGGACTCGAGGAAGATTTACATAATTTTTTATAATAAATATTCAAAATTGATGATGTTAATATGCTTTGGCTGAAAAAATATTTACGTCTTTTTTGTTTTGTTAATATCCTATTGAATTAGGATTCTTAAATTATTGTCTTGTTATATCATTCAATTTAGATAAAAAAAAAATAAAAACGGTTGATGTTATAAATAAAAGATAAGTTTATAGATTTTTTCATAAAATAGGCAACGAAACATTCATTCAATATTTTAATTAAATAAATAAACTAATTTAGATTCAAATAGCCTTTTTGTTAAAACAAAACAAATCTCTCCGGTGAAACATAATATCTAGTTGGTATGTCTAAGTTGGTATGTGTATTCATTAAATAAATAAATAAATATAGCTAATTAATTACCATTTTAAGTATTATTTATATTTTACTTACAAAATTCGAAAAAAAATATTTTTTTTTAATTTTTAAATATTCGAAATTAAAATAGTTTTTGTTTTAATTTTCTGATATAAAATCTTGATTAAAAAACTAACTTAAAAAGGGGTCACAATTGATTTAAAATAAATACTGATTTTAAACAAATAAATTAAAATTCTGAAATTAAAAAAAGTTTTTGCGGGCGGAAAATCCTGGCGGCGACGCGTGGCAAAAAGTGCGTCCGCTTTAATATATACTAGTGTATTACCCGCACCTTGTGCGGGTTGAATTTTAAAAGATGTGATAATAAATGCCTCTTTTAATATGCATAACATTAGTTTAACACATTTTAAATCCTTACAAAAATACGAAATATTATAAAAAATGATATTTTATATTAATATTAAGGTGCGGGTATTAAAATGGGTCATTTAAAAATCACTTTCGTAAAAACAAAATAAATTATTTTTCTTAACTATTTTTATTTTTGGTTGAAATTGTATTGTTATTATTTTTAAATTTTTGATTCAAAGTGAAAACTAAAAATTTCAAAAGAAAATATATATCCTCTATAAAAAATTCGACGTTATCTATAATTCATAGATTTGTTATGAATGTTAATTATAGGTTTTTTTTAATACTTGGAATTAGTTCACGTATTTTAACAAATTATTTATGAAAAAGATATCAATATTATGATTCAAAATTTGACCTTTACCTATTATTCATAAATTCAGAATTTTCTAAGAAGAACTGTAGTTATCATTTTTTACAAAATAATTTGGAATTTAAAATTTTAATTAGAAATAATTACAACAAAATAATTCGATATAATGATGATATAACCTTGTATTCAAAAACTTTTTTGATTTTTTACAAAATAATTTGGAATTCAAAATTTTAATTAGAAATAATTACAACAAAATAATTCGATATAATGATGATATAACCTTGTATTCAAAAACTTTTTTGTTGAAATTTGATGTTAGTTCACGTATTTCTTATTCAAATTTGATTTTTTCATAACTTTTTTTATTTTAAAACTTTACTTTAACTTGTTGAGGAGATTTTTTTGTACCATTTTTTATAAACTGATTTGAAATAATTTTTAAATTTTTTAAATTTTGTTTAATTAAGAGATATTTTGCTGGAATTAAAATTAGTTTAAAAATCAAAATCCTATTATAAATTCTTTATCTAAATTATGTATATAAAAAAAATGTTTAGACTGACGTTAAATTTGGAAGCAACACGTGGCAGCAGAGGCCTGTAAAATTTTCGTTGGACTGAGAAAAATCCTGGAGGCGACAAGTGGCAATAGAAGCCTCTACTTTAATATATATAAGATAAGATATACATCAAATAGCTTCATCTTAGGAAACATTAACTTATTATGGATGAGATTATCCACTTGTTGCAAACATACATGTATTGTGTGTCAAAAAGATTTTTCTAAATAAAGGATAACAAATGATAATTCCTCTTAATCTAATTTTACCTATGTTTGTCTCTTGCTTATAGCTTTTTTAAAATCTCAGATTTGGACTCCTAAGCTACCATTGGTGATAGTAATTTCATAGAAACATTAAACATTGTAAGTGCATGTTAGATGGATAGATTCGATTTTCTAGTTTCAATCAAATGTGGGGACTAATAAACTTACCATCAAAACAAAATTTTTATATAACCTTCAAATTCATCTCTTTTTAGTACTTCAAATCACATCTTAATTGACATCGGTAGAAATATCAACCATTAAATCAAACAAAGAGATATTAAAGCACCCGTGCAGATTTAATAATTTTTTTTTATCATGACATTCCAAACCCTAGAAAAGTCACGCTAGTTGATAGTACACTGTAATAAAGAACAAATCATTTAATAAGCCAAAAATTATTCACCACAACATACATACCAACTGCACTTATTGATCTGAACATGTCAAAATTTCTATTAGACATTGTATCAAACACTTTGTATGCACCCAATCTATATAAATCAATCAAACGGTACCATTAAAATCTGGTAAGGGAGGGGTTACTATATTGCTCTACATATTGTGCTCATAAGAAAGGGTTACTATATTGCTCTTCATATTCTGCTCATTAACTGATTGAGGGGGAATAAATAGTATTTTCCTGACTGAGGGGGAAGAAATAGTCTTTTTTTTACTAGCATTGTTCCCTATTTTAACTGAATTTTGATTCATAGTCAAATACTGTAAATTATATTATTGCTCTTCGTATTCTGCTCACTGAATTTTGATTCATAGTCAAATACTGTAAACTATATTGCTCTTCATATTCTACTCACTGAATTTTGATTAGGCAACACTAGAAGTGAAGACCTAACATCTATAGACAATTTCGACAACATCTATAGACAATTTCGACTTCATATTCTGCTCAAATTTTGATTAGGCAACACTAGAAGTGAAGACCTAACACCTATAGACAATTTCGACTAAAACTACTGTAAATTCTCATTCTTCTTAATGATCACAAGAACAAGGGAGAAACAAGGAGTGATTTATTAGTTTATGGAGAGAAATAAGGGATCCTTATTATTTTTGTATATCTAAAAAATATGATTTGTTTAGTTTTCAAATTTGCAAATCTTCTATTTCTACTTATACAAGTTCTTTAACTATTAGTCTTACTTGATTATCGATGTGGGACAACAAAATCCTTGAAAAATATGACCGGGTTAAGAAAATAGTGAATAAAAAATGAATTTTTAAAATAATTATGAGAAAAAAATAATAATTTATTATGTTTTAGTAAAAAGTAAAATTTTACCCAAAATTTTCTTTTTACTAGAATAAAATATATAATTTTATGTTTTAGTAATAAGGATATTATTACTCAATTACAATATAGTAAAAAATATTACGAGAAAAAACATGAGGCCGCAACGTCAACATTAGTGTCGTCTGTGTTAGTATAAGTATAGAGATAGTTACATAACCTATTTATTTGTCACGAAGACATGTTGAGTAATTCACATTTTGAGCATTTGTACTATAAACCTTCCTCATAACCGTGGAATTTCACATGATTATTTTCACTTAAATTGGGGCTTATTTGGTAGTCCTATGCATGTTTTGGCCTCAGTTCGTAACTTTTGAAGATCGATAGTTTACCATTTTTTTGAATGGTGAAAGGATAAACACCGTCTCCACTAGACTTGGGCAAATGTTAGCAAGCCCGCCGGCTTAAACAGCCGGGTATAGTGCACTAGACATGCCCGGTCGGGCCGCCGGTAATGGCCCGCCAGACGGGTATAGTGCACTAGACATGCCCGTTTTTAATATATATATATATAAATATATATATATATATATATATATATATATATATATATATATATATATATATATATATATAGGGTCAGGTTCAGAAAGTTTTCTTATGGCAGAAAGTACAATTGTTCAAATATAACATGCATTTGTTTAACTAAAAGTTGTTCAACTATATTAGAAATTGTTCAAATATGTTTAAACTATATTTAAAATTGTTCAACAATATGTCAACTATTCAACTATATGACCAATTGTTCAAGTGTAAATATATATGTCCAATTATTTAACTAAACTGTCGTTCAAATATATGACCAATTGTTCAACTATATTCAAAATTGTTCAACTAAATTGGTAAAATTGTTCAACTATGTAACCAATTGTTCAATTATATTCGAAATTGTTCAACCATATAACCAATTTTTCAACTATATTCAAAATTATTACATTATATACTAAATTGTTTTTTCTAGTACAATATAGGAGAACACTTGACCCTTGATAAATTTAACCACATAATAAAATATTTTCTTAAAAATAGTCGAATTTTCAAAATAATTATGAAAAGTCCAATAAGCATCATCGAAAAACACATAGTTTGAGAATGAAAATGTTGTTGGTCTCTTGCAGCTCACACTATTCATCAATCTCATATTTTTTTTTAAAAATGATTAATATAGTTATTAAGTAATTTAAGTGTACAAAATTAAAAGTATTATTTGACAAGTTTGGATTGCGTAGGGGAATGGAAGGGGATCATTGCAGGTGTATGCTTTTGATCTCATATACGATATGTAATGAAATTACTTTTTATAAAATCTACAAATCACAACCCTTTATTTTTTGATTCAATGGTTTTAAGTCCTTCTCACTTTTAACCATAAGGTCACTTCTTAGGTCACTTTTTTATGATCCAAATCATATATATAAATCATATATATATATATATATATATATATATATATATATATATATATATATATATATATATATATATATATATATATATATATTCAGACTTCACGCCCAACATTTCTCCCCTTTAGCCTTTGCAAACCCTATACTACACGACTACACCCGATAATTTCTTCCCCCAAAACTCTACTTTGGCCAGCGGTTCCTTCGCCTAGAGAAGGTAATGTCTCCGGCCAGCGATTCAGATACCCCTTCCGACCGGCCTTCCTGCCCGCGACTTCCTTCTGAGTCTTGTCTTCGTTCCTATGTCTTCGACTACCTCCTCTCTTCGTTCCCAATTCGTCTTGTCTTCGGCCTTATCACTTGTTGAGTTGCTTGATTTGCTTCCCAGTTTGTGGCTCCTAAGAAGGTGTTGTCTTCAATTTTCCTATCCTTCAACTTCGTCTAGTTCGTGGCTCCCTTCCGGCAATTCAAAAGGTTCCGAGTTCCTTCCCTTCTTGTCACTTGTTACAAAAATGTCTTTATGTCACATAAAAGTGTTATGCATAAATTGTAGTTACTAACTAGTTTTATTTGTTGTTTACTTGTTTTCAAGGTCCATCCAAAGTGTTTAAATTGATAGTGAAGATACGGAAGATATTGCAAGTGATGATGAAAGCGCAACCACTAGTTAGCGAGTATTGTTATTGTTTATGAATTGCGATGTATTATAACTTCAAATTTTATTGTGTTTGCACTTCAATGTGTGGACATTGAATTTCGGCTTTTGTGTTTGGATTGTCATGTTTGGACTTGAAACTTGTTTAATGTTTTGAAATTAGAACTTCGGACTTGGTAGTTGTTTATTATATGTAGATTTTGTGTTTAAATGTGCAAGTTTATCATATTTTCATATGCAATTTTTTTTGCAAGTTCTTCAAAACAATTTTTTTAAATTTTTTTTGAAGATTCAAAAGAGGTTCTAAATTAGGTGCAAAAATGTTATAAGCAGCAATTCCGAAACAGGTTTTAAAGCAGCAATTCCGAAAAAAGGACTTACGGATGACTCGGGTCTAGGAATTTGATGGGTCCGGACATGATAGGCGGCCTATATTCCGGACCTCACCCGAGTCCTATTCAGATAAATGGGCATAGCTAGGATCTCGCCGGAGTTTGGGGATGTCCAAGTCTAGTCTCCTCTATAAATAGATAGAAAATTTTATGATTTCATTTTCATTTATGTTTTCTAGGAGAAAACCTTTGATTTCTCTATCATTTGAAATCTAGATACACTCTTGTACTTAACCTAAATTCAAGTCCAATTATGTCATTGGATTGCTCTCTTCACCGTTTACATCGTACCATCTTCATACCATGTCAACAATGCCCTCCGCTGCCGACGTTGTACCTTCTCTAACCCCCTCAATTGGTGTTGTGTGAACCAATCTCACCTAATTACGAGCGCAGAAGTTCTTCCGTTTGTCATTTGGACTTTTAATGAGTAAGCTATGAACTTATTTTAATTTGGACTTCTACCTTTTAAATTGTATCAACGGGAATATGGATGTCATGATAAAATTAATTATCGACAGTAAAAGGTCACAAGGTATTGGTTGACGGGTTGTTGACAGAAGTTTAATTAATTAATTAGTGCCCCTACACAGTTCTCAATTGTTGTGTTATTATTGTAATCAAATTTCATGATCATTAAATGTATGTTTGGGCCTTGAGTGAAGCCAAACCTACTTCATGATAAACCATTTTCAAGCCATTGGATCATCGAGAATTAGCGTAGGGTTCATGTAGTTATTGCACAAGTTGGGCCTATATAGATGGAGAGGCAAAATGTGGCCGATTGATAATTTGATAATGAAAGACAAGTAAAAAGAGAAATGGGTCTATAAAAAGGGTTAAAATTTGGATGACTTAAACTAATCTTTGATTTTATTTTGATCTTTTCCTTCACGGCGGAGGAATTTGATTTTTACCTTATACTTACTTATTATAGGGTGGAAGACGAGTTGAATGTATTTGTTTGGAGGGGCCGTGGATAATGTGATTAAAATATGAATCTTTTGAGGAAGTTTAAATTTGGACGAAATGGGAAAGTAGGCCTTTATGACAGACACTCTCTTCCACTCTTATACCAACTGGACTAATGGAACTTGTGTATTCAAGTATAGTTTTTATTAAGGTTATACTTAAAATTGAATGTTAATACACAACTTTAATACACAAATTTTATTCGTCGTTTACACAAGGTCAAGTTACACAATTTTTCTCCGTAATTTACACAAGATGAGTTACACATTTACACAAGGTCGAGTTACACAATTTTTGTCCGTCGTTACACAAGTTCGAGCTACACAATTTTTGTCCGTCGTTTACACAAGGTCGAGTTACACAATTTTTCTCCATAGTTTACACCAGATCGAGTTACACTATTTTTGTCCGGCGTTTACACAAGGTCGAGTTACACAACTTTTGTTCGTCGTTTACACAAGGTCGAGCTACACAACTTTTGTTTGTTGTTTACACAAGGTCAGATTAAAACAAAATTAATATGAAAATCAATTAATATGAAAATGAACCATACACAATTTTGATGTAAATTAAAAAATATATATATATCAAATAGGTAGGAACAATTCTACACAAATAGGCAGAAACAAATCTACACAAATAGAACATATCGACACAAATAGGGAGGAACCGACCTACACAAATAGGGAGGATAGATATACACAAATAGGGAGGAACATATCTACACAAATAGGGAGGAACACATCAACAATGAAGCATACACAATTTTGTGTAGATATCCCAGCGATGGCGGAAGCGGAGCAGCCCGACGATGGCGACATCGGAGCACTACAAGCCAACGAAGAACAGCCTGCACGAAGATTCCTCACCACAGATCCGGCCTTGTTGCCTCGTCTGTGTAACACCCCAAATCCGTAGGACTCGAGGTGCTACTGGGCTAGGATCTCACAATGGATCCTGACCCTAGCTGACAACAAGTTCACTAAATCTTACAACAAGGCACATATAGATTAAATACAAAACATAAAACTGATATGTATATATATCAAAAGGTAATACAGAAGTACCGCTGAGTACAAAAGTAAACATAAACTGTACATATGAAATGTCCCACAACCCTCGCATAAAACCCAGTGTACGGAGCCCTCAACGGATCACCACTCTGGATCACTCTGCAACTCTCCTAACCTGCAAAGGATCTACAACACGGTATAAAACCGTTAGCTAACCATACACATATATATAGAAGATGCATAAGCACAGTCACACATCAAGAATAATAAACACATCATCATGCTTTCACACATTTACCCGGTTTATTATCTTTATAAAGTCCAATCACTCAATCGTATATATATATATATATATATATATGTGTGTGTGTGTGTGTGTGTGTGACACAAGGAATATAACCCTCGCCTCTCGGTGGTAATGCCAACTAGAGTGGTGATACGGTCACCGTCTCCGTATACCCTATGGGAGTGGAGAAAGCCCGTCCCACAATCCAAATCTGGATGATCCGCAGAGAACTTCCCAGACTCCCAGAGGGATGAAAGGGCAAGTTGTCACAGCCCTACAATGGGCAGTCACTAAACCATAGGTCGATAATCATCACTACGCATGCTATCAAGCATATATCATACACCACTCATGCATACATCCAATATAAGGATGGTAGCTAAGTAAGTCCTATGAACTTACCTCAATCTCAGAAGTAGTCTCAACTACGATCAACTCTCAACCTGGTCCACTCCAATCTGGAGGACAACACTGCCTAGTAACAAGACATAACAATATATCAAACTTATATCCATCAGAGGGGTCACACCTAGACCCAAGGGATCCATAAGGATCATATCATAACTCATAAACCTCAAAGTCATAACCGGCATAACCGATATCATACTAATCATCATTCTAACCTCATACATGTACCTAGCATGCTACTAACCCGCTCATACTAGGAAAGGAAATGATCTACCCTACTCTAGGTAGACCCGGGACCAGACGCACCTGCGTGATAAGAGAGACGCAGGGGCGGAGCAAGGCAACCCGCAGGCGCGGCAAGGCTCGGCCGCAGGCGCGGTGACAGTGGCCGCAGGCAACGCAGGCACGGCGCAGGCACTGTGACACGGCTCTCGCAGGGGCGGCGGCTTCCAGGCGCGGGGGCGGCGACAGTGTAGAAAGTGACCCCGCGATTCCTCTTCGGCTCTTCACGTGATCAAATCACGTCTTTTCCCTTCCAAAGTCACACATATACATATACATACACATTCCAACATCAATATACATTCAATTCATCTATTCCTAAGCTAAGGAAGATGGAATCAAGGAAGAAAGAAGAGGAGAAGAAGATGACTTACCACAACTGTGGTCCTAGGCAGCAGGGAAAGATCAACCACCTACTCTCAGCTGGCTCTCAAGCTCAGCAACCATGCACAACATCAACCTTAGCAAGGCCACACCACAACTCTCTTACAAACTCAAGAAAACTCACACACAAGATCAAGGAGAGGAAAAGGAAGCAAGAAGGACGTAAGGAAGCTGATGAAAGAAGTGAAGAAGAAACCCTTGCTCAGCAAGGAAAGGAAGAGAGTAAAGCACGAGTCAACCGGTCAACAAAACCGGCTGCAACCGCAAGAAACCGCAGGGGCGGTTCCCTGAGCCGCAGGGGCGGAACAACAGACAAGCCGCAGGGGCGGCCTCACATACCCGCGGGGGCGGCTAAGGCCAAAAACGGCTCCAAAGACTAAGGCTCTTACAGTCTGCATGAGCGGCCTTTGTCGTGTCCGATGTCTGGACGGCCGGGGAGGGGAATCGACATAAAATGGAGACGGTTGCATACGGATCGGAGACGGTTCAAAGCAGTTTCTCTCGATCGAGATGCAGGCGGCGGTGGGCTTCGGCGACGGTTTTGCTTCCTTCCACGTCGGTGTTTGATTCGCCTTCGACAATGGGCGACAACTGCCTTTCGATTATGACGGCTGCAAGGAAGAAGCTCTCAGGTTTGGCGGATATAAGCGGCTAGGGTTTCAAAATGGTTTAGGATTTCGTGTAACTAGATGGGATGTATTTATAGGCTTTTACTTTAACCTCTTAGTAAATTTCATTTTTATCCCTGTTATTAATTAATTTTTGGATTAAAATTTTACCAGATAATTAGGGGACCAAGTTTGTATTTGCTAAACAAAAAAAGGCCTTTCTACCCCATTCTTTTCTTTAAATATCAGGTTTTTACTGAGAGTTATTTTTTCCACTTCTTTGGCCGACATGTTCTCATTGTTTCCCTCTGTTCCGATCGATTTGCTTTTTCTCCTTTTTTGCAATAGTTTGGCTCATCGTGCTTCATGTTATTGTTTGTTTGTGCTTTTGTTTTTCTTTTTTCAACTCATAACGGTTTGTCCGTTTGTCATTTTTATGGTTTTTCCATACACTAAGCTCCTTTTAGTGTATTAAATCCCTTTCTTTATCCAAAAAATAAATAAATTAAGTTCTACTTCTGTTGAGTTAATTGTTATGGTGTCTCGGTCAAGCAATTTAGCCAGATTGACTATTTTTTTAAGCACCTATAGACACGACATCAAACAAGACTTTAACTCAAACTATTGTCCAAGCTGAATTTTCCATCCTTCCTACTTATCACAAAAACAAGCTCCTCGAGAGTGATTCATTAAAATGAATCACTCTAATTATGCCACTCTTTGACAACAATTTCAAAGTAACACAAGAGATTATATCGCATTGGTGGCAAATTGATGAGATTCAAATGCCATTTTCATGATCCTAGTTGCCTTGCACGTGCGAAATCATTCGAGTTGAGTGTGAGTTGCCTATCAAGGCTGTCTTGCACATAGGGTCTGTTTTCCGCAACATATTACAGCGATGGCTTGCAAAAGTCGAGTGTAAGTTGTCAACCAAGTGTGCCTCGCACTTGTACTTATGGTCTTTTTCTCGCATGACATTATGTTTAAGTTTTTATTTCACGCTAATTTCGTAACAAATGTTCTCAATCAATTTTTTTTACAAAGAATCCGAATTAAAATAAATTTGTCAGGCATTTAAGATATTGATACACACAATAATTTACGATATTAACTTTGATGTCAATGTGGATTTTTGAATCAAAAAACTGAGGGTAACACCCAGCATTCCAACAAGTACAAAGACAAGATTTAGTGTCCAAACTCAATCTTTGAGCCTAGACATTATGGGTCCGTTTGGTTTTAACTCTAGAAACGGAATGGAAACGTATCTAGTCTATATGTGTACCCCTGTTCATAAAGTTTTGGGGAATCATCTCTTGTGCTTTTGTTAAATATGCTTAAGGAAATATTTTATCTAGAATTATTCTAGAGATATTCTAGGATATGCACATATATATCTTGTATATTTTTAGATATTTTTTATTGTCTTTTGTCCTTTCTTTCCTTGTAATTCTAAGTATAGGCCTGTACATATATGTCTTGTTCTGGCAAGATTAATTAAGTATTTTGACAGGATTCATCTTCTTCCTGTTCTTCATGGTATCAAAGCCTTCATTGCTCTAATTTTTCACATCAAGACAACCTTCATTGCTGCCATATTTTTTCATTGACGGATAGCCTTCATTGCTACCATATTCTTGTTCTTCTTTGTAGTCAAGCTCTTCATCTAGTAGCCTTCATTGCCGTTGTCCTTGTTTCATTTAGCCATGTCTAAAACACCCGATTCTGACACAAAAAAGAAGGCTGATTTCCAAAGCCTTCAGTTTGCCTACAAACTCAATGGAAAGAATTATCTCATCTGGTCTCAGACTGTGAAGACCTATTTGAAATAAAAAGGAAAACTGAAACATCTAACTGGGAAAGTTCCAAAGAAAAAAGATCCTAACTTTCCTACTTGGGATGAGACAGATTCGATGATCATGTTTTGGTTGTGGGAATCCATGGAGCCAACTGTCAGTGTATCATGCATGTTCCTGAAGACTGCAAAAGATGTTTAGGATTTCATCAAGAGATCTTACTCCAAGGCAAAGAATGATGCATTGACATTCGAGCTTACTGTTAAGGCCTATTCCACTAAGAAAGGGGAAAAGACTATCACTGAGTATGGTAATCTTCTTCAAAGCCTATGGCAAGAGTTAGATCAATATCAAGTTCTTGAGATGAAGTGCAAAGATGATGCAACACAATGGAGGACATTTCAAGACAAGCATAGAACTTATGTCTTCCTTGCGGGATTAAGCTCTGAGTATGACCAGATTAGTGTAACACCCCAAATCCGTAGGACTCGAGGTGCTAATGGGCTAGGATCTCACAATGGATCCTGACCCTAGCCTGACAACAAGTTCACTGGATCTTACAACAAGGCACAGATAGATTAAAACCAAATATCAAACTGTAATATATATATACATATCAAAAGGTTTACAAATGTACCGCCGAGTACAAAATAAATATATATCCGTACATCACAAAATCACCCCATATCCCTCGCATAAACCTAGTGTACGGAGCCTCAGCGGATCACCCCATCTGGATCACTCTGCAGTTCTCCTAACCTGCAAAGTATCTACAACACGGTATAAAACCGTTAGCTAACCATTCATATATAAGATAATGCATAAGTACAGACACAAGTCAGGGAATAATAAACACATAATCACGCTGTCACACATTTACCCGGTTAATTATCTTTATAAAGTCCAACACTCAAATCGTGTATATATATATAAATATGAATATATGTGACACAAGGAATATATAATCCTCGCCTCTGAGTGTTATAGCCAGCTGGAGTGGTATAGGAGCACCTTCCCGTATACCATAAGGAGTGGTAAGTGCCCGTCCCGTATACCAGATCTGGCCTGACTGCAGAGATCCCATTCATCCCGGCCGAGATTCCCTATCTCGGTTTGGGTTGAAAAGTTTTTGTCGAAGGATCTCGGTCTCCATCTTGGCTGAGATTTATGCCATCTCGGGCGAGATTTCTCAGGCTTGACCGAGAGTTCCGACCGAGATTTCCTCAAGCTGGATCACGAAGCCAATCTCGGTCCCGACGTTCAAAAATCTTGGTCGAAGACCGAGATTTCATTGCGCAGAAATATTTTGTTCTTTTTGGATCAGTTTTGGCCCGGCCCGTTCTGTGGAAGATTGTTAGGTATAAAAGGGAGGCTCTAAATGATTTCAAGGGTCCCACTTCATTCTATTTCTTAAGCTTCTATTGAGAGTGCCGCCTTCTCCTTTTTCTTCTCCCTTGCTCTACACCATTGTCACCATTGTTGAACTACTTTGAGTTTTTAGGAAAGATTCAAGCTTTTATATTTCATTCAATTCAGATACGCTTCGCGATACTGGGAATTTTTCGTTTTGCTGGTTACCAATTAATAAAGCTGAGTACTTTCTTTTTAAAAAAAAAAATTTAAAAACTTGTTCGCTGATTTTACACCCCTATAAACCTCTATCAATAATGATAAAGACCTATAAGTTAGTAAAGTTAGGAAGGGATAGTTTTATATTTATAACTTGTAATAATTACCTAAATAGCAACGAACCCACAATGTATGGGTCAATCACAGTAAATGTAAGTATTCCAGGGTCGATCTCAGGGACTGGGAGGATTAATATGCAATAATGATTATAAATAGAATAGATCTCAATTAAAGACAAGAGGTTGTAAAAGATAAGGGAAAGAAGTCAAAAAGGTATGAAAAAGGTTTTTATGGATTCACAATCAACTGTCACTATTGATTGAAAATCAAATAAAACAAAAAGGGAAAACAAAGATAATCAAACCAACTACCTATTACCGGGTAAGTCTCAAGGTAAGTCTCAAGACTGATAAAGATATATGGTAGAACAGGTCGATAAATCATGTTATCAATCCTTGCAAAGTAGAACTAAACAAGCATAAATGGCACAAAATAAGGCTAAAACATGAATGCGGAAAGAGGAAATCTAATCAAATGCATGAGTAAAACAGGTCGATAAATCATGTTATCAATCATGTACAAGACGCACCTTCGTGACAGGAAAGACGCGGGGGCGAAGTGACAGAAGGCGCAGGCGCGGAGACACTCCCACGCAGGGGTGGCGACGCTAAGGCGCGGGTGCGGTGACACAGTCACGCAAGGGCGGCGGCTCATTGGCGTGGGGGCAGCGACAGTGCAGAACGTGATCCCCGACTTCTCTTCCACTCTTCACACGATGATTTCAATTCTTTATCATTCAACAGCCACATTCATACACATATACACATACAAACATCAATATGTATCCTAGGAGATCCAATCCTAAGCTAAGGAAGAAGGAAAGGAATCAAAGGAAGTAAGAAAGAAGAAAGAAAGAAAGAAGAAGAACAACTCACCACTGTTGTGGCCTAAGAAAGGAAGTGATCAACCCAACTCCCAAGCTCAGCAACAACACACAACATCATCATCATCAAGGCCACACAACCAAAACTCTTCCAAACCAAGGAAAAAACAAGAACAAGATCAAGGAGAAGGAGAAGAGAAGAAGAAGAACGTGAGTAGCTGGAGAAGATGAAGAAACCCTTCATCAAGAGGCCAAGAAGAAGCTTAAGAAGGAAGAGAAGAAAGAGTAAAGCACGGTCCAACGGTCAACAAAGCCGGTTGCAGCCGCAGGAAACCGCAGGGGCGGAACACAAGCCCAGCCGCATGGGCGGCCCTCTGAACCCGCAGGGGCGGCTACCCTGGCTCAGCTCCTAAAGATCAAGGCTCTTACAATCAGGGTTCAAATCCTTGGTCGAGTAGAGCTACCGACTTTGGAAGAGGTCATTTCAATTGTGAAGGCAGAAGAAAGTAGGAGGGCTGTAATGCTCGAATCCAACCCTGCTACAATCGAAAGTTCTGCTCTTGTAGCTGCAAAGAAAGATAATAGGTGGAGTAGCTACTGGAAGAAACCTAGTCACAATCGAGACAAGTGCTGGAAATTACATGGGAAACCCCTCAACCGAGATTGGAACAACAACAGAAACTCATCAAGCTCACAAGCGAATACGGTGGTTGAAGGGGCTAATGAAGAAGCTAATGGAGAAATGAGTGCATCTGATATTGAAAAATTCAGAAACTTTTTCAAATCCCTTGAACAGAAATCCGTTGGTAATCCTTCTAGTCAATCCTCTCTTGCTTTATCATGTAACAATTCCTTTTCTTCTTGCTTTAAAGCTTCTAAAACATCTAATCCCACGAAATGGATCATAGACTCGGGTGCCCCAGACCATATGACTAAATCCATACGTGAGTTTCACACTTATCAGCATTCCAAAAACAGAAAAAATCATAACAACCAATGGGTCATCTGCCACTGTTGCAGGCCAAGGAATCATTCCCCTGTCTACCACTTTAAGCCTAAAAAATGTGCTTCATGTCCCTGATTTGTCTACCAATTTGATTTATCTTAGTAAGCTTACAAAGGACCTTATTTGTCATGTCACTTTTACACCTTCTGTTTGTGTTATTCAGGACCCGAATTCGGGGAAGAGGATTGGACTTGCTAAGAAAAAGAATGGTCTTTATCACTTGGAATCACTTGGGGACAACACCTCTCATTCTCTTTCATCCACAACTATGAATAATGAGGTCATTTAGCTTCACCATTTTCGCCTAGGTCATCCTTTTATTTACACTTTAAAACATTTGTATCCCGAGCTATGTCAAGGAATAAATGCTTCTCATTTTCAGTGCGAAGTTTGTGAGTTAGCAAAGCATACCTGTGTGTCCTTCCCTATAAGCAATAAGAGGAGTATTTATCCTTTCTAGCTTATTCATAGTGACATATGGGGACCATCCCCTTTGCCTAATATCTCAGGTGCTCGATGGTTTGTTACTCTTATTGATGATTGCACTCGTGTTATGTGGATTTATCTACTCAAAAACAAATCAGATGTCAGTCAAATTATTCCCATTTTTCACTCCATGATTCAAAATCGATTTGGCACAAAAATACAAAGGATTAGGACAGATAACGCTAAGGAATATTTCAATCAATCCTTGACGTCTTATTTCCAATATCAAGGTATTATCCATGAATCCTCTTGTGTTTATACACCACAACAAAATGGTCTTGCAGAGAGAAAAAATAGACACATTTTAGAGGTCACTCGTGCCATGCACTTCACCAACCATGTTCCCAAATTCTTTTGGGGTGAAGTTGTCCTTACTTCCGCTTACCTTATAAATAGGTTGCCATCTAAAGTTTTGAGCTACAAAAGTCCACTTGAATGTTTTCAAAAGTTCTATCCTAATTATAGAGCAGATGGTCTTGAACCAAAATTTTTTGGTTGCACCGTGTTTCTAAATGTGCATAGTCCTCAAAGAGGAAAGTTAGATCCAAAGGCTGTCAAATGCATTTTTCTTGGTTATTCTACTACTCAAAAAGATTTCAAGTGCTATAATCCTACCTCCAGAAAATTCTACATCTCTATTGATGTCACCTTTGTTGAAAAATCACCTTTTTATTCCCAAACAAAGGTTCAAAACCATGTTGATCCTGCACCACTAGCCTAACCTCCACAAACTTTCTCAGACTTAGACTCGGACTATCATCCAGAGAAGTCCACTCTAGACGTAGAATTTATACCTACACACGAGACTGTCAACACCCTTCCTAGCTATCCACAAGTGTATTCCAGTAGAATAAGGATTGGTCTCATCCAGCAGCAAGCTCAAACCTCAACTCTAGAATTTGGCCCTGAAGGTGTCACTCCACAAGGTACAAAATCTGATCCTAATATTCCTACAAATGTTCAAACTAATGATAATTCTAGTGTAGATGTTGAGCTACCCATTGCCGTAAGAAAAGGTACCCGAGAGTGCACAAACAGACCTTTGTACCCTTTATCCAACCATGTTTCCTTACATCGCTTCTCCAAATCTCACCAAGAATTCATCCAAAACCTCAGCCAAATTTCTATTCCGAAATCTGTTTCATAAGCTTTAAAGAAAAGAGAATGGAGAGAAGCCATGAAGGAAGAGATGTTAGCACTAGAAAAAAAAAATCAAACTTGGGATATTGTTGATAAACCTATTGGAAAGAATGTTGTTGATTGCAGGCGGGTTTATGCATTGAAATACAAAGCAGACGGAACGCTGGAAAGATAAAAGGCCCGACTTGTAGCTAAAGGCTACACTCAAACCTATGGGATCGATTATCTTGATACTTTTGCCCCAGTAGCAAAAATGAATACAATGAGAATTTTGATATCTTTGGCTGCTCACTTTAATTGGTCTCTATTACAGTATGATGTGAAGAATGCATTCTTTCGTGGAATATTAGATGAAGAAATCTACATGCGAGTGCCACCTGGTTTCACATCTCCGTCTACCAAGGTGTGTAGACTAAAGAAAGCTCTTTATGGGCTTAAACAGTCACCGAGGGCCTGGTTTGGAAGATTTGCATCAGTCATGAAAAGAGCTGGTTATAGACAAAGCCAAGGAGATCATACTTTGTTCATAAAGCATTCATCTTCAGGGGGAGTAACCATTCTCTTAGTATATGTCGATGATATTATAGTAACAGGTGACAACGAGTTTGAGAAGGAGAATTTGAGGAGACAATTGGAAGCTGAATTTGAGATCAAATCACTTGAAAAATTGAAGTACTTCCTTCCTGGAATTGAGGTAGCTCACTCTTCTCATGGGATTTTTATATCCCAACAGAAATAAATTGCAGATTTGTTAAAGAAACAGGTAAAAGTGCCTGCAAACTAGCCCCAACTCCTATTGATCCAAATCATAAACTTGGAGAGACAAAGGATGAAGCAACAGTTGACGAGCAAATGTATCAAAGATTGTGTGGGAAGCTGATTTATTTATCCCATACTAGACCTGATATTGCTTACCCTGTAAGTGTAATTAGTCAGTTTATGCATGACCCAAGAGAGTCACACCTTCTAGCAGCGCACAGAGTGCTCCACTATTTGAAAGGCAATATTGGGAAAGGGATCTTGTTCAAGAGAGGAAACAAACTTACTCTTGAAGCTTATACAGATGCAGATTACGCAGGATCAGTTGTAGACAGGAGGTCAACTTCTGGTTATTGTGTTTTACTTGCTGAAAACTTAGTTACTTGGCGAAGCAAGAAGCAGAATGTAGTCGCTAGATCTTCAGCTGAATTTGAATTCAGGGCACTCATGGATTGTGCGAGTTGTTGTGGCTACAGATTATTCTGAATGATCTCAAGGTGAAGTGGGAAGGACCAATGAGACTCATGTGTGACAAGAAATCAACCATTAGTATAGCTCACAATCCAGTCCAACATGACAGAACTAAACACGTAGAAATTGATCGACATTTCATCAAAGAAAAGCTTAAAGGAGGGCTGGTTACTATGTTTTATATTCCCTCAGATGAGCAGATTGCAGATATTTTAACAAAAGGACTTCATACCTCACGGTTTTATCATTTAAACTCCAACTTAAAAATGGAGGATGTTTATCACCCAACTTGAGGGAGAGTGTTGAATATGCTTGAGGAAATATTTTGTTAAATATGCTTAAAAATATATTTTATTAAATATGCTTAATGAAATATTTTGTTCTCTCTAATCCTTTCTTTCCTTGTAATTCTAGGTCTAGGCCTGTACATATATGTCTTGTTCTAACAAGATTAATTAAGTATTTTGACAAGATTCATCTTCTTCCTGTTCTTCAGCTTTGACTTAATTGTAGTAAAAATTGATTAGTTTTGATACCCTGTAGTGTAAAAGAATGGGGAACCAAGTGCATTTTGCATAAAACCACATGGAATGATTTTATGAACAAGGTACACATATAGATTAGATTCATTTCCTATTCGTTTCCGTTTTCAGAATTACAACCAAACAGGGATAAATCTTGTCTTTGTACTTGTTGGAATGCTTGAGCCTCAAAGATTTGCTCGAGAAGAACTGTCACCGTCTTCATTACCGACACATTCATATGTCGTTGCCCTCTTTATGAAAGTTGTAAATATCCTTGAGATTCTGGGTTTTACAGTTAATTTACGTGAATGGGGGTTTTCTGAGGTAATTTTGTTAAGATTCATACAATGATTTAGATCCAAGACAGAGCTTTGTTAAGTCTCACATTTTCTTGCTTAAAATGGATGTTTAGGATAACATGCAAATATCCACAGAATTACTTATTTGGTACACCGCAATCAAAAGCAAATTCATTCATATACATCATATAACTTCATTGTAAGATACATTAGCTTATTATGGATAAGACTATCTACTTGTAGCAAACAAAAACATGTATTATGTGTCAATCAGATATTTCTAAAAACATGTATTATGTGTCAAACAAATATTTCTAAAACATGTATTATGTGTCAAACAAGGTCATAAGAGGTCATAAGAGGTCATAAGAGTTATTGATTAATTTGTGGAGGGAAACAAGGGATCTTCATTGTTCTTGTATATCTCAAAAACTTCCTTGTAGTATTTCTTTGCTATTTGAATAGACACACCTATAGCCTTTGATTCAAGCTGTTCTAATTCAGCAACTGTCCTTGTCATCCTACCCTCCGGATGATCCGAAATCATATATTCTGCCACTGCAACCACCCTGTACGTATAAAAAAAGCACCAAATATCAATGTGTGAATTGCAATCACCATGCAATATAACAACAAATGTGTGAATCATAATGAGAAGGGTAGATGGAGGATCATACTGCTTGTGATGTACTGGATCGTCCATTGTCTTCCACTGTCTATACAGGGAACATATGGCCTTCAAGCAAAGTTCAGTATCAACATCAAATGCATTTAATAAATCTTCCTCGTCCTTCCATATAGGCTTCTTACAATTCATCTCACTATCCTTTTCACAAGCCAACATTTCCCTCCTTTTTGAAAGCCCAGCTTCTCCATCCGTGCTTCGTTTGCGTTTGCAGGCATTTGTGCTGCTACTTTCATTTTCATTGTCATTGATGCTCCTACCAACATCGGGACTGGTGCTTTTAGATGATTCAGTCGTGCTAGCAGATTGTTTGCCTGCACTTGACAATGCATATACTAAGTTATTGCTAATCTCAGGTAGAAATTTAAAGCACAAGAATAACTTCTTCACATTTATCACTAGCAAATACACAGCAAATTCAGTACATATATACTTCCATGTAAAACACATAAACAGACTTATAAGAATCATTGGGTACCTTCCATATGTGAAGGAGTAGTCAAGCCAGCATCGTAGTTGGGCCGCGGCACATATTCCACCCTGATCACTAATTCTTTTTTCATGTTTGCCTCAATCATCTGTTTATCCCTCTCTAAAATGCTAATTCTATCTGTAAGCTCCACAATCTTCTTCATGTAATCAATCTCCACAGTCCTCTTCTCATTCAAAGCCTTCTCAATCTCCTCTGTCTTTTCCATATTTACTTGATTGACCATAACCTCCATTTCACTATTCTTCTTCAACAACACCTCAATATTCTGAACTAACTCCAAAACTTTCTTCTTGTACTCATTTTCCATAATCCTCTTCACATCCATATTCTCATTCAATATCCTCTTAATCTCTTCACTAGTCTTTTTATTTGTTTGATAAGCAGTCCCCTCCAGTTCCCTGTTTTCCTTCTCCAACACTTGAATCCTATTAACCAGATTTGAAACCTTCTTATTACTGTTTCTCTTTTCAGCTTCCAATGCCATCTTCTCATTCAAAAATTGACTAACACTTGCCTCCATTTCACTCTTCACTCTTTCTGAAAGTTCAACCCTTTCAAGGAGCTCCAACACCTTCTTCTTGCTCTCATCTTCCATAGTCAGTTTATCAGCTTTTAAAGCCCTCTTTTCAATCAAAATCCTGTTAATCATTTCACAAGTCTTCTTATTTCTTTCACGTACAGTCACCTCCATTTCCCTCTTTTCATTCTCCAACATTTGAATTCTCCCAGACAACTTCAAAGCCTTCTCCTCATTCTCATCGTTTGCTTTGCAAAGATCGGCCTTCAGTGCTTCCTTTTCCATCTTTAAAATCCCGATAATCTGCCGATTTTCTAAAACCTCCTTCTCTGCCTCCTCCATTCGCCTCTTCTGGGCTTCTAATGCATTCCTTGTATCTAAAATCATGTCATACCAATTCATCTCTTTCTTTTCCTTGCAAACTTCAGCCTCATTCTCTTTACTCAAAATGTCGTCCCTCTTTGCAACCTCCAAGTTCTCCTTTAATGGCGCATTGTGGGAAACAGCGACAGATTTTTCAACTGCAAAGAAAAGAGTTGGATTCCAGAACAATAAACTCAAAAATAGAATAAGCTGGTAAAAACAGTTTGCAATCGTACCTTGTCCCTTCTCCAACGAAATGTTGGAACGCTGGACCTCCTTCGCTTTTACATGCTTCTTCTTCTTCCCTCGCATGTACTTCTCCTTCATCCTTTCTTGCTTCCCTTTCTCCTCCATCAATTCCGCAAGCGTCCTTCAATTCTTAACAAGTAAGAAAAAGCCCTAATTCTTAACGAGGGTCGAGGGGGTTTTCAGTTTTAGACTGTTAGAGTCTTCCTATTTGAATTTTGAATAGAGTTGCCGACCCCTAATCCTTGATTTATATTAGGAAATATTCCTTTTTCAAAACAAAATAGTTTTAGGAAAGATAATAGTTAGTGTGGATAATATCTGCAGATATATGAGTAATAATTTTACAGAAAAATAATACTTCTATAAATAAATTACTTTAACGATTATTTGTACTTAATACGGAGTATAATATTAGCATCTTGTCAAATTTAGTTTTAACCTTTACTTAGAAATAATCAAGTTTACGGACCCGCTATTATCAAATATTTTCGTCTTTTTTATATTTCAATTATATTTTGTTTAAAAATTATACATTTTTTTATCATTTGTTAAGGTATCGGCGGTGGAAGTGCAGATTACATAAAATAAATACATTAAAAGTTAATTTCTTGTAGACTTCTTGTCACCTTTAAATTTGGAATATGAAATAAGTTAAAAGGCAAATTGATGAAAATATATCAAAAGTTAAATAACAATATATTAGTCGTGAATAAATCACGACAGACTTGAGCCTTACCAATAATATTTCGATGCTCGTGATTTGCGCAAGTGGATATATATATATATATATATATATATATATATATATATATATATATATATATATATATATATATATATATATATATATATATATATATATATATATATATATATATATATATTGTGTACGTTACGTGTGTATATCATAGTTAAAAAGTTTTGAAAGTAATTTTATATTTATGTATAAGTGTAATATGAGTTGGGGCATTACTAAAGTCATGACTTGGGACATTACTAATTTATGATTTTTATGAGCGCTCACTATATTTGTGTGACAAAAATATAATATAAAAACTGAGAGTAAATAAATAATTAAAATCTTTGTACTAATAAAAAAAAATCTATAAAAAAATAATAATAAATAATTAGAGCATCTATAGAACACCTAACATCAATCTTCTTTTCTTTTTAAATTTCTCTTTTGTCCACATCATCTTACAATTACAACACAATATTTAACTTACATGAATAAATCTATATGTAAAAAGTTATAAATTTTTATATAAAATATAAGTATATAAATTGGAGGCTTGTAGATAGACAAAATTATTTTAATAATTGTAGTTACTTTTTTTTTTAAATCGACATATAATGATATGTAAGTCAGATTTTTAAATAAAATACAAATAAAGTATAATGTGTCCTACATTTTTTTAATCTTAGCTAAGAACACCCACAAGATCAACCATTGTGGGTATTCTAATAAAACGTTGTCCCTAGTATCCAGATTTGTAATGAAGACCTTAGCATTCCCAAGAAAGTATGGTTATGAAAATAAAGAAATATAATTGATATAAGTGGAAATCAATTATGCTCGATTGTTAATATTGATTGTAAGTAATAGATTATATAATAAATTTCATTTATATCAAATTAAGTAAGACTTATATGTACATTAAAGTATGTTACGTAAAACTTTATTGAATACTACATCATTTGTATTATCTTGGAAATTAAATGTAAGGTCACGTACCATAATCCTTAATTCAATTAACCTAACTCGTAACTCTTGAAATTGCCACGTAAAATTGGTTATGATTGAAGACCGCTCTAGACAAATATACTCCAACATGTGTTAGTGATTGTACTTGACTTTTGTCTATAGTCATAGTAAAACGCAACATAAATGGGGAATGTCACATTTGAAATTTAAAGGGAAATTTCGAAAATGTGGGTGAAAGAATAGTGTGTTGACTTATATCCTTGAAATTATATTTGTCTCGATGATACGTATTTCAAGTCTCCTCACTATCAAATTAGTACCATTACACAACCCTACAAACTGATCAATGTTTCCATTCAACGTAAAAGGAATTTCAACTTTAATTTCAAGATATGGGTTTGGAAACACATTACACTTGATGTTGTTCAAGAACTCACTAAAGAACTCATCGTCAACGACGTCTTCGCTTGGACATATAAGTTATGTTTGTTAAGCCACTTAAGTTAGTACTTTGGTGTGTTTTGTTGTTTTTTCTTTTTTAAATTTTTACAAGTGTTTGACATGGTCAAAACTACTAGTGTTTAGTGTTTGAGGGTGTGTTTTGAAAACATTGATTTTATTCATGGTTTCCGTTACAGATTAGTGTTTTAGGCCCAAAAAACAAAATTGCTATTAACTTTTTTTCCTTATTACAAGTCAAAACACAGTTTTATCCCAAACACACTAGAAAACGCTAGTTTAAGTCAAGCAAACAGTGAATAGTATTTGTAAAACACACACACTCAAAAAAAACACAGTTTTATCCCAAAACACTAGTTTATTTCAATGACTTAACAAACAAAGTCATACTGTCATAACTCAAAACGGTCTTGTCTCTAGGTATCAGCAATTGGGTCATCTACAGATGTAAGTAACATATCTTCGGGAATCGTAATTTTTGCTTCACCGTTAACACCAGAACGGTAAAACCTTCTTTGTCATCTTCAATTCTCAATATCCAATCTGAAAAATCCTTGAATTTTCATCTTATAAATCAATTGTTCAACGTAAAATTCTCATATTTTTTTTGTCAATATGAACACCTTACAATGATCCCACATATTGGTAGAGTTAGGGCCCATTGAGATCTCTCCCGAACAGCCCAGATCTGATTCACGGTCTCAATGGGGCGAGATTATTTATAAAAAGAAAAACCCGATATGAATATTAAATATAATTAGGAATAAAACATAAATTTATAAATGTATCAGAGTTCATTCATACACTCGATAATATAATACAACAAATTGACGATAATTAGCAATACAATAATATTTAACCAATTTTTTTATAAACTAAACATTATAAAATTATAAAAATTAACTACATCCTATCAAACAAAACGACACAACATCTACATGTCTAATACATTGGCATAAAATTATATTACTTTGCATCAAATATAATAACTTATTACAAGAAGAAACTATATTAAATAGGTCAATTCATGTTAAAGTAAAATAGATTTATATTTAAATAGATTGATTCTTGTAAAAATAAAAAAAAAAGATTCTTATTAAGAATAGAACTTTTGGAAAGCAATTTTATATATATAAAAAATTCAAGAATGAGTTTTGGGATGACTAAAGAATAAAACAACTTAGGGTTAGAGTTTGAATTAATTTGCCGACTCCAGTATTTTCTTCCTCCATAGACATCGGAGATACTTCCTGCATATGCATCGGAGACGGTATCAACGAGGTCACTACCCCTTCCCTACCTCCTCTGATCTCACAAATATGATGCATTGATTATAGATAAAACAATATCAAACCTTCTTTTATGAGTAAAAATTTACGAACAGTTTTTCATATTATTTATAAATTAATTATTTTTTAGATAAATAAAAAAAATAGTTTAATTTAGGAAATATATATTCTGATTTTTCAATAAACATGTAATGAAAAATGAGTCAATATTGGTAACTATTTACGAATTGTAAAGTGAAATAAATATTTTATAAAGGAAAAATATTTAAAATTGTAATTTATAATTATATATAATGAATCTCATTATAAATAACATCGAGGTAGAAGGTATACGGGAATAAGTTGTGCCGCCAACCCTTTCTGAATAAAAAATTGAAATATAAATGTTAAAAAAAGTTACAAAAAGTTCAATTTAAAAAATTATCTTATGTATTTTTAAATATTATCCTTAATGAATAAAATAGATGTAACATTTTTATTGTAGTAGTTTATACACTTGCTAATTAGTAAGTACTTACGAAATAATATAAACACTATATATTTACATCTTAAAGTTAGATTATGAAATAATCTAATGTTTTTGTAAATAAAAGTGGAAATATTTTTCAAATAATATTTGATAAGGGTTTAAGTAGAAAATTGTGGTAAAATTATAAATGGAAACAATATGTGTATTGTCTATTTATTTATTTGTATGTATTAATTAATTAGTCAATTTATAAAATGAGTATGCATAAGAAAATGACACGTGACACAAAGTTAATAAGAAAATGACATGTAACAATGAGTGTCTTTGCTTTAATAGTAATATATTTAGATGTGATTGCTTGTTGTAACCAATATTTTAGGACCGTGTAAATAACATTGTACTTTTTTTTAGTGAATGACAAGTAAGTAAGAAGGGGGCCTAAAAAGGAATATAAAGACAGGTGAATGAACAAACAAAGTTTGCATTCTCAATTGAGACTAATACTTCAATTTCCTTTCGATCACTCCCGTCGGAGAAGTCTTTTTCCACCTTTGCCTAACTAATTCGAGTTCATTCATTATATGTCTTCAATTTTAGTTGAGGTCCACCCGTATCGAGTTAATCGTTTTGGTGTATTGGTCCGGCAGCTTAGCTCGATTGACTAGTTTATTAAACACCTATAGACATCACATGTAACTAGATATCCTTAAAGTCCTTAACTCAAACTACCATACAATCTGACTTTACATCCTTCTAATTAATCATACAAAATAAAAGAAAAGTTATGGCCGCAACTTAAGTCCGTCCATGAACTAGAAGAAGGCTTCTTGTTTATATCCGAGAGTTGTAGCATTATCTCAAGAAATTCCTTCACATACTCTCGAACAATCTCTTATTGGGTGAGCTTGCAAAACTTGGCTCAGGCCTAATTGTAAGCATATAATGGGTAGATTTTTTTTTAAAAAAATTTCACTCTCAGACTCTCCCAAGTCATAATTAGAGTTCCCTAATCCTTTGGAGGTTCGTCGTCATCATAGTAAAGCTACGTAGCCAAGATATAAAGAAGCAATGCATACCTTCTTGTCGTCTTTTTCGTGATCCCCGTGATGCAAAATTATTACTACATGTACCATAAAATGTTTTTGACCTCTTTGTTAAACTGACTTCCCTTGAATGACACTGGTTTTGGTGCATCCACTTTCTACAAGTGCACGTCCCCGACTAGGTTATCATCATGGCTATGTTGCAGGCTGTCAACTCCTTTAGACCATCTTCATCTTTTCCGCCAAGGCCTCATTTTAAGCTTGGAGAGTTTTATACTTATTGGCAAGAGTCTTGTGGGATGCGGTCACGGCCCTTGGAACTTCCCCTTAAGTTCCTCAATAGTGGATTTTATCGAGGATTCAACCCGCTTGTTGATGTCCAATGGAAACACACATCTTACCCATAGCCACCTCGCCTTCCCTAGTGTAGCTTCCGTGTTCAACACTATATCCCTCAATTGATCCCTTGTGGTTTTAGGGCCTTTCTTGGTCTAGTTTCTTGTCCATGACTTCTGACACAACGTACTCTTTGGCTAGCCATCAAGATTTCCGTTTGTAACAATGTTGTTTTGATACCACTTGTCACGGGTTAAGCTTTTCCTAACACGAAATCATGCGGCTTTTAGCTTTTCTCGACCCTTGTGTCATGTTAATATCAACCTAACCTGATATTTGCAATGAAAGAGCTTAATATTGTTAGCTACAGAAGTTTAGAAGGCTCTGTCACTACACATATTGTAAAACCAATATTTTTAAGAACGTGAAAATAGCATCATCCATTAGCAATGGAGAGCTGACAAAAAAAAAAAAAGTTAGAGAGTGATCGACTGGTTGAGCTCCAATCGTATTATTCTATTCGTTTTGGCTATTGTCCTCGGCCAAACACGGGTTGACTAGTTATGTTAACATCTATACACATATCTAACAAGATATCCTTAAACTACTGTATAATCTGAGTTTACCATTCTTACTACCTATCACAAAAATAAGCTCCTCGAGTGATTGATTAGTATTGTTTAAGGAAAGAAGGGATCCTCATTCTTGTTGTATATCTCATACACTTGCTTGTAGTGTTTCTTTGCTATTTGAATGGACACATCTATGGCCTTTGGCTCAAGCTCCTCTAGATCAGCAACCGACCTCGTCATCCTACCATCACCATCAGGATCAACCCCAATAAGATATTCTGCTAATGCAACCGCCCTGCACATATAGAAAATGCATCAAATCTCGATGTGTGGAGTTCAATCACTGTGCAATATAACAGTAGATAGATGATCACAGACTTGGAGTGAAAAGCGGGATCGGCTAGTATCTTGTGCTGTCTATAGAGGGCACATATGGCCTTTAAGCAAAGTTCAGTGTCAACATCAAATACATTTAACAGATCTTCATCAACCTTCCATACAGGCTTCTTTACATCACCAACACTACTTTCATTTGCAATCCTTCTTGTGCTATTTATCTTTCTTTTCTTTTGACAAGGCACCATTTCCCTCCGTTTTGAAAGCACCGATTTCCTATTCGTGCTGTCACTTAACTCTGTCAAATATCGTTTGCGGACATTTGTGCGACCCTTTTCAATTTCATTGTGATTGGTTCTTCTGTTATGTTTAGAAGAGTCGGTCACGCCAGCAGATTGTTTACCTGCACTTGCATAATTTCACTTAGCATATACCCCAGACCAACAATCTCAAGGTTATTACAGATGCATTATTCAATCTGAACTCACAAACATAGCAACTGCATTATGCAAGTGCATTGAGCAAAAGACAAGTGCAGGTAAACCACCTGAACTCACAAGCATATGCATTATTCAACGTAACCAATTAAAGTTACCCAAACTACCTCAACATTCTTATGCCAAAATTTTCTAAAACTTTTTAATAAACCATGAATTACCAAATTGCAAAATAAACAAAATAGAAAAAGCAACAAAATAGTATAATAGGTTTTATGGTGTAGCAACTATAGGATTCTCTCAATTGTTTTATATATGTGAGCGAGCCTAATTGCCTAACCTATTGCAGAACTTTCTTAACCACTAATCAACATTCATAGTAAAGGGACCATCTAATACACTAAAGCTTAACACCCTGATGTAATAAGAATCCTAAGCACGCTATTTATTTCTTCTTGAATTAATTAAAGCTTAGAACCCTGATGCTTGTGTAGTGAATGAGCTAAGTGCAACAAAAAATGGAAAATATATAGGATAAATAAAATTTGATGTACATCTGTGTTGGTGTGAAAGGAACACTACTACTCTCATTTACTCATATAATTAAAGTTTGAAAATACACCAGTCTTGAACTAGCACGAGTACATCGTGCTAAGGCACTGAGAAAAAATGCCAGAAACTAAAGACAGATTTGAGTCCGGTTTTTTGCAACTAGCATGCCGGAGGTTATTATCACATTTTCACCTATATCTTATGTTGATATAGTATTGCCGTATGCAATTTGAGATATTGTTTTTCTGGTGATTACCAACAAACACGCACTCTTACCACTAGCAAAGGCACAATAAATTCAGTAGTCAGTACCTGTATACTTCCATGGTAAAACTCAAAAACAAAAGAAAATAACAGACTCGGGGAAGAAGCATTTGTACCTTTTATATTAAAAGGATCACTCAACATGCCAACATTGCTTGTGAGATGAACTCGTTGAGATAGCGGCACATCTTCAAATTTTGAAGCAAACTCATTGATCTCCGTCTCCAGTTTCTTTTTCATATCCTCTAAGGAATTGTTCTCTTGCGCTAACACCTTGATCACTTCATCTTGTTCCATGATTTTTGTTGCAGCTATCTGTTTATCCCTCTCTAAAATACCAATTCTATCAGCAAGCTCCATAATCTTCTTCTTGTCCTCCTCCTTCGCAGCCATCTTATCAGCTTCCATAGATAACTTCTCATCCAAAATCATCTTGATCTCCTCACTCTTTTCTTTGTTTGCTTGACAAAATTTGTCCTCCATCTCCTTCTTTTCCTTCTCCAATACCTCAATCATCTGAACCAGCTCCAAGACCTTCTTTTTAGAATCGATCTCCACAGTCCTCTTCTCAGTTTCCAAAGCCATCTTCTCATCCAAAATCTTATTAATATCCTCAGTCTTCTCCTTGTAAACTTCACAAACCCTGGTCTCCATTTTCCTCTGCAACACCTCAATCCTCTTACACAGCTCCAAAATCTTCTTTTTATACTCATCTTCCATAGCCCTCTTCTCAGCTTCTAGAACCATCTTCTCATTCGAAATCTTCTTAATCTCCTCTGTCTTTTCCTTATTTACTTGACTAACCCTCACCTCCATTCCACTCTTCTCTTTTTCCAAAGCCTCAACCCTTTGAGGTAGCTCCAAAAATTTATTATTCTCAGCTTCCAAAGCCATCTTCTCATTCAAAATCTTTTCAATCTCTTCACTTTTCTGCTTCATTGCTTGACTAACCCTGACTGCGGCTTGTATTTTCTCCTTCTCCAACACATCAATACTCTTAACAAGTTCCAAAACCTCCTTCTTATACTCATCCTCAATGGTTCTCTTTTCAGCTTCCAAAGCCATATTCTCGTTCAACATCCTCTTAATCTCCTCAGTAGTCTTCTTGTTTGCTTGACCAACCCTCACTTCCATTTCACTCTTCTGCTTCTCCAACACCTCAATATTCTGAACCAGCTCCAAAACTTTCTTCTTATTCTCGTCTTCCATGATACTCTTTTCCTTCTCCAGCGTCTCAATCTTCTTAACCAGCTCCAATACCTTTTTCTTATCTTCATCTTCCAAAGTTCTCTTCTCAGCTTCCAAAGCCATCTTCTCATCCAAAATTTTATTCATCTCTTCACATTTCTCCTTGTTTACTTGACAAATCCTAGCTTCTGCTTCCCTCTGCAACACCTCAATCCTTTGAAATAGATCCAAAACCTTCTTTTTCTCATTTTTCAAAACCCTCTCCTGCTTCTCCAATACTTCAATTCTCTGAACCAGCTTAAAGTTGACATCCTCCATAGTCTTCTTCTCAGCTTCTAAAGCCACATTGTTATTCAAAATCATATTAATCTCCTCATTCTTCTCCTTATTTGCCTGACAAACCCTCGCCTCTAATTCCCTCTTCTCCGTCTGTAACACCTTAATCTTCTGAAACAAGATCCAAGCCTTCTTCCTATTTTCGGCCATTATAGTCCTCTTCTCATCTTCAAAAGTCATCTTCTCCTCCTTGTTTACTTGACAAACCTTGGCCTTTAGCGCTTCTTTTTCTCTATTTAAAATACTGATAGTGTAAACATTTTCTAAAACCTGCTTCTCTGCTTCCTCCATTCTCCTCCTCTGGGCTTCTAAAGCCTTCTTTACCTTTGAAATCATGTCACATTCGTTTTTAATTTTCTTTTCCTTACAAAATTCAGCCTCTATCTCCCCCTTTTCTTTCCTCAAAAGCTCATTTCTCTGTAGCATTAAGTATTCCTTTTGTGGCTCGTTGTGGAAAACGACATGTTTTTCACCTGCCCAATTGAGTAGCAATAGCATACAACAAATTATTATTGAGAGGGGTAAACAAAAGAGATCTTTACAAATTTCAATTAAAAAAAAAGAAGACTTTACTAGAACGTCTAAGCAATAAAGAAGCTGCTCCTTGATTTACTGAATTTACAAAAAAAAACGATTCCTTGTATCCTCCATTTCATATGTAAATATAATTCTCAAATATGATCTGATTGCATGATGATACTCTACGTGGGTATGAATGTATTACATTACGTATTTGCCATTTCTTCCCAAAATCCCCAGAGTGGATTTGAAAATTTCCTCACTCTAGCAGTAACTAGTCTTTGTCTTGCAAATAAACATTCAGAAAGCAGTTTCACATACAAAGTTAACACTTGTTACCATCTGAAAGTTCATTAATTATATTTCTTGTTCTGCTGAATTTGATCTGGAAACCATGAAGATGTTGGTTGCATGCATCAGTTGTGGAAAATCACAGAAGACATGATAGAATCAAACAATAATCAATTAAAATAAATAAATAAAAAGAAACATATGATGATCTCTCGAGTCACAGTCCAAATACCTACCTGAGCTTTGGAAATTCTCATTTCTGATAACCTCAAGGAGCTTGTTGTCATGAGAGGCAGAAGCAGTATCTATATACCCCATAATGCTTACATTCGATTCGAAGACCTGACCTTGCAGTAATTCCTCCTCCAAGAAGCTTTTAAGATCGGCAAGTTCAGAAATCCTCTGTTTATCCACAAGCTCTAAATCCATGACGTGGCTGTCCAAATCCTCAAACTTCCCTAATAAATTTGCGATTGTATCTTGTTTCTCATTCAACAAACTGTTAGGACGCTGGACCTCGGTTTTGGCCGCCTTCAATATCTTCAAAGTTTCTTTGAAATCGATTTCAATCTTCATCTTCTCCTCCTTTAGCTTCCAATATTTCTCCCTTTCCTCCTTCCACTTTCTCTCTCCTAAATCAAGTTTCTCCTTCACTTTTACATGCTTCTTCTTCCATTTCATGTACTTTTCCTTAATCCTTTCTTCCCTTCTTTTCTCCTCCCTCAGTTCTGTCTCTAACTTGACTTTATCCTCCTTCAATTCCTCACATTTTGCATCCAAATGAACAATAGTTGTTTCGGCATTTACACAAGTTGCTTCAATCTCCATCCTAACGTTTCAAAGGAAGTACTATTATCAAATTGGAACACGTCTTTAAGTTCTTAAAAAGCAAAACAAAACCCTAACTGTAATAATTACTGAATAGCAAGTTAGCAACTGACCTGATCGTAGCGATGGTGACAAAAGGTCAAGCGAGGTGTGAAATCTTGTATAGAACAGATAAATTCGTAAAATCGCTAGGTCATTGATCGCTGTCCCGGAGAGGAAGTTGTAGTAAGAGTTCCGGCTCGAAAAAGACGGATCGTGATTCGAGAAGAAGAGATAGAGGACGGATAAGATAGTGAGAAATGGGAGTGGGAATTAGGAGTGAGAAGTAGGTGTAGGCAGTAGTGGAAGCCATTAAAATTAAAATTCTCTGGGATTTCAAGGAGGTCACAACTGATAAGGCTTTTGCTGGAAATGGAAAAACGCCGGGGAGACTGAACCATGCAAGAGCCGTGAAGGGAGTATTCCCTATTTCAGGAAATTGTTTATCTCAATTTACTTTTCATTTTTCTTTCTTATGAACACTTGGTTATCAAGTTTCTGAAAAAGAAAAAAAGAAAAAAAGAAAGAAAGAAGCGAAACTCAAATTTATTAAAATTATATTACTTTATAGGAGTCTCACACAAAAAAGTGAAGTAAACACAAAAAAAGTGAAGTAAACGGATTGTCATTGCAAATAAAATATTAATAATTTAATATAAGACCTTAGTAATTAGTATTATTCTGCATGTCAAGTACAAGTACGTTGTTGTCTTATTTACGCTCATTGAATGCCATTATCGTGTGAAAATGTGAGATGAGAGTGAGATGATTATGCATGAAAAATTGTCAATCATTAACGTTTAGGGCTCATTTGGTATCACTAGAAATCATTTCTGGTAACGGAATGATTTCGAATTAATCAAAAATTATGTTTGTTTAGAGATCTTTTTACACATGAAATGAATCTAATCATTTTCATTTACATTCCTTACCCTTAACCGATTTCATTCCACCAAATCAGCACTTATTATGAACCATTAACTCATTAATATTCATCATTAGTATTTATTATTATTGTGTTAGGGCATCATAAAAATTAATACATATATTAAGTTCTTGATCGTTTTATTATCGAATATCGGTTTATTTATCGAAAATTAAATCAATTTGTTCATTAATCATAACACTTAATTAACTTAAAAATTAGAAATTATATCACAAGTAGGAAATACGAAATAACACGGGTTGTCCTAGGCCAGCATGATGCACCGGTTCTCACTTATTCCCGGGTTGTTCTAGGTTACAATGATTTCGGCTTTGACAACTTTGAAAATTTCATGGTTCCTTATATTGTGGGGCTAGCAAATGTTGAGGGCGATGGGAATTGTGGGTTTCGATTTCTTTGTGTATTATTGGGTCGCAACGAGGATACATGGCTTGACATTCGCAAAATTATGATGAAAGAGTTTTGTGAAAATCCTCAACGATACGATTTTTTTCTTAACCATGAAGGCGTCTATCATAGAGAGATATTGAAGAGACTCAATTAGTTAAAAACAAATGTTGTGGTACCATCCAAATATTGGATGTAAATGCTCTTATGTTATGTGATGTATTGTTTGTCGCAATCTACCAACGCACTCTTGTCTTTTGGATTAGAATACGGGTCACATAAGCCTCCCACTAACCATACAATTCCCCCCGAAGCAACAAGTAAATTAGAAGTATGATTTAAGAGACGTCGAGGAGAACATGAGGTTGCTCAAAGAAGTGAGATTCACAGAAGTTAGATTTGACTGTCCGAGGGCCGAGGAAATGACAAAGAGATGCCGAGAGAGCGAACCCGGCGAGGGCTATTTGAGAACCTAGCGAGGCTAAGAGCTTCGTTTGCGAGTGATGAAAGCTTCTTTTGAGAGGGTTGAAGTCTGGATTTGGGCGAGGACTGAAGCTTTTGATTCCCTCGTTTTTCCGGCCGAACGGGACGGGCCAGCACGAGGATGATCAAATCTAATTATGATATTATTTGGGTTATTTTGATGAGAACCATAAGTGCCTATTTTAGCATTATGTTTTGTTGGGCCTCAAACCCAAATTTAAGGCCGTGAGATACTGCACTGACAGCGATCCACAAGAAGAGGCCCATCTGACTGACCAGTCCCCCACAGAACATTCGAGTTATTAGTTATATAGCGGAGGATTTCATTTCCATGGACTTCTCGAATTAGGGTTTTAGATCAGCCGCTGCAGCGCCTCTCTCGTCTCCTCCCAAGCCCTCCGTTCCTTTCAAGAGTTCTTTCGGTCCTTCCTATCAGCAGTCATGGGGTACGCTCTTCATCCCTAACCTTTTATTGCTTACGGATTCTCTGTCGCGTTTAATAATCTACTGATATAAATCTGGATGTGGAAAATTCCGAACCATTTATTCTCATAATATTCTTAAGAGATGCGAGTTTTTAAAAATTTGCCTCTAGTTTCGAGTTCACTTCTGATTTTGTTTATAACACTTCCAAAACTTGCATTACTTGTTAGATTTTTTGCATATGGTGCAACTCTACGAATGTATCTTTCTTATGTTGTCGATTGTGGTACGAGTGTAGAAAATGTCATTGCGATGAACTTGATGGAGGATGTGATTGTAACTCTGGTGGTCATGTAACCGTATCGGTTTCATTAGCCAATATGCAGAACGAAGGATTACTAAATTTGAATCTGTGTATCTTAATAACCATTAAATCGTAGACAGTTCTGACGGTTTGATGTTTTAATGTTATCAAATTGAAAGGTCAAAACTGACAGGAAGACTTGTATTAGAAGCGTATGTTATGTAGTATTTAGTTATAGAAATTAACGGTATGCTTATCTGAACATCTTGATCCAATGGTCACTAATAATACAGCCATTTGGAGATTAAATGTTGGTGTTGTTTTTTGCATATTGTTTGTGCTTCTGAAAATATAAAAGGTCAAAGTAGTTGTCTATTTCTTATACCCGATGCATCCTCGTGCAGGAAGACTCGTGGTATGGGAGCTGGGCGCAAGCTCAAGAAGCACCGTAGGATGCAAAGGTGGGCTGACAAGTCTTACAAGAAATCCCACCTTGGAAACGAGTGGAAGAAGCCGTTTGCTGGTTCTTCCCATGCAAAGGGTATTGTGCTCGAAAAGATGTAAGTTGATGACATTTTCTAGATTTTGGTTTTGTTGTATAGATGGTTTAGATACTGAATTACCTCTTTTGAAATTTGTGCAGTGGTATTGAAGCTAAGCAGCCTAACTCTGCTATTAGGAAGTGTGCTCGAGTCCAGCTGATTAAGAACGGAAAGAAGATTGCTGCCTTCGTTCCCAACGATGGTTGTTTGAACTACATTGAGGAAAATGTAAGTGTGCAGTATCTTGGCTAAGGCTTGTTGTATTGATGTTAGGATAGTGGTCTTTTATATATGCCAGAGTTGTGTAATTTGATGGATAACTTGATGAGTGAATTATGTTGCAGGACGAGGTTTTGATTGCTGGATTTGGACGTAAAGGACATGCTGTCGGAGATATTCCCGGAGTTAGGTTCAAGGTCGTGAAGGTCTCTGGTGTGTCTCTCCTGGCTTTGTTCAAGGAGAAGAAGGAGAAGCCAAGGTCTTAAATTTTGTATGTCATGGTTGTTTTACTTGTCGCATTAGCTTTTTTTGTTATTATTTGAGAGAAGTTTTGGGACATTTTGTGCTGAATCTCAATCTGCTTTGGTTTTGTGACATTATTTTCATGATTTTATCCATCTTAAAGAAGCACCACCACCTTGCTTTTTTTTATTGTATTGCAATGTAACCAGTTATCTGTCTCAAGGCTATTATAATTTCGACTTTAGAATTATAATACCTATAGTGTAGTCTACTAGGTTGCAAATGACTCACCATGTCAGCATAGGAAAAATAGGCAGTGCTTGGGTGAAAAGGAAAAGTTCAAAAGGTAGTGCCTGTGTAAAAAATAAGTACGATCTTTAAGTCCGAGTTTTAATTAGTGCTTGTATAAAAAAGAACCATATATACTGATGTCAAAAAAAATGGGTGATTTCTCCCTCTAGATCTAGCAATGGGACTAAATCTCTTCGTGCTGAGTAGTTATTTTCATCACATTGCACAACTAGAGCCGGAACCTTTTAGCTCTGAACGCTTGTATTTTACTAATGTTCTACAAGGTCTCTGTACTTAAAAGGGGAAATGGATTTATGATAATAAAGTATCTTTTATCTCAAAAAACAAATTATACTAAAAAAGTTGAAAAATGTGTAGTATGGATAAATCACCTCCTTTGAGTGCACCGATGGTGGTAAGGTCCCTATGGGTAGAAATAAACCCTTTTCGGTATCCGAGTAGACAATAAAGAGATATTATGCAAAAAAATGTCATATTTTTAGTACATCGACCTTTAATGCATTTGTTACTAATGCGCCCAAATGTGCATATGTAGTTAAGTTGTTGAAAGAATATAACTTGACACCAACATGAAGACTTTGAAACGATGTCAAACATGTTCTTCGTTATTTACATGAAACAAGTAAATTGAGATTATTGTTCAAAATGTTGGAAATAATGTTTTTAAAAATTTTTTTTTTTAATTATTTTGTTGAAAGTTTATTTATCTCAGCTTCCCTATTTCATTCCCCGGGTATCTCAAGATTTGATTTTAGTGCTTTTAAGACTACTTATTAAGTGATATCAAGGGTGAAAAAAGGATAAGAAAAAGGACAAACAACTTATTTTCTCTATTTTGTAAACACATGAAAAGACCAAGAGTTTGAACTCTTTCGATATGAGGTCACATATTGATGGAGAGAAAAGTTAACCCTGGAGTAATCCGCCTTGGATGATTTACACCGGTATCTAGCGCGGCTTTTCGCTCAAGTGCATTAGACCTTTCTACGACTCTTCAACTACAAATTCCGTTTTAAGATTGTTCTTCGGTCAGAGATGTATTGTCGAAAAAGTTTGCACTTGGCTTTAACTTGATGGTACATCGCCAATGAATCGGGGTTTGTTATTTCAATATAAGTGAACAGATTTTGGTCTATGCTATATAGATTCTTTTTCATATATTTGATTTCTTGCTGAGCATCTAGAATAAAATCTAAGCATGAAGATTAAGAGTCTTTGCAAAAACTTTTATGGGATATGAGAAAAGTGTCTATTGTGAATCCTAGTGGACTTCCTAATTGCGTATTTGTTTGATGTGGTTTATCTTTGTTGTTCAATTTTAGGTTTAATCTATAATGTGCTTATGCCTTTGGAAAACTATACACGACTAAAATAAGTTAATTAGATATTTTAATTGCTTGACCTTTGTGCAATTTTGTAGAAGTCTTCGATCTAACAAGCGATGGTGCCTTAATGCGATTTGGTATATGGTAGAATGTGTTAGATTGATGACGACCTTTTGTCTTGTATAATGGTGTTGATTAATACATTTGTTGTTAGTTGTGTTACTACTTTTGTAGACGAATTTGCTCTCGGTGAAACACCTAAAGAGACATCAAGAAGCAAAATGCATGGTGCTTAGAAATTAATCTGAAATTAATAAAAGGGTTAATGAAAGCATGTGAATGACTTATAAGGAGTAAGGTTGAGATATTGACTTGTAATTGTGTTTTTTTTTTTTTGAGAAATTTAATTTTATCTTATGAACTGACATGTTTATTTGATAAAAGTAAGGCGTTAAAATTGGGTGTTAATTTTCTACGATAGAAAAGTCAAATCCCATGTGATGACATCTTAATTTGATGATTGAAAGGTGTATTAATGATTGATAACGATTTGATCTCAAATGAGATCGTACATTAGAGTAGAGTTTGATCGACTCTGAAGCTCTTGAGGTTGTGAAGGAAAGTGATCCTTTAACACAACCTAGTGTGGATTGTGAAGTAAAGCAATCGACTATTCGTTAACATAACCTGTTGTGGATTGTAAAGGAAATTGGTCTTTGAGTACACAATTTGGACTGTGAGGGAAATTTATCCTCGACACAATCATAAACAAGAGACTAATGCCTTATTGGATAGTTCACCACTCTAGATACCCAACCAAAAATTTCATTTATGGTCAATTTCTAGTTTAATATGGTCAAATGAAAGCGTGAACGATATCTAATGGTCAATTTCTAGTTTAATATGGTCAAAAATTTCATTTATGGTCAATTTCTACCATCTCGACCTCTACCACGTCCAGCTCCTTGGGTAGAACCATGTGACTGAGGATATCCCGGAGCTCTATACTGCTGTTGTTGATGTCCAAGTGCTCTCTGTTGCTGCCCAGAGGCCTGGTATTGTGATTGTCTCTGAACACTACCCTGAGGACCAACAAGAGAAGATCCCTATGACTGAGAAGCCTTTCCCTGTCTGCAAAACATGGCCCGATGTTCGGATCCACCACAAGTATAACAGGTCACCAAATGCTTCGTACAATGTGGACGAAAATGATCATATGCGCCACAGTTAAAGCATCGTACATCACCTCCTGCCGTACTACTCCTAGGCGGATAGCTCTGTCGTCCCTGAGTCTGTCCCCTACCATGACTAGCCTCTTCTGACCTATGTCATGGATGTCCCACCTTTTGTCTCTTCTCTGAATCCCCAGTCTGAGCTGCTCTCTTACCTCCATATATACCCCTCTAATACGCTACGACTCTATCTTGATAGTCTAACATAGACTCACAACGGAAACCCGCAAGGTAATTACGGGTATCCTCCCTCAATCTCAGTGTGAACAAGTACACATGCTGCTTCACCGGTGGGGCATCTGGTCCCAACAGTGTCAACTCCTCTCTATACTTCCTGATCGCCTCATCGATAGGAATGTCCTCATACCTAGCCTCCATGAAGGCCTGATATATCTATCTCCCTTCTATGACTCATGAAGGCCTGATATTTATCTCCCTTCAATGACTCAGGACAAAAGTGATCTCTAACCAAATTCCTCAACTGCTCATATGTTGTAACCCCCTCTCTCATTGTCCTCCACCAGTAACGAGATGACTCCTTAAACAAAGTCTGCACCACCTCAACCCGGCGATCCTCAAGACAACGGATCGACTCCAAAGCACACTCCACATGACCTAGCCAATGTTCCACCTCCAATCCAACCTTCCTAGTAAAGGGAGGTACTCTCAGATGGTTGAAACTCTTCAACCACCAGTCAGGCCTTAATGCCCGAACCTCAGTACTCTCTCTGGAACAACCGGTGACGGCGTCACAACAACTCCCTCATGTACGGTCGTTGCAAGAGGTATCACAACTACCCTCAACTATCTCTTCCTCAATCTCAGGCGGGGAATCTCGTATTCGATGGGACCATCAGAATTTCGAGATTATGTCCAGCAAGTTGTTGAGGCGATTGTGAGAGGGGATCGACCACCAGAACCCCCGAGACATGCTAGGTCCGTTGAGGGGTCTCAGGTATAGCTGGCGTAGGAGGTACATCAACACTCTCAAATACAGCTGGTGCCGGAGGCACAACCACCCTCTCAAATACAGCTGGTACAAGAGGCACAACCACCCTCTCAAATACAACTAGTGCAGGAGGCACCTCAACGGACCTAGCATGCCTCGGGGGTTCTGGTGGCCGATCCCCTCTCACAATCGCCTCAGCAACTTGCTGGACATAATCTCGAAATTCTAATGCTCCCATCGAATACGAGCTTCCCCGCCTCTCCTCGCCCTGGAAGCTTCTGATCTCTCTACAGGTCCAACACTCTCAGCTATCTCTTCCTCAATCTCAGTTGCGGGCTCAACGACAGGTGGCTCGTAAACAGCATCACAACCCCTACCTATAGCAATTGCCGGTCCACCTCTACGACCGCGCCCTCTAACAGCAGGAGTCCTACCAGCTCTACCACGTCCAACAAGAGGTAGAGGTGGTCGACCCCGACCTTGACCAGCCGTATCAGCTACCCTATCGCGTGTCATTTGGACAGAATTATCAAAACTAAATTAAAACAAAATATAGTACATTTGGAGACCGCGCCCTCTGATCTTTGGTCATTAAAGGCGAAACCTCAGCTTATGTTTCCTAAATAGACGTTTTGGATTTGCTTTTACTTGTTCAGTCAAATGACAGTTCCACTCGGAATTAATGCATCCTTGATCACAGTGACAACTCCACTCCTGATGAAATAGCCATCGGTTTCTCTGGCCGCTTCTTGCACACTGTCACTATTGGTTATCTGCAACACAAAATATAGTACATTTGGAGACCATTCACATAACAATATTCAAACAGACTGTCATTGGCGATAAACCTTCACATTTTCACCAGCAGATTATGAAATAGCATGAAAGTCACAAAGAAAACAATAGATGAAAAAGACCTCCTGGAAATTAAAAATGAACTTATAATACCACATTGTATCCTCATCAAGATAGCAAGTCAGGATATAATGTAAGAACATGTAGGCAAATTATTTATGCTTACTCACCGCCTCTTCTTGGTCGGGATCATTTTTGAAAATTTAGTAAAGTGGTGCCCGGATTCAACTTCGCAAAATAATTAATATGTTCCTCAAAGAATCCTAAAAATAACAAGGATTGGACTTAGTAATGTGAAAATGTCCACTTACAATGATCAAACTCGCCAATGAAAGATTACGATTGGAATTAGCAAATGATGAATCACCACAAAAGAAATGCATATTTGGATGAGTTCGCTTCACATCTCGGTCAATCTGTTTCTATAATCTCCGTGTCCTACAGAAATTAGTAACAGTTTTGTGTTTAATTAGACCCTGTCAACTTCATCAATACAAGGTTAAGAAAGATGTAACTAGTTGAGGCTCCCACCGTATGCTAGCCGGTGTTAATCAATCTACTAAAACCCTTAAAACTAGCTAGTGTATATAAACCCATGCAAACAATAACATTATACTACCTTGAATCCTCCTCAAGTCCAAGTCAAAAAAGAACCAATCCAACAATACAGTTTCAGGAGTCATGAAGTCTATAAATATCACAGGGCGGGATTAGAATTAGATAAAATCATTGACATTTGCAGAACCTTCTTGTGGTATGCCGGAAAGCAAAAGGCGTCGGAAGACAGGCTAGTGAAATGAAAGCAATATGTCTTCCTCAACCATACTTTGAGAACTGGTCCCTTTCATTCATCATCGAACAACCAAAGAAGCCATATTTTACCATTTTTTCCTGATGCTCGTGGATAGTAAGTGCTGAAGGGACGGCGTTATTATGAATAATCAGAAAGTTCAACAATTACTTAGAAACATCGATAGGAAAAGCTAACAAATCATTTTATTAAGAAATTCAACAATTAGCAAACAACAAGAATGAAAATGCATAAGACAAACAACATCCTAAACTGAAACAAATTTAAACTAAAATATATCCTACTTCTTTCCCAATTTGCGTTTCATGACCTTCTTCGTTGGCTTGAGGCATTCGCTATGGACATATCAGCAATTGGAAGGGGCATCCTGCAAGTCCCGTTGGCAACAACAGCCCGAATTTGTGGATTGTTCTGCATCTCTCGATAGTTGGCCTCCTCTTCAAAGATCCTTTCGAGCGTCTGAAACCAGCCACGCCTCCCAAGAGCTTGCCCTACAACATTCAACCAAATAGATTCGATTAATCTCCTCATAAAAATTCTAATCTGGACCAAATCTCGAACATGTTTTTTTGTCGTTGCACACCATTACTGCTCTGTGAAAATGGACGATTAGTAGATGGAAAACTTAAATTTGCTTCAAGCTTGAAACAGTGACCATTTATACATGGTAATCGTCCGAACATTACTATACGAACTGAAATCGTGACTGATACTCTAGTAACCGATGGTGCGGTGGACGAACTAGCGAAACTTTCGGACGAAGCTTGTGCGCCTGTCGAGACGCACAAGCTGTTGTAACTGATTTTAAAATCAAAAATATTGTGCCTCAAGAAGAGCAGAGTAATGTGCGCCTTAGGATGAGCACAGTAATGTGCGCCTCTCCTTGCGCATGATACGTTTTTAGATTTTTTTTTTACTATATTAATTTTAGATAGCAATACAATATGAATTTTTTTTATACTTTAAAACAAATATATTAAAATAATATTTAATACTTTAAACCGAAAATAATACACAATTAATATAGTATGCAGCTTTTTGATTATTTATTCTATATTAATTATAGAGACTAATATAATATGAAACTTTTTTTTAATATTGTTAAAACCAAAATATTGTATATATATACATACTGGACCGAAAAATTCGGTCCATTCCCGGTCCAAAACAGTTCCAGGTCCGATCCAGGACCGGCTGGACCGATTTTTTTTTTTAAATTTAAAAATTTTAAATTAATTAATTTATTTATTTCTCATTTTTTCCGCACAAAGCCTATTGCAGACCAGACCGAATTTTAATTAATTAATTAAATATTTTTTTAATCAACAAAACCCGGACTAGCACGGACCGGACTGTGCCATGGACCGGAATTCTTGCACCGAAGACCGGACCTTGTTTGTTCCGGTCCAGGTCCGTTCCGGTCCGGTACAAAACCCGGACCGAACCGGAAAATGAACAGTCCTAGTTTTTATCGATCCAAAAATGATTTAAAATAGTTATGGGTGATAAAACAGTGTTATTGTACTACTAATAAAACGATAGAAAATCACATACAAAAATAATCTAATCGCAACATAACCAATTTAATAGTTCAATATGAAAAAATTACAATAATGGAAGACCATCTCGTTCTAGATATGTTCGATATTGGAAGATTCTGTCATTGAAAGGTTCATCCCAACCATTGACACTAGGGTGATAGAACAATTCTCATTCTGTTGGAACTGGAGGTAATGGAGACGTTGGATGCAGCCATACCTACAAACATTCAAGAATGATTTTATTAAAATCTTTAAAAATTGATATGGGATCTGTTTTAAATATGTTAATTCACCGGTACGAAGTGAGTATAGTTTCCGACATGTGCTATGGCGTACACCCTGAGCGGTTCGTTGAGAGGGTAGTCAGAAATCATCGGCAGGCATGTGCAAGGTTGAATCCAAGTAAGATATACAAGAGCTACCCGATATCTAGTCCCAAATGCCAAACCAGCAATACTGCAATAGGCATATCCATCCAATATTCCGGAGGAGCATTTGGGGTCGTGTAGTTGACGTTAAAGATCAAATCTGATATTTGGATGACGATACTAGTCAACTCGTATATTCGTTGATTTTTGGTCAATTCCTCCACCAACTCCCACCGAATTTCTTTGTATGCATCTTGTCCTCTACCCAACAACTCAGCAAATGATCGATACCCGCAGTGTCCGTCTGGTCGGACGTCCATAACCCTATCAACAAATGGTATCATGAACAAATCCACATTGTTGTGACCCCAATTGAAACCCTTATAAACGAGGTCTTCCACCTCTTGTCTCTGATGGAGATTTGTGTCTAAGGGTTCCGCAATGTAATCAACGCTACACACATTAGGAGTGGTTGGGGAAATCACATCCTTCCTTCGTACAGATCCACCCCTGCCACGGTCGCGTCCTCTACTACCATGTGTTGCCCTTTTGCGTTTTGACTTATTCAATTCCGCCTCATTTATCTCCCATGCACTCTTCTCTCTTTGACATGGGTTCTTCTTCGGACGTCCCCTAGGCACTTTTACATTTGGTTCTTGTAGAGTCGAACCGTTTGGATTCGTTGCATCGTTAAACGTGTTTCCAACCTTGCTAACAACTTCTTGACTTACTTCATTGGCAAGATATCTCTCGACGAATTCTTGACAATGGACATGCCCTGCTGAAATAGGGACATGATCATCTTCTGCATCATTATGAACTTCTTCCCAAGCCAATTGTTTCCAAAACTTGTGAATTTTCCCGGACATGATTGGAATATTATTTTGCATACACAAAGCAATATCATGTGCGCAGGGGATTCCGAGACAAGTTGGCAACCACTTGTCAAAGCACTCATCTTGTATCTTTTCCGACTTCACCTTGTTGTGCGTGTTAAACAATCTATAAAAACATTGTTTCGAGATCTTGTCAACTAACTGTGCAAATATGGAGTGACGAGTCATTTTGGTTGGCCTGGTTGTTCGTGCAATCTCTAGAGAACCCATGACCGCATTAATCTGGTTCGTCATGAAACAACAAATACACGTGATCACCGTGTTAAATCCCCCAACAGAAGAATTCAACCTTCTTTTCAAAACAGAGTGTGCAGACTCCACCTTGTAATTTTACAAAAATATATTAATATGTATAATAATAAATTGATACAGACTGGAGGTAAGGAAATTTTTAAATATAGAAGCGCGTGAAATTTACCTGCTAGTAGTCCTTATGCCAAAGTAATAGACGGTGTCCGTCCAGACTCTGATTATACTCTTCTTATATGGAGTTAACCACGTACCCTCGAGATATGACATTAAACCCTCTACTTTACCCCATGTCACATACAACCCCCTTCGTCGAGCCTCATACTTTTTCTCTGTCTTGGATGAGAAAAGTTTATGACAATCACTCTTGAACTTGTCACGAGCCTCCTCAGAACCCGTTCTACCCAAAGCATCATCTCCTACGTTACAACCGATGTGCCACCAACATAACATATGCTTTACATCGGGGTAAACATGTCTTAATGCGTTAATTAGATCCAACTCTCGGTCCGTCATTATCGTTTGTGGCCTCACACCTTCTCCGTACAAAGTAGAAAGTTGATTCAATTCCCAAACATAACCGTTTTCACTCTCCTTGGACATGAAAACAAATGCGACGCTGAAGTTCTTATTCGTACACGTAAAACCAATTATTTCCAAAAGTGGCATGTTGTACCTATATGTAAGGTAAAAAAGTTAAAATAATAAAAATAAAAAGTGTGATAACATGAAGCCGACACAAACATCGATAAAGTAAAGTTAATGTCATTTAATTTACACTATTGTAATTTAATAATTATCACACAAATGATCAATTTTGAGGAAACATTAAACCAAATAACCACAACATATATATGTAAAATAAAATAATTGATAAAACCTTGTTGGTTTTGTAGGTGTTGTCCAGAACAATAACGTATGGAAATAAAGACAACAAGTGCCTTGAGTCTAGGTGAGCAAGAAATATGTCGCTCATTGTTTCACTTCCATCCACCCGTCTAATACTCGTGAAGTAGTTCTTTTGTGCCAGTAAGTCTAGCGTATACTGGGTAATGCTCCTTGAGTCCCGGTTTTCCTTCTTTATCTTTCCTCGTGCGTTATAGATTTGTTTTATTGAGGTGACACATGTCGGGTCCCTCATTTGCAAGTCTGTCAATATTGCTTCAGGGTCGGTACCAATTGAAGACAATCACCTCACATGTTGATATTGCTCTTGCGTCAACCGTCCTTTATATGCATGGCTTAATAATCTTTCTGGAAGATCGTGAGTGTGATGACCACACAACACTTGAACCATCCATTGATCTCGCTCAACCTCAAAACCGTACAAACAAAAAGGACAATTCGATAACTTAGTGATAGTTTTCATGGGTTGTGAATTCTTACTTACATCAATTTTCGTCTTCATCTTCGCCTTTGATTTGTACGTTCCACTGTTCTCACATGACAACCATATCCTCCCAAGTCCTTTCTCAGTACTTGGCGAAGAACGCTTTATCGTCAATACCATGTTGTAAGAAGTACCTATTGATCGCAAATGATGAATCATGGAATCCCGATCCACCGATTGCTTGAGTCGAAAAAATTTGTGAAATCGGGATATGTCTGTGCTTCGAGGTTTTGATCACCGACCAAATCCATTTTCAACAGTTCTTTTTGTCCTCACGAAGACTGACTTCGAAGTTTTGTGTGTTGTGCAACCAATTCCCATACTACACCATTTATAGAACAAAAAATTATGTAAACTCATCTTGTGCGCCTTATGAAGCGCACACAAGATACGTATCAATTCGAGATCTTCTTAACGTTAGAATAACAACCGAGATTCGATGGATTTTTTCGGTTAGCGTTGTGGCGCACAATCTATGTGGATTTTGAGGCGCAGAAATCTCGTACGGCTTAGGAGGTGCATAGGTTGTGCGGATTAGGAAGCGCATGCCATTTGGCGTGTATTTGGCTTTCGAGTATAACAAAATATCAATATCATAACCAAGTTTACTTTATTACTCGTTTTTATTGAATTATGATAAACAAAAATAAGATAAGAAAGTTTACATATATAGCCAGCTTGATTTACATGATCAGAATATACTCGCACAATTATTACGATTACAAATTAGGAAAGAAAAAAGGAAGATAAAGGATGATTAATTTAAATATCACTTGTGTTTATTAATTTATGATAATTTTTTAGATGATGCATATCACATGTAATTTCTTAAATACAATAATGCATTTTTAAATTGTAAGATTAGAAAAACACCTAATTTACAAAATTTTAGCTTTTAAAAAAGATATATAATCCTTTAAATATAAGAACTAGTTTAGTGTATGTGTCTTGCATGGTATTAAATAATTATATATATGAAGATATTTTTATATGAAAAACATCTATAATCCTTTTAAATTGTAAGATAAAAAAACACCGATATCTTTGATACCCATACCTCATATCATATCTCATACCTTTAACGAGGGTATCGATATCAAACGACGCCTTACTATTTTCCCTGTACGTACATCTCATTTATTTTCAATATTTAGGTACATTTTTAATATTGGGGTACTTTTCAACTTTTTTCAACATTGGGGTATTTTTTAATGTTTTTCTACATTATGGTACTTTTTCAACGTTGTGCAACATTGAGATACTTTTTCAATTACTCCTTTCTGCATGTACGTATTGTTTCAATATTCTCTTTTTAATACTATTGAACTCCTTGATAAGACTGGTCATTTAATATTCTTTTTTCAAGACCGTCACTCTTAAACATAAATGGGTATTATTAAAGGGAATTCATACAAAACATAACAATCGGTTCATAACAGGCAAATTAAACACACCTTAACTCACGCCTCTATTCCGTTGAATCGAGGTACCACCCACTCAGATAACACCACCACCATCACCATTCTTCCACTAATACTCATAGTAATTCAACCAGTTTGATAGGATATTGGTATTGTCCAACTCTGCTCTCTCCATCAACTAGACGAACTCAAACATTTCATCGAAACCGAAATGATCGAGTAGGAAAACAAAGAAGTTCGTTTTTAAAGCATTTTTTTTATAAAGTCTTTCTAGCATTCATATCCTTCAATCGATAAAGTTTAACAAGAAAAAAAAGTTTTCCAGCGAATAAAGAACTTTCTCATAAGGTTGTGTAGAGATGTGATCAACGAGTGTCTGTAGGCCGTCATGAATTATCAGCTACGGTGCTCGTGCATACGTGGAGTTTGCCGACCTAATGGACGCGCCGCGCATGATCTTCCAAACTCCACGTATGCACATGCACCCTAGCCAGCAATTCATCGAGGGCATCGTAGTCACCCTTGTCTTTTTTGATGGTGTCTTTCATGCTCAAGAGAAGTGTTGCACAAGTGTTAATAAGATCCTTTCATTTTTGCAAATCATCTAAAGATGGGTTTGGGAGAGGATTCGAATCCATTAGACAAGGACAAGGACAAGGAAATATTGAAAGTGAAATTCAATTATGTTTGATACTATTTTATTGCGATGGTGGTGAAGATTGTAATTTAAAAAGTTCAGCTACTTGCTTTTTCAAGTGCTAACAAGGTCCTCCCATTCGCGGTACGTACATCTCATTTATTTTTAACATTGGGTACGTTTCCTATGTATGTACATCTCATTTATTTTAAACATTGGGTATGTTTTCAACGTTTTTTTACATTGGGGTGATTTTTCAATGTTTTTCTACATTGTGATACTTTTTCAACGTTGTGCAACATTGAGGTACTTTTTCAACTGTTTCAACGTTGAGATACTTTTTTCAACGTTTTTCAACATTGGGTACTTTTTTGTCATATTTATAAGTTTTTAGTATTTACAAGTTTTTAATAAATAAATTGTAGGTCAACATGCGAGATATAGATGCATTTACAAGTTTTTAATATATATTGCAGCTTATTAATGCAATGGAAAATCAACCTTAAATAGAGGAATTAAATTATTCGGATGTGTTTGGAGTTGAACATTTTTTTCCGAATAAAGATTTTCTAGTTGATTGGGTTCGTGAAGAATGTAAAACACATTATATCGTGATGATCATATTAAAATCATACAAGCCGCGCGATCATTAATATGGGAAGGTTGTATTGGTGTGTGAGAAATGTTGGAGGTGGAAGAGTGTGAAGATGGATGATGTTGATCCTTCGAATAGGCGTAGATCAAAGTCGAAGAAAAAGGATTGTATATTTATATAGTGTGGGATAAAGTACAACGGAGCAATGGAGTAGTGTCGACTAAGTGGAAGATTATCGTGGTTCATGGTAGTCACAACCACGATATTCTACCATCACTATAAGGCCTGGTTTGTAGTCTTGTCCAAAAATTAGGTCGAAGATATCAATATAAGTAGATATCCACTAGCGACGCGCTCTAGATGAAGGTCAGCACGTCTCATACGTGTAATCCTCTCATCTAACAAACTAAGTCTAATCCCTCCCCCCTTGATTTGCTTCATAACATTATCGCCGGTCATATCAAACTTATCCTCAAACAAAGCTATCAAAGTGTCACGGTTCGAGGTACTAGTGAGCATATCCTCGTCTATCTACAATCATAATATCTTCACGACATCGTGAAGCGTGATCGTGATCTCACCCCAAGGAAAGTGAAAGTTGTTGGTTTTTGGGTACCAACGTTCCACAAATGCAGATATCAAACTAGTGTTAGAACTCTTATAGTTAAACTCGTGCAAGCCGACGAGTCCACTACGACGAGCAAACCATAACCAAGTCCCTAGCTCATCCGGCTGTAGTCTAACAACCTCGGTCCACTGAGAAACTATCGGGAGATGTCAATGAACACGTAAAACTCCCCTGTCAATACCTTCCCATGTGCCGATGGCAACATGTGTGTCATAGTACTTTAAGGCGTCAAGAGTCGAAGGGCGGGAGTCTCGGACCTCCTCCACTAAAATGTTCCTATCACCTGGGACCTCGACCTCCTCTAAAATACCTCTATCACCTAGGTGCTCGTCCTCTCTAGGGCCTTCTCAACCGTATAGTCCTCCAAAACCTCCTCATATTGGACAACTGGATTTGTGAGGACCTCCTCCTCTACCTAATGTCCTCATCTGCAACCTTCTCTTCTCGGACAACTGAATTCGTGAGGACCTCCTCCTCAACCCTAACGGTCTCCTGAACGTCCTCCTCCAAATCATCCTCATCTCGTACAACTGGATCTCCGAGGACGTCATCATCATGCTCATGAGACACATCAATCATCTCGCTGATATGCGCCCGAGACCGGTCAACATTAGCCCCTGACCCCTAACGTTGACATAGGGGCCATTGAGCGGAGACAAACCGCTCTATCATGGGTCTACTAGAGATGTTCCTATCAATCTAAGTAAAACAAGATGCATGTTTTTATCAACTTAATTTAAGCAAACCAAAATGACGCATTAATCATGACTACAATGGTAACAATAGCAAAATCAACACCAATTAATTTATCAATTCACCCAAACAACAAAAATAAGCAATTAAACATGAACCACAATAAGCAACAATAGCAAAATTCCGAGTACCTATTTCAATTTCCATTCAATTCAGTTCACTCAAAATTCCGGCATCCTATTTCAATTTTCCATTAAATTAAAATTCCGGGTTTTAAATTCAATCAAGATTATAACTTCATTTTTCACCTGTTATTGTTTAATTTTTCGGTTATGGGTCCAAAATGCTTCTCAAGTCCTAAACGTTGTTGAGTTGAGTACAAAACTTGATTCCAAAATCCTGTAAATCGGAGAAAAAACGCTGTTGAGGGTTTCAATTCGAATCAGAGAAAAAACGATTCAATTCCAATCAGAGAAAAAACAAATCAATTCAAATTATGTCAACGCTACTGAAACAATTTGATCCAAAAAATTTGATTCGAAACCAAAATTTGATTCCAAAACTCGAGTCCTAATCGTTGTTATTCTCTAGAACATTGTTCTTTCTTAGGGTTTCAATTCGATTCCAAAATTTGATTCCAAAAAACGCTGCTGAAATAATGTTTTATGTCGATTCGAATCCAAATGAAGAAACGGTTTGAATGAAACTAACAGAGAAACGAAGCAACAGATTCGAATCCACCAACCATTGTTCTTCTATGCTTCTTTTTTTATAAAAGAACTTCTACTACACTTCCAAAAAGCGTAGTAGTTATTTTAAAAAACAAATAAACTACTACTACGAACTTGGCAAGCGTAGTAGTAGTTTCTTCTTCTTCTTTTTTTAAAAAAATTCCGATTACGCTTCAAAATAGCGTAGTGTATCGGCTCGTTCCGGCTTCACCTCGGCTCCAACTACGCGTTTGGTACGTAGTTGGAATTCGGAGTGAAAAACCGAAACTAAGCACACGAAGTGCGTAGTATCGGTGACATTTAGCGATTTTTGCCGATACGTTTAGATATCACGTTTTTTCAAATACTCTTAATTTTTGAATATTTTCTTTTCAACATAATAGAACTACATTTTAAGACTAATCAGTTAATATTATGTTTTCAACACCGTCACTCTTGAACACAAAATGAGTATTATTAAAGGACCTTCATACATAAACAGAACAATCGGTTCATAACAGGAAAATTAAAGCACACCTTAACACACACCTTTCTTCCGTTGAATCGATGTACCACCCGCTCACACAACACCGTCACCGCCAACATATATTCATTTTACTCATAGTAATCCGACCACTTTGATAAGATATATGTATTGTCCAACTCTGCTGCTTCCATCAAACAGACGAACTCCAACATTTCATCAAAATCAAATGATCGAGTAGGAAAACAAATAGGTTAACATTTTTATGTATTGTTTTTTAAAAAGTCTTGTTGGCATCCTTGCACGTTGCATTCATATCCTTTAAACGATAAGATTACTAGGAAAAAAATAAATCTACAAGCACTTCCTCATGAGGTTGTGTGGAGATGTGATCAACGAGTGTCTTTAGGCTGTCACTAATTGTTTGCTAGGTGCTCGTGCATACGTGGAGTTTACAGAGCTGATGGACGTTCCACATGATCTTCCAAACTCCACGTATGCACCAACACCCTAGCCAACAATTCGTCGAGAGCATCGTAGTCACCCTCGTCTACTTTTATGGTGTATTTCATGTCCGAGAGAAGTGTTCCACAAGTGTCAACAAGGCCCTCTCATTTTTACAAGCCATCTGAGGATGTTTTGGGAGAGGATTTGCTCCAATTAGATTATTGAAAGTTGGATTGTTTGACAAAATGGTGAAAGGAGAAGGAGAAGGAAAGATTGAAGGTGAAATTCAATTACGTTTGGTACTATTTTATAAAGATGGTGGTGAAGTTTGTAATTTACAAAGTTTTGTTGTTTTTTTTTTTTTTGGTGTGATGAGCTTAACAAAAAAACGTCATGTATTGTCCACAATAATAATAACTTGTTTATATATAAAATATCATATCAATTACTCCACAAGTGTCAACAAGGTCCTCTCATGAACATTGATATATTTACATTGTAGATAACCATCTAAAAGAGCCTTGAGAAAAGCCAAAACAAGACCGTGCTAACCAACTCACGTAACTCTCAATTAAGTGGTTCGGTGAGTATAGAAAAGCCCATGAAGCATTTAGAAACTCGAAAAAGACATAGAAAAACCTTCTCTCGAGGTTCATCAGTTTTTAAAGGTGCAAAGACCGAATATTCTACGATGATTAAGAATCCCCGAAATTTTGATAAAATGTTACTCTCAAAGTCAAGCTATTTTCAAATCTTTCCAATAAAATAAAATTGTTTAACTCTTCACTTTGTTTTATCTAAACCAATTGAAAACGTCACTCTAGATTAATGAAGGTAATTAAAAGGTGGGAAGTAAGCCCTTTGAAAAGGAGCAATATCGCAATCTCAGTTCACAAGCATATATGCAATAATAAATAAATCATTATAGGGATCATCCAATCCAATCCTTGGATCGAGAAGAATCAGTCAAACATAATAAAAAATGAGAAGTCTTTCATAAATATCAAAGATGAAAGGAACTTACAAGATAAAGGGAAGTTTAACTCTACATCGCCACGACTACGGCCATAGAACTCCAAGAACCCTAGAAGCTTTGACCCGGGTTGCGACTCTCGTAAACCCTAATCTGATTGTATGTTGGATGGGATGGAATGGGATGAGATGAGATTGGATTTGATGCCTCTAACTCTAAGGCATATGGGTCTATATATAGGAAATGCATGAGCCGAAATCTAGGTCGCAAAGCCCTATGAAAAATCTAGAAAATATAAGGTCGTCGATCTTTGCCTCAACGGCAGGTTACGACTAGGGTTACGGGCACTTACAACCCTAACAAGTTGTATCCGGCCGTAACATCTTCTTTTGGCCTAAACTTCTAATGCTGAAATATCGGCCCAAACAGCAAGGGTCACGGCCGTAACATGGTTGTAACAACTTTGCGACAACTTAGTAAAACTAACTTTCCTGATGCTCTAGTTGAAACCACGAGACCCATGAGTACTACTTTCAAATCTCTTTAGAAGCATGTTCAAAAATTTTGCATTTGTTACTTTTGAAGCATATCCAAAAGTTGTACCAGTTTAACACCGGAAGTGGAACTTGATCTCACCTTTTGCATTTGTTTGCTCGTAAGCCGACTCGAAAATGAATGGCCTACTAGTGATGGTAGAATATCGTGGTTGTGACTACCGCGAACCATGCTAATCTTACACTTAGTCGGCACTCCATTGCTCATTGTACTTCATCCCCCACTAATTTACAATTTCTTTTCTTAAACTTTGATCTACGCAACATCATCCATCTTCACACTCTTCCGCCCCCAAATTTCTCACACACAACTATGACCTTCCCATATTGATGATCACCCGGATCATATGATTTTAATATGATCATCACCATATGATGTTTTCTACCTTTTTCACGAACCCAATTAACTAAAGAATCTTTATTCGGAAAAAAATTGTTCAACTCCAAACACATCCGAATAATCTACATCCTCTATTTCGGGTTGATTTTCCATTGCATTAGTAAGCTACAATATATAATAAAAATTTGTAAATAGATTTATATCCTGTATTTTAAGCTACAATATATATTAAAAACTTGTAAATACTAAAAACTTATAAATACGACAAAACATAACTCATTGGGGTTGTAATTCATGTCGGAAGAAATACAACCAGCTTCTTAGATGACATTCTCCTCCTCCTCCTCCTCCTTTGAAGAATATGAGACAATTATTCAGATAAATATTATAGCTATGTATATATATATATATAGGAAAAGAAAAAGTTATTACCGTTACAAATATGATAGTTTTTTTTAAAATGGACCCCGATTACGCTTTTTATATGCGTGTTTATCTACTCTTTCCAGCTTTACCTCGACTCTAACTACGCACTCCAAACGCGTAGCTAGAATTCGAAGTAAAAAAGCAAAACTACGTGCGCAGTTTTTGAAGACGAATATCATAGGTGCATCCATAAACACCCTTAAAAAATTGAGCCACTCGTCCGTCCAAACACACCCCAATTCTGAAATGCATTTTTGCCTAAACCTCGCCCGAGGAGTGAACGGAGGAGAGTAGGAGACAGAAAGACGAGAGAAAAGCGTCTTGCGTGGGCCAAGTCAAAAGGAGGAAGTTACCGAGAGGAACGAACGAACGAACGAACAAGACAGAGGGAAAATCGAGGAGAGAGAGCGCGCATTTGAGCATCGTGTCGGGTGTGTTTGAATTCTCTACTGGAGAGGAAGAACTGACAAAGCAGACAATCCCCAATCGGAAATTCCCTTCCTTCGCATGTTCCAACGAAATGAGCCGTTTAGGGTTTAATTCAGTGTCGGTTTACGACGGCGACACCTTCCTCGGCGAACTAGTATCCCTTCCAGTTCCCAACAATTCGAGTTCGCTTTTCAATTTCCCTAACAACGAGATTCGGATCTCCTACATCTCGCCTCCAAGCGAGCGCTCTCGTCCTCTATCCGTACTGCAAACCATTTCATCCTACACCGTTCGCTGCAAATTGGAATCCAATCTTCCCCCTGATCAACAAACCAAACTCCTCACTCTCCACGCCTCTTGTTTTCACGAACTTAAGGTCAGAACCCTCTTTCTTGTTACAACAGGAACCTAGTTTTTTGTGTGTTTTATTTGATTTTTTTTAAATTTTGTGTGCTTAGACTGCTGTGGTGGTCTTCGATAATGAGGAGATACACCTCGTGGCAATGCCCAGCAAGGAGAAGAACTTTCCTTGCTTCTGGTGTTGTTCCGTGCCAGCTGGACTCTATAACTCTTGCCTTTCAATGCTGAATCTGCGGTGCTTGGCGATTGTATTTGATCTTGACGAGACTCTGTTTGTGGCCAATACGATGAAGTCGTTTGAGGATAAAATTGATAAGCTGAAAGGTTGGATAGCTAGGGAAACGGACCTCGTTCGGTCCTCCGGTATGTCAGCTGAGTTGAAAAGGTATGCGGATGATAGGGCGCTGTTGAAGCAGTATGCCGAATTTGATACTGTTATGGATGGCGGGAAGGTTTATAAGGTTCAGATGGAGGAGGTTCCTCGAGTTACTGAGAATCAGGAGAAGGTGGTGAGGCCAATCATTAGACTGCCTGAGAAGAACATTGTTCTTACTCGCATAAATCCCAAGGTTGGAAATCTGCTTTTATTCATCCTTCTGGTGTTGCTCTAAGTATTTCTTCTCCTAAATCTTGCTTGGGTTGCTGTCATTTTGCAGATTCGTGATACTAGTGTTCTAGTAAGGCTGCGGCCTGCTTGGGAGGATCTTAGAAGTTACCTGACAGCAAAAGGACGAAAACGGTTTGAGGTTTTTGTCTGTACCATGGCAGTAAGGGATTATGCTTTGGAGATGTGGAGGCTTCTAGATTCCGAGTCAAACTTGATTAGTTTAAAGCAACTTGCAAGCCGAATTGTATGCGTGAAGTCAGGTAATGAGAACCCTCTCTTCTCTAATTGACTGGATTTTATATATATTATAAGTGCACAAAGGTTCTTCACTTATGTAGTTATGTTCGATCATAGAGTCTTCATCCGTATGGTACCTATTAGAGATGGCTACAAGTTAGCTTGTCTTGCCTTGAAACCAGCAGTATATATGCTGGTTTTCAGGAATATTGCTCCTGACATGTCTGAAATCTTAACACCTTCTAACAAAAAGTGTAACTTCTAAATTGGCTCGTAAACTTTTGGATCCTCCTGGTGTGAGTTCATAAGGAGAGATATTTTAAATGCGTCATTGAGTCACTTCTCATGTGAAGTGAGGTTCTTAGACTTGTGATTTGATTTGGAAAAGCACACTTAAAATGTGTGCTATTTTTCTAGTAAAACCTGTAATGTGACCGATTTCATGCTGTAGGGAGTTCTCCAAAAATTTAAGCATTTACATTATTGAGCCAAGAAAGCAAAGTTAGCAAACTATAATTAGGAATTAAGGATGAAACTAAACTGCATGCAGGATATACCTTCCCTGATGATAATGATCTGGTTCCCAGGTGCCGTTCTACGCTAGTGTCAAATAAATGAATAAATGAATGTACGATGCTTTATTTTATGTGACACCATTGTGATGTGTAGCGATATGGGTTAAAGTTTTTCATATCTTATTAGCATTCTAGACTTCTAATTGATTTCCATGCTCTGGACGTGATCCTTTTTTAATCAGTGCAGTGCATGTGAACAGCTGTTATAACCTCTTTATGCTTACATGATACCATTTTTTTTTCCCCACACCCTGAAGGCTCAAGAAAATCTCTGCTTAACGTATTCCAAGATGGTATTTGCCATCCAAATTTAGCAATGGTGATTGATGACCGGCTGGAGGTCTGGGAAGATAAAGATCAATCAAGGGTTCATGCAGTTCCTCCTTTTACACCATATTATGCTCCCCAGGCTGAGGTAACCAATTCTGCTTGTTCTGAGACTTCTGGTTATGAAGAGTTATCACTGGCTAACAGACGATAAATTTTCTTGATTTGTAGACAGCACATCCTGTTCCTGTCCTATGTGTTGCCCGGAATGTAGCATGTAATATTAGAGGAGGTTTTTTCAAGTAAGATTTCTTTATTTTATGATTCTAATTTGATTAATTTTCTCTGCGGGGCCTAATATTTGCTTATTGTGCATGCATTATAACTTGTATTGGCTAGAGAGTTCGATGAAAATATCTACAGAAGAATCTGTGATCTCTTCTATGAAGATGATATATCAAGTTTACCTCCACCTATTGATGTGAGCAACTTCTTGATGTTGGAGGTATGTTAATATCCTTATCCGTCAAAATAATTAAGAAATTTGGGCCATGATGTAGTATACTTAAATCTTTCTTTTGTTGTTTATTGCCATGAAGGATACTGGGTTTGTGTCGAATGGAAATGCAAATATCCCAGTTCAGGAGGGCATGTGTGGTGTTGAGGTTGAACAAAGATTACTTCATGAAGTAAGTTTTCTCATGGACATCATTCATAATTGTGGATTGACATATCATTAATTCATTATATAATGCATTTGTACATGAATAGTACTAAAGTGGGTGACAGACTATTATGGGGTTATAAGATGTTGCCATTTACCTTTTCATTTCTCACATAATATTGAGTTGATAAGTTGCTTCACTGTCCTTTAGAATATTCTTGGACAATCCTTTGGCTGAACAACGACAAATAACCATATCATGATATTTCCTTCTTTTTTTTTTTTTTTTTTCTCTTCTTGACAAATTTTAGGAGGAAAAGGCTGTCAATTCTGCTAGCAATCCACTCACAAGTGTTCCCCAGGTCAAGCTTGAGATTGCTCAACTACCCTCACTTCCTTCTTCAACTGCTGCAAATCCACAGTCTTCTATGGGAACTTTGCCAATACTCAGTACGTGAGCTATCCAATTTCTTTTTGATTTTTATTTTATCCAGACATCAAACATGACGTGTTTAAGTGTTATAGCAGTCATCTTAAGACCTCTATTACTTTCACTGCAGAGCCTAGCTTGCTTGGAGTTCCTGCTAAGAGGGATTACTTTTCTTCTGAATCTGATCTGGAAAAGAAAAGAAGACCCTTGATGATGCAGCATACCATAAATATGCGAACTCCAGCTTCTGGTGACCCTCTTATTCTAAGATCACCTGCACAGATACCATCTGTCCCATCACAGTCTCAAAGTGGCTGGTCTGAAAACGTCATTAAGGAACATTTGAATAACCAAACTCCTCAAGTTGCTCAAGCTTATCCAACTACTGTTGGTAAGAGTGGTCTACCCTCAGGCCAAGTCTTGGATGTGCCCAGGGTAAGAGGACTAGAGGTTTTTTAATTGTGTTGATAGGAAACCATACTTTATGACAATATTTTATAACTGATAAAGATTCATTTATTATTTTCTCATTACAGGTAGGCACCAGACATGATTGGAAGAAGCCGAATCCTACATCTATCCAGATACCAGGTTTGAACTGCAATTTGAACCACAGATCTCATACATACAGACATACAAATATTCCAATAACGCCCCGTTGATCAAAGACTAGGTTCTAAAACCATAGCTTTTGAATCGTATCATTGATGGTTGAGATACCAGGTTTGAAATGCAATTTGAACCACAGATGACAGATCTCATACATACAGATATACAAATATTCCAATGACGCCCCTTTGAACAAAGACTAGGTTCTAAACCATAGCTTTTGAATCACATCATTGATGGTTGAGATATATGAATTATCTATATATATAGACAATTTATTGCAGGATGCAGTGCCTTACCAAAACATTGATACTTTTCTCTAAGCTGTGACATCTTGTCCTTTTTGCAATTCCCCTTTTGAATTGTCAAAGTACTAATGTTTCCTTCAATCAATTGATCGCAGTTAGTAGGATTTCTGAGGCTGCTCCCTCTCAGAACCACACATCTTATACCAATAAAGAATTTCAAACTGATGCCTTGAAAGCAAATGCGACAAATGCCAGCTTATCTATTACTGTGCTTCAGGAAATTGCGCGCCGGTGCAATTCTAAGGTTTTAACATGGAAAGATGTTAACCTTTGGTTGAGCTGTCAATTTAAAACCGCCCAAGCCAATTGACATGATTTTCTATTGTGTAGGTTGAATTCAAGTATGTTGCAAGTACAAGACATGACTTGCAGTTCTCTGTTGAGGTACATCACTATGGAAATTTATATTTGTTAAGATGGTCTTTGAGATATTCTTTTTTTATGTAATCTCTGTGATACTTTAGTATTTCAACATGGATGACTTTTTTTATTTTTTAATAATTCCAGTTGTGAGTTTTTATTCATCTTACTGCAATATTATCTATGGATCCTTAACAGCAGTTTAGCTGGTGTCATGTGCTTTTATATGAAAATACTTTTCTTTCTTTAATGCAGGTGTTGTTCACTGGTGAGAAGATTGGTATTGGAATGGGTAAAACCCGAAAGGATGCTGAACAACAGGCAGCTCAAGTCGCTCTCCGCAGTTTGGCTGGTATCTTTTTAAGTGTTGTTTTAAGGCTTTAGCATGATCACTAATTATACTGTCCTCCATCCAGTTTCTTTGTGGTAAAGTTACGGTCATTGCGATTGGTGTTAACTTCTGTTATAAGGAGCCTATAATAATGTTGGATAGTTCAGTACATTAGGTTCAAAAGCCTCCACACCCCCTTTTTATTTGAATTGAATCCACCCAGGGGTGTTGACATTTAGTGCTTTGAATATTTGTGTACAGATGAAGTTGACGTCTTTAATTTGTCATCTGATTTGGATGAGTAGCAGCTGGAAACATGTGAACACTTACTAATGGGTCATGCCCTATTTGGTTCTTTTGAGTTGTACTTTTTGATTTTCATCTGATTTTCATCTTTACATCTCTAGTTAGTTAGACAAGTGGCAGCTTATGATTACTTACTAATGTATCATGTCATCTTTGGTTCTTTTGAGATGTGTTCTCTTCCTTTTATTATCTACATCTTCGATTTGTGTATTTCAAAACTAATGTTTTTAATAGCACGCAAAAGTATTCCCTATTATTAATGTATCATTTTCTTCTATATTTATACTTTGTAGGCTTCATTGCTAAGGTTATAACTTCATTTTGCAGATCAGTATATAGCCTATGCTGGGCATGCTTCAGGTGGTGATGACAGGAACTTAAATAAGCTTTCTAGCAGGAAGGAAAATGGGTTTATTTGGGATAATGTCAACTCTAACACTGAAAGCCAATCAACAGATGAAAAACTTCCCAAAGAAAGCACATCTAAGGTGGTCATTCTTTCTTGTCTTTTTTCTTATTTATTTGACTCTGATTTAATTGCGTTAGAACAGAAAACATTCACTCAGCAATTGCTTACAAACATCTCTGTTTTCAATAGCTTGTCTGAACAGTGATTAATGATTAGACCTTCATGCATTAACACCTAAAGCAGTTTCTGGTAAGGTGACTCTGTAATTGCTGTGGTTCAACTTCAAGATGGTGATTAAGTATCGTAAATCAGATTTTGTTCCACCTCCTTAACGGGGCTAAATTATATAATGCGGAGGTTGTTGCTATACATTATCACCTTAAGTAGTTTCTACTAAGGTGACCCTTTAATTGCTGTGGTTCACAAGATGCTGGTTAGATAATGTAACCAGCTTTTGTTCCACCTCCTTAATGGGACGACAACATAAAATGTAGAGATTATTTGAATAGTTATGCTTTAGCAAGTATAGAATGGAATTGACATGCTTTCTTCTTCTTCCCATAATTGGACTCATCAGAATTGATACAGTGGTGTATACACTCTCTGTTTCACAATTCTTGTCATTCAATTGTTCAAAAAGTTGTTTTTACAAGAATTTTCATTTTAGAAGCATTTAGGGCTTGGCATGCGTGCAAAATCGAGTTGGAATCAGGAATAAGTATAGAATGAGGAATGACCTAATTCGATTCCTGATATATGGTGTTTGGTTAAGATTGTAAACTTTGGGTTGAAAGTACATTAATTTCATAAAATAATGGTCAATGCCCCAAATTTCCCATAATCTAAAGCCACTGTAGTTGGAAATCCAAGTTTGAATAACTCAAACCCATGGAAAAAAAATTCAAAATTCAAGAAATGAAAGATTGTGGAACCACTCATTGCTTGGATTTGGCTCATTCCGATATTGTTTTTACTACCAAACACAAATTGGTTGAGTGATTCTGAAACCAATTTTTGATTCCATTGGAATCATAGCAAACAAGGCAAAAATGCTAATACTTCTTTAAAAAAAATAAATTATTTTTAACTTTCTAATTAACCGTGAAATTCTCCAAAACGACACTTAATATGAAGTGTACAGTATATTTTTCCAGAAGATACTTCATGTTGCATTTTTCACGTAGTTGTTTGACTCCATAAATGCTGTGTTCTACAGGTTGCAGAGACATATTCCTAAAGCACTTGAAGGAAGTTTTTTGCAGCATGGATCACAAAATAATATCAGCAGATCCTGGAAAGAATGGAGAATTTGTGTGAATAGAAGTCAGCTGGAGATGGTGTTTATGCTCAAGGATTTTTAGAGCTTCACATCTTTTACCAAGGCATCTTGATTATCCAGATTACAATATTTTTGTGCATGGTAAGCCTTTGGGTATACTTTCATGTTTACTTGTTATTGCCCAATCTATTACTGCCCTTTTTGGTGAATGTCAGGCAGATGTTACATTCTAGGCTGTAAGTAAAAGCGAATGAACCGAGTAACAGATGTATATACAGAGAATGCATAATCTTGGTTCAACTCATTCTGGTTTAGATATTTTTCAGTAATAATCCGGTAGAACTGCCTCAGATGTTTGCATCTCTGTTCTTAATTAAAAGTAGCTGATTTCATCTACTAAATTGGGATTCCATATGGCCCAACTTCAATCATTGTGTAAAATTTGATGGTATTTGATAGTTAGGATGACGTAATTGTACCTTGCTTTACATTGCATGATAATTACCACTGTGAACCTTTTGGATATGGGGAAGTGACTTTGCTCTATATAATACACAAGCTAGATTCAGGATTGGATATGACCTTCTGTTTCACCGAGTTCTGGCAAGATGTTTTGATTGGAGGTGGAATGCCAGTGGAACTCAAAGATTGAAATTACCTGTGATTGAGGCTCAGGATTAGTAATGCTTGAAGAGAACAACAGACCTCTTGGTTAAAAGGGGTTCTGAAGGATTAAACCATGTTTATCTGAATACTCTTGTTGCCGTTAGAAGAGCTCAAATACCACATTATACTGTGATATGGGATTCAACTCCATTTTTAGAAGAAATGAAGAGTCGTATGAAGTAACATTGTACCCTAACTATGGAAGAAGAAAGCACGCAAGTCGTCTGAAGTAACATTGTACATATGAAGGATGCTAAACACGCGTTTTTCATTTTTATATTTGTAAGCGAATGCAAGAATGTGTTTTTGCTGGTCATTTGTTCTGTGAAAACTCTTTGTTAAGTATGGGAGTTTGGCATCATTTATCATATTTTTTTATTTGCTTTGCAAATTGCATGCCATCTGTGTATATACAGAAAAAGAATGAATGAACCATTACAATTTACAATATTGAACTCAACAATCACTGTATTTCTCCTTATTCAGCCATCCTCTCTCAGCGAAATGAGTAGGGTTTGACATTTGAACTTGTTTCTCTGCGGTTTATAGAGTTCTGAAAACATAAATATGACAAACACAGGTTTTTCTGAAACCATAAGATCAAAGGGCTAGTAGGAGTTTCCTTGAAAACCTTCATTTGATTTCCCTGAATATGAAACCAAAGCCCAAATTGTTCAACAATGTGGTCACCGTTTCCCGACCCCATTTAACGCCTCTGTGCAAGATTCCGCTGCTCTCGTGTTCCCAATCTCTGTACGGAACTATCTCAAGTCCTTGATGTTGTTCAATACTGTCCGCAAATCCTGGCTTATTCATTTTTTCAATCTGACCATGCTCGTCGAGCATCAACACATTCGTTGTTTCTCCCCTTGATCTATACCATTCATCTTGTTTTTCTTCTTGCTTTTGTTCTAACTGCATTCATTGTATAGGGATGACAATAGTTTAAATTGCAAAAAAACAATTGAAATGAAATGAAAATATATATCAGAAAATTTACCTTATATGAAGTATACAGATCAACTTCCACCTCTTTTGCAGTCACATCTTGAGACAAACCGGGTACTAAAACAGGCTGAGTTTCTCCATTCATGTCAATAATACTCTCTCTTCTTTTCAAACTCGTGTTGGTGTTGGCGACAGCAATCTCATCCTTGACAGTATGTGAAATCACCTTCTTAGATACTACTCCATTTCCGGAAATCTCAAACGTTCTCTCCACTTGATATGTGATGTTCTGCGCAACCATAGCCTTTGCCTGACCATTAAAAGAGGTAACATCTCTGTTGTAACTCTCCATCATCGGTTGCATCTTTCTGTTATTACTGATTTCCATCTCATCAATCATCACTTCATCCGCTGCTCTGTACTGATTTCCATTGGCATTCTCTTCTATCACATGTTGAACTGTTACATTCTCCCAGTCTCCAAATACTCTGATTAGGTTGCTTGTTCTCGTCGTCTGGAGGATCCTATTCGGACCTGGTTGCCACAACATCCTTCCAGAGATTTTCCTCAATATGAACTTGAATTGGATCAACTGTCCAACTGGCAGGTCCTATTGAAAAGACAAAAGAACATCAGCAAGCATTCAATTGCAGGACTAAGGGTCTGGTTGGAAGACATCCAAACAACACTTCTGTCAAATGCATTATAGACCATCAAACATAGAAGTTGCACTATGCATCCAAACAACACTAAGAACTGCTTTCATTCTTACCAGTTCGGCGGTCCACACATGGCCGTCTGACCAGACCATTGGAGCCGCATCGGAAGGGTTCCACATGCCCAGTGTGGGGTGATCACCAGCAACAAGAAACTGCTCACCAAATTTGCACTCTTTTTGCAATTGTAATCTGATATGAACAACCCATGAAGATTCTGCAGAAAATATAAGAAGCAAAATTTGTTCATTTTTTGTTGGAATAAAGGACTAAAAGATATGTCCATTACTTTTTGACAATTGAAAACATAGAAAGTGAATCCTTCTCTTCTTATATTTTTTTTGTTTGAATTCTATTGATTATTTACTAAAAAAAACATTAATAAATAATAAGCACGCAGAAATTCACTGGTGTAAGCTGCAAATGAAGGATAGATCATTGCGGTGGAGCAATTCACAAGTGGATCGGGTGATGGAGTGGGATCAAATCATCCACCATCTGATTAATTTCGATGATAAGAGAGATAATGTACCATTGTCTGGCAACTGCAATTGGACTTTGTCTTTGTCTGTAAACTCAAATTCTACCTGCACAATCAGAACCATCTTAGTTTATTCTTTCGAATACACTGCACATACTGTAGAAATAGAAAAAAACCTGGGATTCTGGAAAGGAAGACGAAGCAGATACAAGCGAATGGACGGAATTTCTTCTGACAAAAACCAAATTTGTTGGATTGGCACCGCTGGGTACCCGAAATCGAAAGTGAGATTCTGGACGGGGATTCACAAAGGAAACTTTTCCAGTGTGGGACGAATCATTTAACGCTTTAAGCGACGCAGTAGCAGCAACAGACAAGCAACCACACATGGTTTTCTTCAAACTCCGATCAACAATGGAGTTTGTAAAAAATTTCTTTGTTGATTACGACGGTGTGCGTAAGTTTTGTTGTTTGTTTTATGTTGGTGGTGGAGAATGGACATGTTGTCATGCTCACTCCAACTATAACCCAAATTAAGTGGATATTCAACTTCACCGCGGACAAAATAATTATTTATTTTAAATTGGGTTACTAACTTTCTTTTTTTTTAATCTATTTTATTTGTCTAATATTTGTTTTTAGAAGTTACAAATAAGTAGCCTCTGGTTTTCATTTGGTTTTTGGCTTTAATTCAGACTTGAGTTAATGTTAGAGTGAGCTTGCGTGGAGGTGGAACTACAAGAGTACAGGTGGATAAAATCAATCCGATATGGTTGATTCTGATCGAAAAATTCATTGATTTGATTTGAGAAAATTCGATATTAAGATATTTGTTTTTATTCGACGCAGAAAATTTTTACAAATCATCGGATCGGGATTGGGGCAATGAAATATATGCGGATGTTTAAATAAAAAATCGGGCACCCAAGAGAATATAAAAATCTGTTGATGCCCAAAGTTCATCAATTACTCTTTGGAATCGGATCAAGTATTCGTTAATATAAAAACCTATTATAGTAATAACTGATAATTTTATAATTTTTTTCTTGACAAAATTCGAACCTTATTCTTTTAAGAAAACGATATTCATAGCTTTCAAACTAAACTAATTTATATGGTATATCCCGAATATCAATAATTAAACTTCTCATATGACGTTTATGATAAAAATTTATTGACAAAATCCGAACTCCTTATCTAATCACCCCTTCGACATTCGTTGTGTTGGATGGTACGCTTTTTCTATCTTATTTATTTGGAAGTGGGATTGGATCGTTAACCACATTAAACGACGGTATAGCAGCAACAGATAAACAATCACACATTATTTTTCTTTCAGATTCGGATCAACAATGGAGTTTGAAAAATTAGTGTTACGACTAATAATATTAGAATTTCTTTTGACAAAATCCGAACCTCTTTCTTTTAAAAAAACAATATTCATAACTTTCAATCAAATCTAGTTTATATTTCGTACCTTGCACGGATATTTGTTAATAAATGTTTAAAATTTTTTATTATATTGATAAAATTAACTATGAAAATAAAAAAAATGTATAATTTGTTTCATGTTCAAATCTTCTAACACTATTTATACAAGTTCTCAAACTATCATATCTACTTGATATCTAATGTGGGATAACAAAATCTATAAAATATGACTGAATTTGAAAAATCGTGAAAGATTTTAAAAAATTAATTATTAGAATTTTTTAAATTATTTTTTAGTAAAAGTAAAATTTTTGTGTGTGATATATCCGAAAATTGAGATTCAACAATGTATATTATATTAGAAAATGAATCGAATCTTTTACAAAATAATTTTAGAAAAACCGTGAGACCAACACATAAGCATTTTGTCTTCTATTTTAGTATAGACTATAGATATATAGATAAGATTTTACCTTCTTACTTTAAATCTAGTTCCATGTGGATTTCTATTTAAGTTTAATTTTATAATATATATATATATATTATGTTAAATGTAAGGTTCAAATTATAGCAATTAAATGCTTAAATTTATTTGCTTTTGGTAATATCTCATTTTAAAAGTTCCAGATAAGTAGCCTCTTTAATTTTTGGCTTTCACATTAAAATAAGGTTGAGACTTGAGAGGGGAGGAGAAAATCAATCCGGTCAGATGACATGATCCGTAAAACTAATGATTTGATTCGAAAAATTTAAGATTTGAGATATTCGTTTTTATCCAATTCGGGAGATTTTTACACATTATCTGATCGGAATTTTAGGCATTAGAATATCCGCGGAGGTTTAAATAAAATTCGCAGGGACCCAAAAATCCACAACCACCCAATATTATGTGAATGTCTTGGTAAGCGTCGTCTCGTCTTTTTCAAAACTGAACTGTTATTATTGAAAATATACATAAAAATTATTACCGACTTTTAAGAATTGACTTTTTTTTAAAAAAATCACCTACACGTGGAGTGTAAAATAAACTTATAAAATTGAATTAAAAAAACTATATAATTCAAGGCCCAAATAACATTTTACTTTCATACTTTAGGTCTACAAAATCTATTTTAAAATTATAGTTTATCATGCATATTACATATTATAACGATATTTTTTTAATATAAATTTCAAGTATTTTTACTCATGTTACATAGTTATGTGTTAAAGTAATAAATATAAGTTTTTGTTAATATAAATAACGATTATTGTGATAACTAATAATTATTTTTAAAATTTTTATTTTTGACAAAATTCGAACTTCTTTTAAGAAAACAATTTTCATAACTTTCAATCAAAATAAGATTAATTTTACCTTCCTACCTTAACTTAAACTAGTGTATTACCCTCGATCCATCGACTTATGCGGGGTTGCTTATTAAGTTTAATTTATAATAAATATACAATAGGTTGAATGTAAGGTTCAAAATATAGCAATTAAATACTTAGTTTAATTTCTTTTGGTATATCTCTTTTTGAAAGTTTCAAATAAGTAGCCTCTCTAGTTTTCATATAGTTTTTTGCTTTAATTTAGGCACAATATTAACGTTAAGGTGAGATTTTGAGGAGAAGGGGTGTAACTACATGTGGGTAAAATCAATCCGATCAATTGATCCGGTATAAAAAATACGGTGATTTGATTTTTGAAAATCCGAGATTAAAATGCGTGTCTGCGATAAACATCATACCTTTGAAGATACTGCTGAAGTCGGGATATACTATCAAGGATTTCAGTCCAACCAAATCAATGATACACCCAGAACTACAATTAAGATATTTTTAAAAAAAAAATCCAATTCAGGATATTTTTCCAGATCATTAGATCGGGATTTTAGGCATTGAAATATCTGTAGAGGTTCAAAAAAATTTGGACGCTCGAAAAGATCCAAATATCCACGGGTACACGAAGATACCTGAATTTTTTGTTATTGTTAAAAACATATAAAAATGTTAATGACTTTTAAAAATTGACTTTTTAAAAAATCATCTACATGTTGAATATTGTACGTACAAAAAACGAATTAAAAACTATAAATAAGTTTAGGTCCAAAATAACATTTTACTTTCATTCTTTAATTCTACAAAATCTATTTTAAAATTCTAGTTTATCACGCATATTACATACAATAACAAATTTTTTTTAAAATGTGAGTTTTTTTGAACCAATGGTTACATGTTAAAGACGGGGAGAAAGAGTACAAGAAGATATGAGTATAGGAGCAATTTACATAGAAGGCATGAAAGAAAGATACAAGAGGGAGCTAAGAATATCCGTATCTCAGGACTCTTTAAGAAATTTCTTATCTGTTTTTTAATTATTTGTTTATCCCTAAAATCATTTAAAGAAGCTCTCTTCCCATTCAAAATTTAAAAGAATTTTCTTAAATTACTTTAAATTACGTAACTCCAATAGAATAAATCTTACTTCCCTACAATTGAGCAAAAATAAAAATAAAATCACAATTTTTTTGATTTGTGTGAATCAGGCAAGAACTTGTCAGAATTCATTTCTTCGTTGAGAAACTTCTTTCCACTCATAACATTGATTCTTTAACCCATTTTGACATAATCTTTATTTTTATGTTAAGAAATAGCTAAAGAAACTCCCATATCTGGATTGAAGATGCTCTAAGCATTGTTGATGATGCCAAGGATGGCCATCCACTGATTGCTAGATGTAGAGTGCTTGCGCCCACGAGTTTTTTTTTCCACTCGTGTTACAAATTTGTTATGTTTTAAAGTATTAAAATTTCCGTTAATATAAACAAGGATTATCCTAATAACTAATAATTTTAGCATTTTGTCTTTGTGATAATCGGAATTGAAATTTTTGCGTTTCCGGGATTATTATGTTGAATTACGCTCAAATATCATTATGCCTTATTGTTGATGTTTGTAACACCCCGAATTCGGAGAACTCGGAGCGTTACTGGTTAGGACCTCCCAGTGGGTCCCGACTTTAGTTTGACATCAATAAGATCGGTATGTATCAACCGAAAGCTAGTGACTAGGAATGGTCAAGGAGATGAAAAGGCTAGCATGGCTGAGCATGGTAAAGGGAAGAAGCGCAAGTTTCAACCTCAAGGATCGAAGAAGCAACCTACTTTAAAGTTCAGCGGGAAGTTTCACAATGTGACAAAGTAGGGCACAAGGTTGACACGTGTCATAACAAGACTTATCTCCGCAAGTCGAAGACTCAAGTCAATGTGAGTGACCCTGCACAAAATGACTTATGCGCCGTCGTGTCAAAAGTGAACATGGCAGGAGACAATCCAATGGAATGGTGGTACGAAACATGTCTGGACTAACAGAGGATTATTCTACCATTAACAAAAGAACACGCAGGAAGAACTGGTGTTCATGGATACTGCTGCAACCTCCAGGGTTAAATGTTATGGACAGGTTTGTCTGAAGATAACGTCGGGGAAGACTCTTACTCTGACCATTGTTTTGCATGTAACAGACATGAGGATGAATCTCATTTCTGGTTCCATACTTTGTAAGAAAGGTTTCATGGTGAAACTAGTTTTTGATACACTTTTAGTGTCCAAAGATGAAACTTATGTAGGCAAGGGCTACCTGAAAAATGGTATGTTCAAAACGTGTGTAATGACCGTCTCTCCGAGTGGCCAGTCAATAATGTTGAACTGAATAAGATTGTTCCTTCGGTTTATACTATTGTGTCTTTTCATGTTTGACATGAAAGGTTAGTGCATGTAAATTACAAGTCCATACGACTTATGAGTTTGAACCTAATACCTAAATGTAAACTAAATAAGAACAAATGTAAGTCTGCGTACAAACAAAATCTCTCAAAATTTCATCAAAGTCTGGATGGTTCAAGACATTATGTTCATCATCTGGTCGAGTAAATCCGATGGCTACTCATTGTGGGAGGTTCAAGGATGAAAAATGCTACCGACCCAAATACATTGATTCTTCAAATGTACTCTCAAAATTTCATTCCGTTTTTTTTATCGAAAACAAAATATGTTTGAGATTTACTTCTATTCATGTGTGGATTATTGGAATGATTTTTTTGAGAACTTACGCCGGAAGGTTTTTCCGGGCAGTATTCCGGTGGGCTCCAACCAATATCATTGTCGCCGCCGGAAAACTAGAACATTAACTTAATGGTTACGAGTACTACAATTTGGTATACTCATACGTATAAATAAATCCAAATGAATGAGAAATTAATTCCCAAAGATGAATGTATTAAATGCACCTTGGAATAATTACTTATGGATGAACTTGTCCCACATCGAGTATGTGGAAATTGGTAAGACACCATGTATACGATTAAAAATATTACGGTTAAATAAGTTTATAGAGAGACGTTCTAGCGGTTGTTAGGCCACACGCGCCGAGGCGTGACATGGTCGCGGTTCGCGGGCTCGGTGGAATGACTTCATTACTCAGTCCGATTCGTATGATTGAGTTAGTTTTAAACTTCTCCTTATTTTCTCGATAATCGAGGCCCTACAACTAATCATATAAGGAGAAAGAAGAATAACTTTAAAACACAATGTTACTTATGTAAGATAGTGTCTCTTCATATTCTAACAAACACAATACCAATATATGTTTGTAGCTACAAACAGCAAAAAATGCGACTTACTTTCCCTTTTCTTTATCTTTTGTGATGCTCGTAAGATAAGCTAGTCAACCTGGCTGATTCGGATGTCGGATATATAGCGACAAATATTCGGATTATTTTAAGTCATACTCTGGTCGGATGTCTTCAAGTGTTGGGATTATTTTAGTTTGGATGACTTCCAAGTTTTCGGATGATTTGAGGTTGGAATGTTGGATGAGATCGAGCTCGTGTCGGATTAGCTTATACAGATATAATCAAGCTCGAAATTATTTAAAATTTAATCTTATATATTAAGTTGAGAGACTAGTTTATTAGATAAATATGTGCCTGTCTTGCATGGGAGTTCCGATAGGTGAGCATGTGAGCAAGAGCTGGAATGATATAGATGGTGAAGCTTACCAGAAGAGCCCCAACCGCAGAGTTGATGGGCCCGAAGAACGGGAAGATTATGTCCAAGAACCATATTGATATGACCACCGGTAGCCTAGCCAATGCCCGCAAGCAAATGCTCCTTGGATCAAGCATTCCAATCACCTTCTCCCAAACAAAGTATAACGGGGTGCACGCGAATCCAAATGTGATCAACTGCAAACCCGAAAGATCAATTTCAGATGAACATGATGATAAAATACCAAATGTATAGGTTTAACAAGTGACCTGGTGGAGGAGCATGAGTATAACAGCAGCATCGCGCCAGCCGTTATTGGGGAGGAGAGCAAAGGCGTTGGAGTGGTTGAGTAGCATGTCGCCGAAGGCCCAGTAGACAGCCGAGGCTGAAGGGATGGTGAGAGTGAACACATAGAGCGTCGCCATTAGATATATGTACTTGAATTTCCGGGGCTAATACATTGCATGCATGATTTCACTGCTCATATGTGTAATTTTATTTTACATCAGCATACATGTAATGTATTCTTAACCACTGCTTATGTGTAATTTATTTTACATCAGCATAGCCATCAAGCACTTGCATTTGTTTAGGGGTTTTGATTTACCTACCTGGATAACATGATTCTTGAAGTTGGTATTTTTTTTCTCCTTTCTGCTTCTATATTCAATGTAAAGGAAACTGATAAGATAAGCAGTCCAGCTACCCATTAAGCCATAGAAGATTTGAAGGAGAATTCCAGATAGCATTCCCATTTGAGAGAATGAGTATGGTAGCACAGCTGAACCAAGCATCCCAAGCAGATCCTCCATGACATAGCAAGTTCTTCATACTCAACATAGACTTTTCTTCTTCATATTCTTCCTCCTTTGACACAGCTTCTCCATTTGTGGTTGTTTCATTCATTGTTTAGCTTTTGTTTCTTACACTTGCAACTGGATTTTCTTGGTAGAGGAACTGAAGAGAAGAGCAAAGACAAAAGAAGGAGTGTTCACAACCAGATTATAATTAAAGATCCAAATAGTTCCCTTAATCAAGGGGAAATGGTACATAAAGAACCTACCCAACTTTAACCAAGATCAAAAGCTCCAGAAAAAGGAGTGTTCACAAATGAAAAGGCAGTAAGGCACAAGAGAATACAGTGCTTGAGAGGTCTCTTTCTTGAAGACCAGGGCGTTTTCGGTTGGTTGCAATTTATCGTTATTGAAGCTGAGAGGTCCAAATAAAAATCTACTTTTCAATTTGTAATCCAGTTGCCCATTTATATTTGTCAGTCATTTGTATACATTAGTAACTCATGTATTTACTATTAGCCCATTTGCATGCATTTAAATTAACAATTAACAACCCATTAAGTGTTAATTGTAATTCTATAATGCCTTTGCTTTTGAATTTCAACAGCCCAATTGAATATGCAATTCATTTGCAATTGAATTGAATAATCAACCTTTTGAAAGTGAAATTCATCAATCCAATTCGGTGCCGAATGAATTTGACCGAAGACAACCGAAAGGTCTCTAATTAGGGTTATTAATTTTAGTTTGGCTTTCTCTTAAAAAGCCCACCTTTATATTATTTGCGGATATAATTATTTCCTAAACAATAATATCTTTTAATACTAATATTTATTGGAAGATACCACTTTGTTAACTAATAAATATATACTTCCATATACATCAAATATAACATTTATAATATATAAATATATAAATATATATCCATATATTATATATCCTTTGTTAAACGATATAATATATCACTAAATATAATATATCACTAAATGAGCGTGAACTCATAGGATCAATAATATCAGCAACATATTTTATCATAAGTCATAGTTGTCTTCGAGCAAAACGCTATGACTACGTAATGTCACCAAACTATATATTTCAATGTATCGTCCTAACTATAACATAATATGTAATTGTACCATAGGGTAAAAGATGCAATTCCTTCAATCTCACAATTGTACGTACTTTACAACAAGTGTGCAATGTTAAACTCCTATGTTACTTAATGTATTTACTTGACTATATGATGAAAACCATCTTTGCCATCAAGTTTGTTTCTTAAACTCTGATATCATGATTTATCGACCTGTTGCATTCATGCATTTAGTTATATTTCTCATTTCCACATTCATGTTTTGGCCTTAGATTTATGCTTGTTTAGTGTTACTTTGCAAAAATAGATGTCTACACACACTATTTGTGACTTTGTAGGTGATTTGGCACATTTTGGAGCTAAAACGACATATTTAAGGATCAAGCTCGAAGTAGATGCATTGGAGCGAGCATACGTGCGCGGGAAAGGACCAGGAATCGAGCTAAAGGCGCGAAGAACGAAGGGATGGCATCTCGGCCTTGATCTCGGTCTGACCAGACCGAGATTGGCCTGATCTCGGCCGAGATGGCCTGATCTCGGCCGAGCTCCATTGATCTCGTGCCGAGATGCATAATTTCGGTCGAGTTGGAAAGTTACTGTTGTGAAATCTCGGTCCCGATCTCGGCCGAGATTTTTTTGACCGAGATTTTTGCCCGAGATATTCGGTTCGGCGATTTTATTTTATTTTTGGATCAGTTTTGTCCCAGCCCGTCCTTTGGAAGGTTGTTGGCTATAAAAGGGAAGCTCTAGGTTATTTCTTGTAACGTCCGGGAATTTTATTCCGGACTTAGAGCGTTTTGTGGATCTTTCCCGAGTATTTATTTTTGTTTTGAATACGTTCACGTATATCCGTATTTTTTATTTTCGTAAAAACGTCGGAAAAGTTTCTCGAGTCAAAATAATTCCGGTTCCGGTTTATTCCAATAGAGTGTATCCCCTCTTCGGGTTACTTTCTCCTATTTTAAATTATTTATTTATTTATCCTTTTTATTTCTTTTTTCTTTCTTCTCTTTTTTTTGTTGTTTTGGGAGCTGCTTCTTCCCGCCCAGCCGCCCGCCTAGCTCCCTAGCTTCTGCAGGAGCACACTCCACGCTCCTAGCCGCCCGCCTATCTGCCTAGCCGACCCCTCGTCCCCCTGCCCACTGACCTCTCACCCTACATCTTGCCTCTCTCCCTCTGCTCTATCTCCACGCCCTGCAGCTTCACCCTCCACCACACTCCATCTCCTTCTTCATTTCACTCTCTCACCGTACCCTTCTTCACCCTTACGCCGGCCACCTCCACCCTCTGTACCACCACCTCTCTGTCTCTTCACCTCGCTCATCGGAGCACCACCATCACTCCACCATTTCTTCTTGCCTCTCGATTCAGTCAACACCGCCGGGAGCAGCACCACCGCCCTCTCCGACCGGACTGGAGCTCTCCTCGACTCGGCCGTCAAAGCCAGAGAAGCCCCGGCCCTCGCCCTCGCCGTGCCCTGCCTGCACAAGCCCAGCCGGAGCCGTCGACACCCTGCCACCTCCCCTTCGCCTCGCCTCCTCAGCTCTGCCTTGCCCTCGCCGGAGTTAGAGGCCGGCCGCCACCCGTCTGCAACCGCCAAGGGAGTCGCCTTCCTCCCGGCCGGAGCCCTCCCCTGCGCCTGCGTCCTCCCTGCCGCCGCGGGCCTGGAACAGCCTTTTGGCTATTTAAATCGGGCCCCCTCTCTTTTGGTATAATTACATTTTAGCCCCCTCAACTTTGTGTTAATTGCAGTTTGTACCCAGAGTCTTGGTTATTACAGTTTTGACCCAAATTTCTGGATTGTTGCATTTATACCCTCTGATTGGGTTTTTGTCGGAAATTGCCCCAAGGTTTTAATCGTGATTTTATGACCAAGTTTCTAGTATTGAGCTTTTGCCCCGGAAGGGTAATTACGAGATTTTTAACGTTGGCTTTTGAAAACGAGTTTTACCTTAGGACTTTATATATAATATTTTATGATCAAATTTAGCTATGAGCTAAATTTGTGTAGTTTTGATGCTAGGTTCCGAAGCCCGATAAAGGTCAACGAATCCATATCGACATCCATAGATCGTCTTCCATCCTTTGACGTCACGTGAGTACCCTCTCCCTCGAGCTAATGATCTTACCTCGATCTAGTTATGTTTAGTAGTATCATGTTAGGTTGGATCTAGCATAACTTAGAGTGAATGCCATGTAGTGGTTTTTGGGACCTTAGGAGAGTGTGATGAGCGTGTTAGACCTCGTAAGCGTTTATGTTGTTCTTGACTGTGAGTATGATAGATTCTAGGATGCGGTCCTAGAATGAGAGTAAAATGATCTTGCGTAGATCATTTGTGTAGAAGTCCTATACTTCTTGAGTTGAGCGGGTTTTGATGGATATCTGTTGTGAGCAGGTTGTGTGCTTCCTCCCAAGGGAAGTGAGAGCGTTTGTGAGTTAGCGTTTAGGACGAGGTAAGTCTCCGGACTTACTTAGCTCGTATTTTATGTATTAGCATTGATGTGTGTTTGGTGGTGTGTGTTTATGTCATGTTATAACAATTAAACCGGTAAATTAGGACCACCGACCTTATATGTATGTTGGCCCAAGTGTATGATAACGGGCGGTGACATCACTGCCTAGCCTTGACTGGGGCTAGGAGGATCTTGGCGACTAGCCCGGCGGGTATACGGGCGGGTGCATCCGTGCCACTCCTTGCCGGTAAGTAGGGACCGAGGCGAGACCACGGTGGTCTCGTGTCACAATCGAAGTTGAATTAGAATGAGATATGACTTAATAATAAAAAGATAATAAACCGGAGTTGTATGATTCATGTGTTGTGTTATTTATGTGTTTGTGCCTTCACCGCTTTTCTAATGCCTAGAATGTGAGCTAACGGTTTTACACCGTGTTGTAGATGACTTGCAGGTTAGGGATGCCGCCGAGTGAGGTGGAGGAGTGGACAGCCGGGGTCTCCGTACATTGTAGGACGAGGGCGTTTTTGGTTTATGTTTCATATCGGTTGGTTGGGGATATTGTAGTACGCTTTAGACTTTCGTATCGGGGTTGTGTTATTTTGAGGACTCGGCTGAGTTTCCACTTTGTATCAGTTACATTTCGTTTCCGCATACACTAAAACGTTTTTAGTTTTCGCCTTTATTTGTGTCTTGTTGGAAAGGTCCGGTGAAATTGTTGTCAAGCTAAGGGTCGGGACCCATTGTGAGGTCTCGCCCGTAGCACCCCGAGTCGCGCGGATTTGGGGTGTTACATTTCTAAGAGTCCGTCTTTTGTGCTGGGAGTCGCCCAGAGTTTACCCTAGAGGGGGAGCCGTCTCCTCCCCTTCCCTTCCCTTCTTCCTTCACCATTGTTCTTCATTAGTTTAGCTTAAAGATTTAGACTTTTATATTCATTTTGTTTGGAAGAGTTTGTGAAGACATTGTTGATTCAAGATTTAATATAATTGAAGGTTTTCAGGCATTGAAGTTGAGTTCTTTTTATTCCCCTTTGTTATTTATTTATTTGTCTTTCTTTGATATGATTGTTATTGGCTAGAACCTTGTGGTTCCAAGGTTGACAGGGATTTGTTTATGCCTTTGATTATGATGGTTTAGATTGTGCTTTGTTTTGGCTTTGAATTGCTTGAATCCTAATGGTTGACTTGGACTTGAAGTCTTGAACCTAGTTAGAATCCTTCTAGCTAGTAAACTAAGTTGGAATTGAGACTTACCCGGTGATATTCCTTCATAGATACATGAGTGACTAACCATAGGTAATAAATGTTCATCCTTTATTGGTTGAATGTGCTTAGATTCCTTTCTAAGTAGGGTAATACCTGAGACTTACCCAGTAATGGTTTACCTTTCCCTTAGTTTGTAGTCTGGTTTGTTCAGAACTTCCTACCTCTTTACCTCGAGACTTACCCGGTAATAGACTGTCAGCCTAGAAATGTTCATCCTCGTGGCTTTTCTACCATATATCTTTATGAGTCTTCCTTAATCTATATGTATAAACAATGATCTTGAACCCTTGAAATCCATTTTCTTTCCTTTAACTTGATTATCTTTGTTTTCCCTTTTTGTTTGTTTGTTTGTTTTGACTTTCAATCAATAGTGACAGTTGATTGCGAGTCCTTAAAACCTTTTCCAAAACCCTTTTTGACTTCTTTCCCTTATCTTTTCCAACCTCCTGTCTTTAATTGAGATCTATTTTATATCTAATCATTGCCGCATATTAATCCTCCTAGTTCCTGAGTCGGCCCTGGAATACTTGTCCTACTTCGTACGATCCATACACTGTGGGTTCGTTGCTATTTAGGGAATTATTATAGGTTATAAATATAAAACTATCCCTTCCTAGTTTTGCTATCCTGTGGATTTCTATCTCTTTTGATAGTTGTTTATAGGGGTGTAAAACCAGCGAACAAACTCTTAAGATCAAACTGTTAATCATAATGTTTACTACTAATCCATCTGAGCGTCCACACACATTTTGACGATTCTCTCTCTTCAAGTGGCCAAGACACCACTCCTTTTCAAATACACCATGTGTGTGCATGAAGGATGAGGATATTTCTAGTATTGAAAGACTATATCTCCCACTCCAATTTAGGAAATTCTAATCACCACCTTTATAAGTACCTATTACGGTCAACGTTTGACAACGTCAAAGATACACCATCACTTTAATAGTAATTGTATCTTCTGATGTCTAGGAAATTCACTAATCATGAATATCTTTATGACTCCACAATCGGATCATGTGAAGTCATAAGATCGGTATGTCCGATATGTGTCGTCATACACATTTATGTAATCAATTAGACATTTGTATGTCCCTATAACACATGAAACTTGTGTTTATCAATCGATCTCACAATATAGTCTTTTATACAATCATTTGTATCCAGGCTAATGACTCAACCTATGGACTTTAAACAATTTTATAATTTTAGTTCACTTAATAGGATTTCATTCATCAGAACTATTTCGATGATCCCATTTGGTAACTATAAAATTGTTTGGATATTTTTATTTAATATTTAAGCAATGATCAAATAAGAATATGAATAACTCATATAAATGAAAACATAATGTCAAAAAAACGATAAACAAGTTTATCCATCAAACACAAAATTCTCAAAAGAACTCTTTAATGTACTTGAGTCATTTGACTCTAGTGTGAGTATCATGCTTGAGCCTACTTATGGGGTTTCGTCAACGGCTTTCCAATGTTATCATCTATGTGCACTTTGCACATCCTCACATCACCTCAATCAACATGGTATCGGATAATGTGGTATCTCCACATACTATATCTAGACTTGGAGCTAGAGCTAGGTTCCTTGTCTTGAGTAGTTGCATCATTGTTGTCACAATAGATCAATTGTTGTAGAAGTGCTAGGAACGACACCAAGCTGAGCTATGAACTGCCCAATTCAGACAACTTTCTTAACTGCCTCTCCAACAATTATATACTCTACCTCGATCATAGAATCTACTATTTTACCTTGATTTTGGCTCTTCCAACTAACTACTCGTCCATTTAGAATGAAGATGTATCTAGATTATGAATCAAAATCATCTTTATCTGTCTGGAAACTCACATTAATATAGTCTTTGAACTAAATCGTCATCACCTCCATAAACCAATATATCATCCTTATTTCTTCTTAAGTACTTAAGGATACTCTTTGCTGCTAACCAATGTGACTCACTAGGGTTAGATTGTTATATTCTACACATGCTCAAATAATATGCACCATATGGATGGGTACAAGTCATAACATACATGATCCTTGATAACATGTTTTTATGCTATCTTTAGTAGTGTTGTTTTCATGTGTTTTCCTTAATTTTTGCATACTTCTGTAAAGGTGGTATAATCCAGGACCTGGACAAGGATGGGTTATGTTAATGAACAAGTTAAGATTGCAAGCATAAATTGCTCTTTGGAGACCCAATCTAGGTACTCTTTGGACTGAGGAGGGTTTGAGAGATTTTTCTTGACAAAGCTTTGATTTGTCAACATATTTGAACAGGTTTTGAGCTCAAAGAATTGATAAAATATGGGCTTTTCAGATAAGAAAATTTTCGGACGTGAGTTAAGCAGTAATGAAGGAAGAGATAGAAGAGAAAAAGAAGTTTTGTGAGATTTTTTTTTTCCTCGGAGTTTGACGTTAACCGTTAGAGCAATGTGTTTCACTTAAGATAAATTTTATATATATATATATATATATATATATCAATGAAACAGTGATTACATATATAGACATATAGGTAGTGTAACATACAATATATTTGGACTATTCAGATTGGGTTGCACATCTCAACTTATGGGCTTTATGTGCTAGTAATGGGGACGATGATTTATAAATTATTTATTATTATGAACGAATAGAATGAAGGAAATTGATTAAGGAGTTGATTAAGAAGAGGTTTAAGACGTAAGCAAGGCAACTAACAACGAGAAATCCCACATGTGCAGTGCAGTTAGTCTGTCAACTGAAGCAAACTCACCACTTTCGTGTTACATTACCTTCAAATTAAGCAACTAATTCCCTTCAAAAAAGATCAAGAAAGTAATTGATGATCGATATCGGATCACATATAACGATATATATAAGAGCAACATAAGTTAAATAGAAAAATATATAATGCTCGGTAAATCTCAAACATAATAAAGTGATATTAGACCCAAATCGACGGCCTAATAAGAGAGGCGACTCCATCCTCCTAGAGACCTAGGCCCCTAGACGAGGGATATTTCTTCCCCTTAACCCCGAAGTTGCTAATTGTGTTAGACTATTGGACTTTACATTGAGCTGTATATTTGGATTTATCCGTTATGTATTAATTTATTTTTATCTAATTTTATTATTATCTTGTCATTTACTCTTATTATTTAAATACTATGTTTGATTCAACTAAGCCTTCAATCATATATCTGCCAGCTTCTTCCAATGTCATTGGGACATTGTTGGCCCTGCGGTCTACAAGGCTGTAAAAAGTTTTTATCATTCCGGAAAAATCCTTAAACAAGTGAATCATACATTTATTACACTAATCACAAAAAATGACAATCCTATAACGACAAACGACTTCAGACCCATAAGCCTATGTTCAACGTCGTACAAAATTCTAGCAAAAATTCTAGCAAAGAGGCTTAAAGCTATCCTACCGAAACTTATCCATCCGCTTCAAAGTGCGATTCATGACAACATTCTAATTGCCCATGAAGTCTTTCATGGTTTCAGATCTAAGAAAGGTAAGGAGGGATACATGGCTATCAAACTTGACATGGAAAAAGTATATGATAGAGTTGAATGGACCTTCATTCGTGCTGTCCTAAATAAATTTGGTTTTAACATCAAGTTTGTTAATTGGATCATGGAATGTATTTCTTCTGTATCCTACTCGATCTTAATAAATGATAGACCTTCGAACTTTATCTTTCCTAGTAGAGGTATTCGTCAAGGGGACCCGATCTCACTTTTAATTTTTAATCTTGGTGTTGAGGTCCTAGCAAGGAATATTCAATATGAAAGTAACCACAATAAAAAGAACATTGGATACCCTATAACAAAACAAGGTACTCATATCCCCTTCTTAGCGTTTGCTGATGATATCATTATATTCACCAAGGCATCTACTGGTGCCAGCTTAAATATTTTAGAAATTTTGAATGGTTATTGCCATATATCTAGTCAAAAGATAAACTTACAAAAATCTGCATTCCAAACATCAAATAATGTAGAAAATTCAACTAAAAGACAAATCTAAGGCTGCTTGGGTATTTTTGCTTCAAGTTGTTTGGAAAAATATCTAGGATGCCCGATCATTAATGGAAAAGTTAACAAGAGTGTTTTTGACAATATAATTACTCAATCAAGACAACAACTAACAAAATGGAAGGTTTCGTCTCTTTCTCAAGAAGGAAGAACTACCCTGATTAAATCTAATTTAAATGCTAAACCTAACTTCATTATGCAAAGCTTCATGCTCCCAACAAGTATACATAACGAAATGGATAAAATCAATAGAGATTTCTTCTGGAACAAAGGCCCAAAGTTCCACCCCCTTGTGAGTTGGGATAAGATTTGTAGGCCGAAAAAATTTGGAGGAACTGGGATCAGGAAAGTTGAAGAAATGAATAAAGCGCTCCAGATGAAATTACTATGAAAAATAGTTAATGAACCAGATAACATTTGGGTGAGGATTATTAATGAAAAGTATCTTAAAGTAATGGTTCCTTGGAAGTACACTCCGAGAGGAAATATGTCTTGGCAATGGAACAGACTTATGAAACTAAGACTTGAGTTTGAATCTGGATTCACATGGAATGTAGGTGATGGCAACACGGTGAATTTCTGGAAAGACTGTTGGATTAGAAATGAACCCCTAATCAAGCTCTGTCTAAATAATAGAGGAATAAATGATACGATAAATGTGAAACATTTCATAAAGGAAAATAAATGGGATGTCGTTAAGATAGAGGCGGAAATCGGAAACATCATGCCGTTGGATATCATTAAATCTATTAAAGAATATCAACTCCCTATAACATTTATTCAGGATCGGCTCTATTGGGCCCCTGCAGATGATGGAAATTTCTCTACGAAGTCTGCCTTTAATGCCTTGTATATAAGAAAGGGTTTCCAACCGAGCTTGAATGAATGGATTTGGAAATTGGATATTCTTCCTAAAGCAAAAAACTTTCTATGGAAATTATCCATGAATGGACTCCCAACTAAAGAAAATTTGGAAAAACAGAAGGTTCCGATTCCTATGAATTGTTGTCTGTGTAACCACCCCTATGAATTTGCTGACCACTTGTTCTTTAAATGCCAATTTACTTTGGATTGGATCTTGAATGACAAAGTTAAAAATGCAGTTATGGTAGCTAATCAAAATAAAACTAAAATAACGGATAGGATTGTCTGGATCAAGGAGATCCTGTCTGATGTGGATCTTCGATATCTAATCTTGACCTGGTGGAATATTTGGTATGCCAGGAATCAAAAAAATTTTAATAACAAAAACCCTCATGATATAAATGATTTAGTGCAAAAGCATATAAAGGATTGGGAACAGGCTAAGAAAAAACCAAGTAATTGTGAGAATAATAGGAATAAAACCCCAAGGAAAACAAAAAATATCCGATGGGATAAACCAGAAAAAGAAACCATCAAGTTAAACTTCGATGGTTCTAAAAAAGAGTCGGGCAGTGCGGCCTATGGATTCATACTTAGAGACCATAGTGCTTTGACAGTTTCTCTTGGTTATGGGAGATGTGGCAACATATCAGCCCAGCATGTTGAAGCATGTGCGCTAAGAGAAGGCCTTGTCAGAGCTTATGATCTCGGGATTAGAAACATTGAGATAGAAGGAGATTGCCTGCTGGTTATTAACTCGGTTAATCGGACATGGAATCCTCCTTGGGAACTGGATCTCATCCTGTCTGATATCTCTTCTATTCTGTTGGGTTTTTGTCAGGTGAAGATCAGGCACGTTTTTAGGGAAGTTAATGGCGTCGCTGACAGGCTTGTTGTGTTGGGTCATGATTGCCTTCGTCCATCTTGTTCGTCTACGGTCCTGGTCGACGAGTTCATCCGCAAGGATGCTCTAGGGAAGAGAATCTCGAGGAGATAATTTTCCTTAATTTCTTATCCTATAGTATCAAATATATATATATATATATATATATATATATATATATATATATCTACATGGTATCATGATCCCTAAATACGCTTTCGCATAAATAAACCTAAACACAAACCATAGTCATCACCGATGCCAGTGATGGCGGCGGCAACTATCACGTCAACTTACCGGCGCCCTACAACGACTTTTACCATCAAAGAAGGAATGGAGGTACATCAAGTCCACATAGTATCTATTCATGTGTACCCATATCAACGTGTTATTATCGTCAATATTACAAGGAGCAAAGAAGGGAGGCAAAGAAGGGAGGGGTCCATCAAGTCCTCATAGCATCCTTTCACTCGTACATACCCTAGACGCTAATCAACCTGCGTCTTAGGGCCCAAATCTGCCCAAAACTTACCCTCGAATGTTAATCAACCTGCATCATAGGACCCAATGCTAAGCAACTTGTGTCCTAAGTAGATTAGCGTCCTTGGGCCCAACCTACCGGCAACATATCGACGTAAACAAAATAAAGATCAATGAAGGAAGGATGTCTATAAAATCCTCGTTTCATCGGTCTATCAAGTCCTCATTTCATCTCTTCGAGTTTCTATTGTTAAGCTTGGAGTTGTTGAATCACACATCCCGCTTGAGGGGAGAATGTTAGATTATTGGGTCTTACATTGGTCGTATATTTGGGCTTATTCTTTTATTTGTTAGTTTATTTTTATCTTATTTTATTATTATCTTGTCATTTACTCTTGTTATAAATATTTTACCTCATCAATTAATAAAGCAAAACTTCCGTTTACAAATCTCTACACTAACCGAATAACGAGACCCTATCCCGATTCTAGAAAGTGTGACAATTGAAGCCTAATCAACAATAAGTGTCGTTTGATTGAAGTGGTGGAATAGAAATGGAATGAAATTGGTTAAAGAACATAAAAGGAAATGAAAATGATTGAATTACATTTATGTGTTAAAAGAACTCTAAACAAACATAACTTTTAATTGATTCGAAATTATTTCGTTATCGAAATTGATTGCTAGCGCTTCTAAACGAGCCTTAAAGATTCTAAATAATATTCAAATTCTTCCTGCTAACCATCAAAATTCAAAAGGGCGGTTTCATGGTTTCCCAATCATATCCACATTGGATGCACATTTCCGAATGGCAGGAGAGTCCAACCAAAGAGAGGATCGAGAGAAAGAGAGTCACGTGAGCAGCACGTGAGGAGAATTTAGTGTCCAATTCCATAGGTGCAGGCCATGTGAGTGGGACCGACCAACTGAGAATCTTGAGTGACAATAAAAGGTCTAATCAAGACTCTCCTTTCCACTAAAATATATCACTAAAGTTGAGTACAAACCTTCCAAAGAAACCACTTTAGAAAACTTTAAAAAAACTCTTAGTGCACGCTTGTAACAACATTTGTAATCATGAGCAAAAAAAAAATGCAAATTTGCAGAGGATTAATTGCTACCAAATTTTTTTTACATGTTGGCCCTTTAGCTACCCAAAGGAACATTATCATCATTACAACATCAACAAACGTAACATAAAGTAAAAGCTATATCTCTACCACTATGAAACCATTATCAAATATTTCAACCCACACGTTACAATCTTGACTTAGGAAGCATTGTTATTTCCCCTTCTATGTATCATTTCAATGGTGGTGAGGAGGAGGAGCGGCCATGACAGGTGGTTTCGCGGGCTTGCATTGGTAGCACTTGGCAAAGAGGCCGAATGTGTCAATCTGCCTAACAAAGTTTGTCACACTTGCCCATCCACCAAACCCGAAACCTACAATCAACACCCATACTACCACGAATATGTTCACGGCGTACATGGCTGTCCAACTCGGTAGGAACCGTGGTGGCTTTTCGGCCGCATTCTGCAAGAAAAACCCACCAAATATATTATGTAATTAAAAACACCTTCCGACGAACTATTAAAAAAGTTTTGAAATATTTTATTGTTTCATCTATTTAATATTTACCTTTTTTTTATTTTGGATTTTTATTCTCAAAAGCCTAAATTAATTAGGTTGGGTCAAGATTATTTACACTGTAATGTTTATCGTAAGATAATACCATAACTTAGGATATCTTTATTCGTATTACTTTGATTTTTTTTTTTTTGTAACTAATCATATAAAGGAGAAAGAAGAATCATTTAAAAGAAAATGCTATTTTGTAAGATAGTGTCTCTTGCTATTCTACCTAACACAATAACAATATACTTTTGCATCTACAAATATCAAACAAGAAATGTGACTTATTTTCCCTTTTCTTTATTTTTTGGGATACTTTATATATATATATATATATAGGAAGTATGTAAAATCAAATAAACAACCTCTAATTTATGACAAGATGAGATAGCAAAGTAAGAAAGGTATGCAATTATGAATGGAGATTGCCACAAATTGTCAAATACATTAGGTGAGAAAGTAGATCTTAAATGTAGCCAAGAAAAGATAAAGGCATAGAGTAGAATTGATGTAAAAGCTAGCAAAGAGTACGTGCAAATAGAACGGGCATCTCAAGAAAAGGCAATAACTTAAGGCCAGCTCAGGACATAATTATAAAAAAAGACAATGACTCTACGCCTATCCATTAAGATGGATGAAGCTATGCAGCAAGCAACAAACCCCCACCACCCGATATCTCGGATACGAACAAACCCGATACTTAATTGCTTATGCTTCTTCTCTCATGGGGTGTTGGAGTTTTGTTAGAAAGGATAGAGTAAATTGCGGATATTGCGATCAAACCGCTTTGGGTGCAAAGACAATGACTCTACGCCTATCCATTAAGATGGGTGAAGCTAGGCAGCAAGCAACAACCCCCACCACCCGATATCTCGGATACGAACAAACCCGATACTTAATTGCTTATGCTTCTTCTCTCATGGGGTGTTGGAGTTTTGTTAGAGAGGGTAGAGTAGATTGCGGATATTGCGATCAAATCGATTTGGGTGCGATAGCGAAGGAAGGGAAACGGACATGAGTACCCGGCCACCCAACCCCATACGTTTTTGTCCACACTATCTTTTATTGACCCAACAACACAATTTATTCAAAAAGTTGTCACTTCCATATCATCTTGTCCTCTTAACTACTAGATAAGGCAACAATGGTTGATTGGCAGGGAGTATAGGGAACACTATGCAATGCTCTCACACGCCCAATGTCCCTACAAAACTAACACATATATGATATAGAGTTCCGCTTTATGAAAAATGAGTCTTACGGTAAAAAGTTGAACAATTGTTATATGACCGGTAAATTTTATGTTTGGTAAGGGTGTTCATTGGTGTACAATACACGAGACTAATACTTATATATCAACATATTAAATATGACCAAAATACCAAATTGGTATTTAAAAACGAGACTTGTGGACATATGATCGAGTTTTTAAAATAACACTAGTGTCATTTGAGTATTAAAGAGTGAGGCTTGTAGACATATAGATAATTGACTAATATCTTCCATAGTTTTTAATAAAAATAATTTATGGTTTAAAAATCGAGATTTATATTTATATATTATAATATTTCATAGTTTTTAATAAAAAAATACTTTATATTTTGTAATATTTCATATTCAAATATGTATAGATAAAAATATGAAAGATATTATTCAACTATACTTCATTAGTTGTTAATAAAATTAATTTATAGGTTAAAAAGGAGACTTGTAGACATATTTTGTAATATATTCAAATATGGGTTCTTTTAAAATCCCTTTTTCCCTTATGAAATAGGAAATAAATTTTTTAAAAAAACTATGAAAGATATTATTAATTATCTATATGTCCGCAATACTCTTTAATAATCAAATGACACTAATGTTATTTTAAATACCCATATATCGACAAGTCTCTTTTTTAAATACCAATTTGATATTTTGGCCATATTAAAATAGGTATAGATAAAAATATGTACCTGTCTAGCAGACGACTTCCGATAGGTGAGCATGTGAGCAAGAGCTGGAATGATGTAGACGGTGAAGCTTACAAGAAGAGCTCCAACCGCGGAGTTGATGGGTCCGAAGAACGGGAAGATGATGGCCAAGAACCATATGGGTACGACAACCGGTAGCCTAGCCAATGCCCTCAAGCAGATGCTTCTTGTATCATGCATTCCAATCACCTTCTCCCATACAAAGTATAACGGAGTGCACGCGAATCCAAATGTGATGAACTGCAATAACCAAACCCGAAAGATCAATTTCAGATGAACATTGTGATGAAATACCAAATGTATAGGTTTAACAGGAGACCTGGTGGATGAGCATGAGTATAACAGCAGCATCGCGCCAGCCGTTCTTGGGGAGCAGCGCAAAGGCGTTGGAGTGGTTGAGTAGCATGTCGCCGAAGGCCCAGTAGACAGCTGAGGCTGAAGGGATGGTGAGAGTGAACACATAGAGTGTAGCCATTAAATATATGTACTTGAACTTCTGAGGCTTCCACATTGCATGCATGATTTCACTGTCCAATTTTATTTTACATCAGTAATTTTATATATCAAAGTACTTAGTATTGAAACTAAAGAACAAACAAAACAAAAGGAAATCATATCACAACAAGATTGCCAATTATGCTCTTGGTGATTAAGTGGCTGTTGCAGACAGTGAATATGGATTTAGAATTATTTTTTTTAACTAATTTGTTTGGGGTAAGTAAAAGTAAAGTTAGTCTATTATTTTAATAATGCTTTGCCCCCATTGAACCCCCTAGTCACCGGCAAAAGCTGCAAGCAGAAGCAGTGTAGATAAAAGAGCAGATGAACAGATCCAAAGTTGGGAAACCAGACAAATCTTGGAGATATTAAGAAACAGCAGCAAATTCATGGGTTGAATATATTATATTGTAAAATAGAAATATTATAATTATAATATGGTGAAGAAGAAAATTACACAGTGACAGCATGACCACCAAATGTGTAGAGTATGTTGGTGGCTCCAGTGAAGTAGAGAACCAGCTTGTTTGGTCCAGTGTGTGTTACTCCTTCAACCTGTCATCCAAGAACAAAGAAGAGTTAATTTCAGCATTGAATTCTAACAGTATGAATTTTGATTTTAAAATGAATTGACAATATAAACCTGGCCATGGGCAATTGAAGCAAAGGTCAAATACCAAGCAGTGTAAGTAGTCATTCCAAGTCCAAGAAAAGACCAGATTCTATAGTTGTGAAAGGATGGAATGAAAACTGTTGTTGCACAGCATGCTCCAAATATATACGTCCATGTCCTCTTGTCCAGATGATCATTGATATAATATATATTACTGTTTCCATTTTACATATCACAATAAATATTTAAAAAAACCCAGATTTTATTTTACATGAAATTAAGAAAAGAATTAAGGAGAAGAAGAAGAGTCCAAACCTAGCACAGGCAATGAGTTGAATAACTGAACCAAACAAGAGGAAAGTACAGTTGAAAGCAAGCCCCACAGCTTTCCAGTAAGGACCTAGTAACCCATCAAGCACTTCAAACCACTGCATTTACAAAACATTTAAAAAAAATATATTGATTAAATAAATTTAAAGTATTGTTGTATACTTGTATTGATTTGTTTTGGGGTTTTGTTTTACCTACCTGGATGACATGATTCTTGAAGTTAGTATTTTCTTTCTCCTTTCTGCTTCTATATTCAATGTAAAGGACACTTATAAGGTAAGCAGTCCAGCTACCCATTAAGCCATAGAAGATTTGAAGGAGAATTCCAGATAGCATTCCCATTTGAGAGAATGAATATGGTAGTGTCAAAAGCACTTGTGCAACCTAGCAAATATCAAATTACACAAATTACTACTAACCCAAAATTTGATTTTACTGTTTATATAAAATACAAAAGTATTTACTTGGTTGGAAGCACAACTGAACCAAGCATCCCAAGCAGATCCTCCATGCCAAAGCAAGTTCTTCATACTCAACATAGACTTTTCTTCTTCATCATATTCTTCCTCCTTTGACACAGCTTCTCCATTAGTTGTTGCTTCATTCATTGTTGAGACTATTGCTTCTTCTGCTTGCTTTTGAGGCAGCATTTTTGTTTTCACTTGTAACTGGATTTTCTCAGTAGAGGAATTGAAGAGCAGCTAGATCTGGATATATAGAAGAAGACACCATAAGAGACAAAAACCACCAAAGAAGAATATAATTAAAGTTCCAAATAGTTCCCTTAATCAACAGAAAATGAAATATAACAAACCTACCCAACTTTGACCAAGATCCTAAGCTTCACAAAAAGGAGTATTTCACATAAATGAAAGGCAAAACAATAATTCTCCTTATATTTTACCAAAAAAATATATATAATTTGATAGAGGATGTATTTAAGACGTAAAGGGCATGTAAAATGTCAACTTTTTCAGACTACGAAGAGAATACAGTGCTTGTGACTTGTGAGGTCTCTTTCTTGAAGACTAAATTGATCAAAAACATAAAATCGAAATATATAAAAAAATCCTCTTTTTACTGTATATATTTCTTTTATGGTGGTTTCCAATTCTCACAAGCAAAGAAGTATAAAACCCACTTGATTGGGCCTTCAATCAGTCAGAGAAAGGTAGGTTTATACCCAACACAGAGACAGGTGTGGAAGAAAACAGAGCCAAAAACAGAAGTTTATCACCTTGTTGTTGTGGTGGGATGAACAGAAGTAGTTGTGTCCTAACGTAGCTTCAATTATGGTCAGCAATGGCTTTTTCTGATAATTTTCTCTTTTGTTTGGTTATGGTGATGTGGAGTATAGAGGGAAATGAAATGCGAAAGAAACAAGTAATTTGATTTGTTTGAGTGGGGATGGGGATTGGATTCGTTGTTAGATTTGTGTAATAATTGGTTGTGTAAATAAAAATAGGAGGGGTTAATTGGAAGGCCATCACTTTGGTTTTATAGATTAGACGCCATGTTTTCTCTCACTTCCCACTCCATACTTGCTTACACTACACTGATGCCATCTCTGGCCCCATCATTTTTATTCATTTTTAGTTACTCAAAAATCTATAAACTATTTGTTCATATATGTGCATCATTTAGCTAATTGGGCTTATTTTCAATAACTTATAAGTAGCCCACATCGGAAGTATGAATTACTGGATTAGCCCAACCCATTGTGCACAACCTACAAGATCGCTCTACTATACCCCAGTTGAGGCCAATCTTATCATCAACACCAATTGTCCCCAAATTTACAAAGAAAGAAAAGAAAAGCCTGAGAGCAGTCACTTCCAAGCACCAGTGACTTCTCCGATCAGCCCAAACAGTTGCTCCTCAAGATATCCAAGAGTCAACTTCCGTAAGAACCCAGATCATGGCTCAAGATCGCCCAGTGAACCCAAACCCAAATCCCAACCCAAACGATGGCGCTGGTGGCGATCAGGTCCCTGCTGCTCCTATAACTATGCGTGAATATCTCCAGCTTGACGCAAGAGCGGAGCCCGTCGTCGAGGAGAGTGATGCAATCAGGACAGCCAACACCGCTACTGAGAATGATGTCCTTATCATGCCTCCTGCTCATTCTGCCCTCGCTACGAGCACTGTTAATCTCATGGACGCCTACCCAGCGCTTGTAAAGCTCTCTTCCCGGATGAGAAAGATGGATGAAGAAGACTCCTATAACGAAGAGACTGCAGCTCTCGGGAGTCTGACTGAATCTGAATACCTTATCATACCTGCTCACCCTCCTCACCCCACTATACCAGACGATGAGGTAGGAACTAACAAGGCCGAGAACCATTTCAGTAGCGACTACCTCTGGGGTGTATATGTTCTCAACAAATCACTCCTCCAAGACCCCTCCAACGACAATGATGTCAAGTTTGGTCTTGCTAGGATGGAGGCTGTTAAGCTTGGCTGGTGGAAGGAGAAGGATCAACGGGAAACTATGCGGCTGCCAATCCCTGCTGATTTCTACGACACTGTGGCTGCTGATGAGAAGAAGATCAGAAAATACTCATCTGTAGCTCGTGACGCTGCTTGGCTAGTCCCCTTCGCCAACGAGCACACCTTCCGTACCAAAGGCCATAACTACATCAAAGGTCAGGGGCAGGGACAGGGGAATGGCAACATCTTTAGGGCAGCCCGGAAGCCTGAGATCTGTAGCTACTTACCTGCTGATGTTCTTTACCATAAGGCCTTCCATTGGATCTCTCCGGCCAGGACATGGTCAATCCTGAAATTGAACCAGGATTCGAACCTCATCCCAGCTGCAATCAAGGTGAGGATGTCCAATGGCCCTGCTGGTGCAGCTATTGTGACGACAAGTGCAGCAGTTATGAGATCCATGTCGATCAAGTCTAGTGGAGTGTATGATGAAATTGTTAAGGCTAATATGTATGATATTGATGGGATTTTGGCTCTTGATCTCAAGATACGGGCAAACCCGACTAAGTACCATAGATTGCCTGGTGTCTATGAGATGCCCCCGCTTGCTGGTGACGATCTTGAGGAGCTTAATAGAATGAAAGAGGAGGCAGAAAGGTTTGGGCCATTTGGTCAGGCCTTTTGCGACATTATGCTTAAGAATGATCCTCTTAGCAAGCAGAAAGTTCTTACCAAGGCTTCTCAGGCTAACCCAGTTGGGCCAGTTGTCTACCATAGGGCTAAGAGGTTCCTTATTGGGGAACAGAGGGAGACTAAAAGGAGCGTTGAGGAAATGTTTGCAAGGAAGAGGAAATCTGATGGTCCGCCCAATGCTATTGATGACGAGGATTAGGAAGGTTTAAGGGTAGTTATGTTACTCTTTTGCTTATGTATGTTCCAGTTCTTAGTTGGGCTCGTCATGCCCCTTTTGTTGGTATGTAGTCTTCTGCTCACGTCGTTGTCTGTACTCCCTCCCCCTAGCTCCATTTTGCCCACCCGGCGTAGCTATAAGCCTGGTGATGACTATGAGTTAGGTACATTATTCCCGTGTTTTAGAATGTCCATCCATCAAAATCACATTGCAACGAAGCACCCGCCTTTCTTCGATACGTGGACTCGGCTAGATGATGACTCAATACCAAGGTTGACGGCTTTCTTATTCCTAGGATTATTCGAAACGTTCACACGTCAAACGAAGCATAACGAGCCTAGTTATGGTTCTCATAACTTATTTGTGATTAATATCATATTTATTATTCCTCCCATAAAATGAACACAATCAACTACCATCTCTCATTCAAAGAAAGATCCACAACGCTAAACACAAGGAATAATTTGTTCCGACATTGCACGGTTAATCTTATAAGAGTCTAATTTAAGCAAAATTGAAAAATAAATATTTCAATTTATTTTAATCATTATATCATATATTTTAGTTTGCCTCGATGTATTTCAATTGTCATGATTCTACATTATACATAACTATATAATATATAATGTTCTATAATATTGTTCATAAAATACAATTATTTTACATTATACTAGCACTAGGGCATGCCCTTGAGATTTGTGTGCCCGGACGATATTATTTCTTAAGTACCGTTAGGCATTTAAACTATCAATCTACATCGATGTACAAGTTAAAGTTTTGCCTTAATCACATTTTAAAATACAACATAAAGAAGAGAAATACTAGAACCATGAGTGAAAGATTTTAGAAGAGAGTCCTCAAGTATTGATCTAGTTAAAGTTTTGCCTTAATCACATTTTAAAGTACAAATATAAAGAAGAGAAATATTAGAATCAAGAGTGAAAGATTTTAGAAGAGAGAGTCTCTCGAGTATTGATCTAAGGGAAGAACAATTTATAAAGGACAGCAGTAAAAGTATAATATTCCTAGATTTGCAATTGAGTTGCACGTGGTGTAAGGGCTAGAATTTTTGAATCCTAATTAATTAGGGTAAATTGCGGAAAATAGCCTAACCTTTTAGGGGTGTTGCGGTCTATGGCCTAACCTTTTAAAAATGCAACTAAAAACCCAACGTATACAATATGTTGTAGATTTTAGCCTATGCTTGCCGCTGGTAAATTTTCCGGTGAAAGTGATGAGTTGTCTGATGAGGTGTATGTGAGTCATCTTCTTTCTTTAATGACTGGATAAATAGCGAAAAATACAAACCTTTTGGGAGTGTTGTTGTACCCAACTTAACCTTTTAAAAATGAAAATAAAAATCAACCTATACTATTTATAACAATACCCAACCAAAAACCTTTGTAACAAATCATCCTCAAGCCAAATATCCGATTAGTGTGATGATAATTTCATATGTATGACATAATACATTCTCAAACTTTCATATGAATGCATGACATGCTTATCTACAAATGAGTATCGGATACAAAAATAAAAGAAACCCCAAATGGTTTTATAACAAAAAGAAACAACTTCTTTCAAATAGGATAAAATAATCCGACAATAAAATACAGAAAATCATCACCTACACTGCCACACATCAGTAGCAAGATACCATCCAAACATAAGAATAGTAAATGCAGAAAAACATCGTCTAAACAAGAAAAAATTAAACATCTTAATCGAGTGGTAGGAGGAGCGACAATAAATTATCATTGTTGTGATGACCCGTGAGTAGAGTTTATTTGAGAGAACAAAACATCACCAGGTAGTCCAGACTATCAAACAAACACATGTTAGCTATAAATTTGTTCAATTTTTTTTATTTATGTATAAATGTGTTAGAATACTCACATTTACTATTCTTATGTTTGGATGGTATCTTGCTACTGATGTGTGGCAGTGTAGGTGATGATTTTCTGTATTTTATTGTCGGATTATTTTATCCTATTTGAAAGAAGTTGTTTCTTTTTGTTATAAAACCATTATTTGGGTTTCTTTTATTTTTGTATCCGATACTCATTTGTAGATAAACATGTCATGCATTCATATGAAAGTTCGAGAATGTATTATGTCATACATATGAAATTATCATCACACTAATCGGATATTTGGCTTGAGGATGATTTGTTATAGAGGTTTTTGGTTGGGTATTGTTATAAATAGTATAGGTTGGTTTTTATCTTCATTTTTAAAAGGTTAAGCTAGGTACAACAACACTCCCAAAAGGTTTGTATTTTTCGCTATTTATCCAGTCATTAAAGAAAGAAGATGACTCACATACACCTCATCAGACAACTCATCACTTTCACCGAAAAATTTATCGGCGGCAAGCATAGGCTAAAATTTACAACATATTGTATACGTTGGGTTTTTAGTTGCATTTTTAAAAGGTTAGGCCATAGACCGCAACACCCCCAAAAGGTTAGGTTATTTTCCGCAATTTACCCTATTAATTATGATAAGGTTGGATTAGGCTTAATATTTGACAATAGTCGTAACTTGCGAACGGTGTAGAATTAATCGACGAGTACAAATTTCACTATTGTGTTTCTGGCTTGTAATTGACTTTGTGGGAAAATATTTTTACTTTTTCTTCCGGTTATTTTTACCATGGTATTATTTGGGGCATTTGTGAGCTCCAAATAAAGTTGTAGTTGAGATATATGACCATGACATGGAATATGACCATGACATGGAATAAATTCAAAGGGTGAAATAAAATGAGGAGACAAAACGGACAAAATAGTTGTTATTTCGATTCTTAGAGGTTAAGAAAAATGTCTTATAAATGCCGATTTTTTCAAGAAAATTGTGGAATAGTTATCATGATAATATTCCGGATTTTTTATTCCAATTTCATAATGTTTGGAGATCGAAAAATATAATCTTGTTTCAATTAAATATTTTAATAAACTTTATATATATATATATATATGGGGTAAGTGTTGTGAGAAAGGCGGCAACTACAGACGTATATCACCATCTCTTCTTTCTCACTTTTTATATTTTAATTCTGCACAAGTAATTTCAATTTGGAGAAGAAAGCCGAGTGAAAAAAAACGATCGAACCGTACTCCCTTCAACTCATCACATATCACTCGTTTCTAATTCATTTTTAAACCCGATTGTACCAACGGGTTATCATGTCCTCTTCATCCCAATACATATTTATTTCCTGTTTGGTAGCTTTTTGATTAACCTCCGTTTACAGCTATCAGAACGGTTACGACCACCGCGAACCATCAAAGCCTAAGTTTATTGTTGGGCTCTTACTCCTTGCATCCCCAGGAGTCCGCATCCTTTTTCGAACCGTCAATCGGGTTAGTAACGAATAACTTATGGAATTATTCGTTTTTCGTATTGCGGTTTGGTTTAAATTGACCTTAGGCTTGTTGAAATGGATAAATGGAATGTTCATTGTGTTCGTATCTTATTTGGATGTTAGAATCCGATGACAGGTAGTTCAGAAATTGCTTGTGGGCAAAACGTTATTCTGGAGGAATTTAATTAATTAATTAAAAGATTATTTAATTAAATTACGACTACGAGATGTATCATAACACTAATTAAATCCTAAGGAAAGAATTTAATTGATTTTTGAACGAGAAGATTAACGAGGAATATTATATTCAATATATGTGTTATTGGAGGCAGTAGACTAACTATAACTTGGTTAGATTTGTTTACAAATATCTAGGTAAGTCTTCGGACTTACTTAATTCTTGATCTGCAAAGGTTACTACATGAGAAATTTGAATTGTGTGGCATTATTGTTGTTATGAAAGCATGATAAATGTGATACCATGTTGATTGTGATATTTGTATGATCTGTTGAGCATGTTGTGTGGTATAATTATCTTGAGATGATGTTGAACGTGTATTGACAAACATGCTCGTATATTGATATAGTATATATATATATCGGATACCAATGTTAACTATGATGTGTGGTATTGATGAAAAAGTATTATATTAATTCGATTGAAATTAATAATGTGTGACATATAGTCAACGGGCTAGATGTGTGAACACATGTAATATGTGTATGTCAGATTGAGCTTGTAATCATATGGCCATATGGGGCGAGGCACATAAGTGCACCGGCTACACCAATGGACTTGGGTAAGAATGTCGTATTAACCTAGAATGGTGAGTCTGGACTGGCATTAGGCTTGATTGGCGTTAGCTTGGATTAGCGATAAGACTTTGTGAGTTGGTTGGGATTCCCTCAGTACTAGGTGGAGGGTGCGACCATTGTGAATAGATTTGTCTGCTATCATGGGTACAAACATAGGGGCTTGTTCCATGGAAAATCAGAGTGCAAACAAATTAATAAGATGGTATCACCGACCTATAATATGCATGTAAATGAATGTTCCAGCCATAAGTGCATGTGCATATAGTATGGCTAGGTTGATGTGTTGCATTTTGTATATGTGTGTTACTAAAATCTCTCGCGGACATAGTTATGATCTTGAATTAATGGTTTATACCGACATCTTTTTAGGTATACCCACTCATAGGGACATTGTAGGGACATCAACTGTTAGAAGTGGTCTGTCGGGGCAGTGATCTCACTAGGGTTGGTTTGTTTTATTTTATGTTTTCCGCTCTGTCGGGGGATGTGTGTGCTTGACTTACAAGACAACAATAGAACAATGATGAAACCCATTCCTAAGGTAAAAGAACTCAAGTATTTCAAGGACTTTCGACTTATCTCCCCGTGCACGGTTCTTTACAAGATTGCCTTAAAAACGGTAGAAAATCGTTTAAAACCTTTCTTGGATCAATTAGTAGGTCATTCACAAATTGATTTTGTCCTCAACTGTTACATTATTGACAAAGCACTCTTCCCGTTTGAATTTTTTCATTGCGTGAAAAATACGAGAACTACAATTATGAGTAATTTTGGCCCTAAACTAGATATGTTGAAGGCTTACGATCGTATAAAATAGCCCGTTTAAGTGGCCTAATGCAAAAGATGGGATTATTGGCTATGTGGGTGGGTTGAGTTATGAGTTATCTTGACTCAGTCTACTTTCAATGCAACGGTTCTATTTGTGGGGTTCTCACTCCATCTCGAAGTCTACGACAAGCGTGTCAATTGTCGTCATATCTTTTTATTTTATGCGTAGAAGCGTTGTCCTCTCTCATTACACATGTGGGGATGACTCTGGTTACGCACAACATCAAAGTAAGTCGGTATAGGGCCTGATTACTCATCTTATGTTTGATGATGATTGGTTATTGTCTGCACGAGCAAATTTAGCGGAATGCTCCAAGTTATCTGAAATTATCAAGATGTATAAGTGAGCATCTAATCAGAAGATTAATATGAAGAAGTCATATATTTGCTTTATTAAAAACATAAGTTAACAAGATAGAGAACTGATCACGGGAGATTAATGGCTATTCAAAGTATCTTTATCAGTTGCGAAGGCAGAAAATTTTCGAAGGGGGTACAAAATAAATTCCGTGTAAGACATTTTGCATATTAATTCACATAATAGCAATAATAAAAACAAAAAAAAAAGTTTTTGCTATTCCCAAAACTCGAACTCTACACTCCAGGATCCCCCTTCCTACCATCTACCAAATGAGCTAGCAGAGAATTATAAATTATACCCGCATACGTAGTAATTATCCTACTGTAAGGGGGGACACAGTCCCCTCCCTTACCCCCCCCCTTGTCTCCGCCCCTGATCTTTATCTACCCACAAGTTTACAACATAGTGTTGAAAGTGAATACAAATGCAAGAGGTATGAGAAGGTTGCACCAAAGGAGGTGTTAACATCGGCGGAATATAAAGCAATGTTGATATCCTCGAGGCCCTTCTTCTCTTTCCTCTCTTCTCTCTTCCATTATCGAGACCCGTACATACAAAGATCTAGGTAGCTTATTTCCTTCTAAGAAGTCAGATCTCCTTCCAAAAGAATTATATAAAGCAATGTTGTTTGGGATGTATGTGTTGCGTGTTGTATATACGACAAATGTTATTGTTGACATTGACTAACATTGTTGCATCCTCCAACTAATTACTAATCAATGTTCTAAGTTAGAAGGCAAAATGTATGCACGCATGTTGGCAACCAATTTAACCTCCTCGCTAGTTTCTTCTCATCATGTGTATTGTCCATGTTTGTAGAGTTGGTATTGTCGTGGATCATTATATTACTCGATTGATACGAATGTTGGATCCGAATTTTATACTCTGGATGGCAACCCTCGGACGACTATCAACACATGACCGGATGCCGTTCCTCAATGTTGACCCTATGTGCCGCCTTTGTAATACTACTAATGAAACTCAAGAGCACATTTTCTTTACTTGTTCTTACTCAACACATGTATGGAAGGAGATCAAGCGGAGATTCAACATCCTTATGGATATGAACAACATGGACGACACCCTCCGTTGGCTCAAGGAGAATGCTCTCGGGAAAGACCGAAGGACAAAAGCCAAGATCTTTGCCTTCTTTGCCTCAATATACTACATTTGGATGGCTAGAAACGCCATGGTGTTTGACAAGAAGAAAGCCCCGGCCAACATCACCACGAAGCTCATCATCAACCATGTTTTCCTCCTTATCAACAATGCGTACCCTACTCAAGTTTGTGATAAATTATAATAGAATGGTTTGTAACGACAATAGGAATGTGTTGTATAGCCTTGCATGGCACTGTTCACGTAGGCACAAGCATGATCATGGTTATTGGTATTTTACGCCTTTGTGGAATGCCGATGGATCTTGCCTTACTAGACCTAGGATTTTGTATGACTAGGTGATTTGGAACCCTCATTAATCTTGTATGCTTTGCTACCGGACATATAGGCCTCTTGGACTATGTGAAAGGTCTTTATTATCAATCCAATTAACCATTATAAGTGGATCCGAATTTTTGTTCTTCGATGATTTCCTGTCTAGTGTTCATGCCTTGGTAGAACTGGTTATCTAATAATATCTCAAATAGTTGGATAAACAAAAATTAACGGTTGCGATAAATAGGAGATTTATATCAATTTAAAAAAAATAGCCACATTAATGTAGTTTCCTTATAATGTTGAATGATAATGTTAATTTCCTTAAGAAAATTTATTACCTTATTAATATCACAATCATGCACATGAACATTAAGTTCATAATGTTCAATTAAATATTCACAAGAAATCAATGTCTATAGGTTTGTTTGAGTTAAATTTAATGAACACGAGTGTTCATGCACACAAGCATTCAAAGCATAAGTAGTTAAAAGTAGTGGTGGAACAATGTGTATTATACCTTGTTTTATGGGGGAGTTTTACTCTTTTTTCCCCTCTTTTTATAAGGTAAAACGAAGTCGATTGCGGGGGCACGTTCCCCTCTCTTACCTCCCCTTAGATCCGCCCCTAGGGGGCGAGATTCCTAGATGAGTCAATCGGTCAGCAACACAATTGGTTTCTTTGAAAACATGCATGATTTGAACATCGTCAAAGGAACAAAAATCTAGCCTAGAGTCGGATATAATAATCTTGACCTCCCACGAACAACTCCACAAACCTTAGAGTGTCTTGATAATACACATATATCACCCTTGATTTCAATCTTTTTTATTTGCAATCTGATAGCCTCGTGTAAGCCAGATTTAAGAGCAAAAGTTTCAGCTTTTATTACCGAGTTGAAGTTTATTTTTTGAGCATCGAGGCTAACAACCTCTCCATTGTGATTCCGAATCCAAAACCAATAGATGTTACTCCCGAATCGAGTTTTAATCCATCAAAGTTAAGCTTATAGGAACTAGGTTTGGGTTTATTCCACTTAATATTGTGTTTTTTTCCCCTTTTGGTAGAGTTAGTGTCCTTTTGTTGATGTTTTATATCGTAATCGTCCTCGTCAATGATTTTTGTTTTCCAGTTGTGGATTTGGTTTTAATGAAAATAATTACCTTATTACCGTGACCTATAGACTCATTATCAAAAATAAATTTGTTCCTGAAGAACTAGATACTCTACCAGATAGTTGCAAGGCATGTAAACTTGTTAAGTCCATTTGTTTTATTTCCTATAGGAGGTCATGAGCTTTTTTTTTAATTTTGAAAGCTAATGTTGTTAAGTTTGTTCAATAATGACCTATCGATTTTGGCCATGATTTGTTTACTAAACGGACATTCAATAAGCAAGTGAAACAAGTCTCCGAAATGGTGGTTGCATAGTTCACAATGCCTTGTTACGTCAATTCTTCAGTCCCGAAAAAGATCGCCCAATCTCACTAACTTTCTTTCGTCAAGCTTTGCTTTTGTTGGCATGGATTTCCATTTTTGAAAATTTTCAGAAGAATTTTTTTAAAAATTTTAGGTTGGGTATCAAGTTTCCAGATCCAATCAAAAGCATTATTTAGGAAAATGCTCAAATCTTTCTCAATCATCTCCGAAGCAGATTTTATAGTGAACAAACCATTTTTACTGCACCTCCAATATAATATATCCTGAATTTCATTTTTTGGTATAATTGTTTCTTTCATTTATTTTCTTAATATCCGTGGTGATGATGTTTTGTATCTCTTTATCAATTTTGGTGACATCCCTGAAGTTGATGGTTTTACCATTTACGACCTGCCAAATAATACCATTTTTGAACTCAATTTTAAGCTTCAGAAGATTGTTCCATTGCCAAGATGTTGATCCTTTCTTTTGGTAATGGAGATATTTTGGTTTTTCATGTATTTTTCAGTGACAATTTTAACCAATATATTATTTGGTTCAGCCAGAATTTTCCACAAGAGCTTCATTTGTAAGACTTTCTTTTTGTTTACATATTTCCTTAAACCGAGACCGCGGTTCTTTTTTGATCTACATATTACATCCCAACTAATGATAGGCATGTGTTGGTATCCTTTGCTCTAGAAGAATTTTTTTATATGTTTTATCTAGCTCCTCCAAATTATGGCTCAAGAGCATAAAATTTTGCACAGCAAATGTCAGTTTAGCAGCCATATTATGTTTTATGAGAGCGTTCTCGGCTTCTTGTGACGATGAATTAACTTTTCATTTCAGAAGTTGTTGTACTTATATAAGGTTAATGTCATCAAATGTATCATTTGTCACTCTTAAATTAATGATTGAGCATCCAAGATATTTGTCGAGGGTTGTTGTATGACTCATGGCCAAAATACTTTTGTAAGTAAGCAATACTACTCTCATTGATATTTTTATTTTTTTTTGGAAAGAAGATTTTTGGGAAGTTATAATTTAGTCCCGATATAGAGCAATACATTTCTAGGATTTGCTTATTTCTTTGACAAGAAGTCACATTTGCTTGAGCAAAAATGATCATATCATCAACGAAAGATAAAAATGGGATTGGTGTTGCTTGTCTGCATATGAAGACTCCAATATGGTTGTCGTAGTTGTTGCAATCTTCTTGTAGCATTTGTATTAGGATTCCAGCCCCTAGAATGTACTTATATGGGATAAGGGATCTCCTTGTCTAAATCCTTTTTCAAGAAATAATTGTCTAGTTGGTCCGTTGTTTACAAGAATAGAGAAATATATTGTAGTTATTCATTCTTTAATCCATCCCGCAAATTTATTATTAGTACCAAACTTTTTGAGGATGCTAATGATGTAGTCCCAGTTGACTCGGTTATATGCTTTTTTCATATCTAGTTTGGTAGTAACCCTCCCTTCCTTACTCTTTTTAGATCGGAAGGAGTGGAAGATTTCGTGTGCAATGCGAATATTATAATGAATTGATCTATTTGCTACAAAAGCGCATTGAAGAGGGTGAATAAGTTTAGACATGATGGTTTTCGTTATGTTCGTGATTATTTTTACAATAATTTTATATATTGTGGAGCACTTATAAGTCTAAAGTGATGAATTGTTGTAAGATTAACCATTTTCGTGATTATGGTTATAAAAGTATTGTTTATTTGTTCAAGCATTTTCCCGCTTCTGAAAAATCCTTTCACAACCCTTTCGAAACATTAGTTCTCACAAATATGTCAGTATTTTTGATAAAAATAAGTCGGTATACGATCTGGTCTAGGAGATTTATCACACTCAATATCGAATGGTATTTTCGATCTCTTCGTTAGTCGGAGAGTATTAGTAATTCTTTATTCGTATACTTACCAACTAGTGTATTACCCCGTGCACTGCACGGGGTGTGATTTAATATTTATTCAATATTTAAATAGAAATAATTTTTTAGAGCATAATATTACTTATTCACTATAAATTTAATTATCTTTTATTATATATATAATACGGTAACAAATTCAAGTTATATTTATATAATATAAAACAAATCTTGTAAAAAGTTATAATTATAATTTAAATAGTGACGCAAAAAATTATCAGATTTTATTTACGGATTAACAAACTATTAAAATATGAATATCAAAATTATTAATCTTTAAAATATCAGATTTTACTTACTGATTAATAAATTATTAAGATTTGAATTTGTAAATATCAAAATTATTAATTTTTTATGAATAATTTTTTAAAATATTTTTAAGAGTTGCGTGAATTATGACATTAACACATGACAAAGAATGTCTCTCCTTTAATATAAGATACCGTTTGTTATTGACATTATTCAGATAATTATCATAAAAAAATTAGTAGTGACACGTACTTATAGATAGATATATTATGCATCATCATGGAACATCAAATCACACCTCTAAAACGTGAGACCCGGGAGACCCACTTGTTCCCTTTCATCTTATCCCAAATCCCTTCCTAAATCCCCTAGTGCTTCCCTCTTTTTTGCATTTTCCTTTTCTTTTAATTAAAACGGGTCCCCAATTTTCTTACAGGAAAAAAAAGAAAAGAAAGAAAATCCAATCCTTTCATTTCCCAAATTACCCCTCAATTCAACCAACATACTGCATAAACTCCGCGTCACGTTCTAAAGCAGCCATGGTCGCCGGCGCGAGCACCACCTCCAAATCAACAGTCCCGTTCCCTTCCCTACCTGGAAACGCCGATATCTTCCCGTCGAACTTATTAGCCTTTCCACTCCTCACAGCCACGGGCCTTCCCCACCCGAAATCGTTGTCGTACATCGGAAACCTCGGTGAGCTTCCCATGGTAATCATAGCTCCGTCAAAATTTCCGAGAGGAAAACACCTTGGATCGCTCTCCCACGCCTCCACTCCCTTCTTCACCTTCCCGTTGTCGTGTTCCACCACGTTCCGGTGAAGAAGCTCTGCGCTCCATCCAATACCACGCGCCAACACTTCCCCGGCCTCCGCCAGTGTCGGAATGCTCTGGATCGCGTTGCCGAAGTAGAGAGCTTCCATCTTGGGGTTTACCCTGTGCCTGCAATTCACAGCCATCCGAAACGTTGTCGTTTTGGATGAAGGTAAGTTTCTTGCGCGTGTCACGCACCGCCAGAGTAGCGCGCTTAGAGATTGGAATGATGAGATTTCTCCACTCAAAACCCTCCACGTGTCGTTGCTGCCTTTCCCAATTGTCTCACCCGCTGAAACGCTGTTGTTTAGTTTGACATCTCCGTTTGCCCTCTTTTTGAGCGCCGAGATCGATTCGCGGCTGAAATGGAAGATCCTCTCTCTAATCGGATCGTCGCTTGAGAAAGTCACCTCCGGACGGCCGTCAGGGAATCGGAGGACGGCTTCTGTTGCAAAGACGTTTTCGCGGGAAAAGCATGGCGGCCGGGAAATCTTCTCTGATCCTCGGCAAATCTCAGCGTAGGTATTGAAAAAATTCCAGAAGGAGGTTCCGTCAACAACAGCGTGATTGACGGTGCAACCGATGAAGAATCCATCTGCAAGCTCCGTCAATTGAACGGCAGCGATCGGCTTGGAGTGACCGTCGTAGCTGAGAGTGTCGTCGAAGGTGAAGAATCGCCTGAATAAAGTCGGAATGTCACCGTCAACGGGATACACGTGTCGGACACACAGAGACGACGCGCGAGCGTGGACGAAGAGTACCCCGGCGTCAGAGCAGGAGATGGACACATGACCGGTATCGGAGTCGGTGGAGAGTCGTCCGGCGAGAGGAGGAAAGAAAGAGAGGGCTTTGGCAAGCGAAGTCTTGAGTAGAGGAAGAAGCGATTCAGAAGGAGGCTTGACGGCGAAGAGACATCCTTTCTGGATATATTGACAGGTAAGCATAGGTAGATCGGAAACGGAAAGTCTTAGAGATTCGATCGGAGATTCTCCGTCAGGGACAACAGTGCATTTTGAAACAATTGAAATTGAATCGAAATGGTGGGAAGAAGGCATTTTGATTGTATGTTGTATTTGTTGTTTGTAATGAGAATTGAGGAGCTGGGGAAGTGTGCCAATTCAGTTGGGGGAAATGAGGCTTATATATAGAGGATTGATTTAGATTGGATGCATGAACTTGGGGAGAAGTTAGTTTGGGTGGTTAGGCTTCTTGTCTTATTGGCATCACTTTCTACCACTACTTGTACAAACTTTTTCATTCGCTGGTTTTCTTCAGACCTGATCATATCCAGACAATCTAGTCTATCGTCCGAAAAATGTACAGGTATGAACATAGAGTGAAGACCGACGGGTCAAAAGCATGGCTCGGTAAACCCGTCGGGCCGTGTACAGACACCACTATAGTTTATTGTATTATTTAGACTGGTTCATGACCGGCCGAAAAGTCCGGCTGACGGCCCGTATAAAAAAATAAAAAAATAAAAAATAAAAAAATTATATTGTATATATTTAAAAAATGTTAAGTATAATTATTGAATATTTAGCATAATTATCATAAATTTAATGTATATAAATTTAATGTATATGATATATAATATCTTATATATTTTATTTTTAAATAAAGTTTATATTTAAAATAGCTTTTTAAATTATTTTTAGAAAAATGGGTATCGCGCCCGCCTGGTCAAGTCGGGTACGACATAGATTGTAGGTCCGTCAACCGGGTTTAGTCCAGCTCAGGTCCGGATGAACGGGTTGAAAATTCCACAAAGTCCGGTCCGAACTTGGATATAATTAGGTCTATTTTCATGTAATCCAATTAAACTTTACATTTTTAATTAGTTTATTTTATTATTTATTTCAATTTGCTAACTGGCATTCTCGCCTGGCCACCACCGCAAAACCAGAGAGATTGCACTGTCACAGGAGTGGGTACTACCTGCTAGTGCTAGTGCTCTCTCCTCCTTTTTTTGCCTCTTGTATTTTATTCTTCCTTTTAGTCAATTCATTATTATTACTTTTATTAAAGAAAAAAAAAAAAGAAGAAGAAGAAGTAGGGTATCTATTAGTATTGACCAATCTAGTTCATCTTTACTAACAAGTGTACAAAATTCAGGTACACACTGTTTGAGTTAAGGTCAAAATGTAAAATTGGAGTTTTTCTAAATATTAATTTTGAATTTGTACTTTAAATTTGGGAGGTAGAAATCTTTTCGATCACATGACTAATAAATTTCGATCAATCACGAGAGTTGTCGTTGAATTTTATAAGACTTTGGTGATAATGGTGAATTGTCAATTCACTCGAATTTATTCCAAAATCTTTTCATAAGAAGTTTTCGAGCTTGTACAAATAGGTCCCGTATTCACGTATTCGTACCCAAATTTACCTATGAATGATAATGTTAATTAAAACTTGTCACAAATTAAACCATGCAAATTAATAATTCCATGCTAACCGGAGTAGTTTCTACGTCTAGTTACGTATTAGTCCAATTTGAACCAAGTCGTTTAAAGACCTTTAAGACCTAACTATGGAGACATTATCCCTCCCTTAAACATTATTGGGAAAAGAAAACAGCCAAATTGTAAATTCATAGCAGGCACATGTGATGCTTACTACACAAACCCATTTTTCATACACTTTATCATCTTTTCATCCAAAATACTCTCATTTATTCTATTGAGGATCTATGACTAGACATACTTAGATCTGGATAAAATTGGTTGATCAGTGTGCCCAGATAAATAGGCGAGTATAATATCCGCTCGATTATTGTATTTAATCGAGTTGAAATTTAAATTGTGTGCCCAGATAAATAGGCGAGTATAATGTCCGCTCGATTATTGTATTTAATCGAGCTGAAATTTAAATTGATATGTTTATTGGGGTGGAAAATTTTGCTTCTTTTTTCGACACTACATAGAATAAGGGGTTTATGGGATTAAAAATGAATTTCAACTTCAACCAACATTAATGCCGAACGAACCCATCGATAACACCCTGAGGCCTTATCAGGTTAGGAAGCCCGGCATAAAACCCGGTTTAGGTGGGTATTGATGAGGACTTAAACGTAAGCCTCATATTAAGGTTGTGTTTGCTAAGCCAAAAACACTAGTGTTTTGTTTTTTTTTTGTTTTTTTTGGAATTTAACTAGTGTTTGACGTGGTCAAAAAAAAACTAGTGTTTAGTGTTTTAGAGTGTATTTTGAAAACATAGATAAAATTCACGTTTGTGTTAAAACACGAGTATTTGGATTCAAAAAAACAAATTTGCCCCTTAGTTTTTTTTATTTATTCCAAGTCAAAATATAATTTTATCCCAAACATTAGAAACACTACTTTAAGTAAATAACTTATCAAACACAACCTGATAATACTAAAAACACATTATAAGAAAGAAGACATACTTGACGCGAATGGAGAAAACACTCTCCAAACCTTTTATGGAATCTTCAAAATATCAAATTCGAACGAGAATGATTTATTCCAATACTCATTAATTATTGAAATAGGTACTAAAATAATTCAAGGAATCAATGATTTGAGTAATTAACAAATTTGATTCTCAAAAGGAGGTGGTTTTGAGCCATCCAATAATTACACTATTCCGATGACACATGTCAAACACCATTTATTATAAATCGGGTTATATCGTGTTTAATTACAATTCGATATTTATTTATTTCAAACCGATTCATGAAACAATTCAAACGAACCCTTCATGCCCCCAAGTTATAACAATTTAACATGTAGTTTGACGCTAAAACTTTGGGGCTTGTTCGGTAACGAGATCTTTTTTGCTAGTTTAAGCTCTTTTTTTATATATAGTTTAAGCTTTTTGGTAGTTTATAGGGTAGATTTTTACAAGGTGTTGTAAAATATAAAAATTTAACAAATAACTTAATTGATGTTTGTAAAAAGTAGATTTGTATGGTAGATTTATCAAAAGGTTAAAAAATGATCATAGATGTGGAAAAAAGGCAAAATTATAAAGATTTTTGAAAAAAAGTTATCTTATAAAATATTTCAAATTTCACTAAAAGTCTTTTTAAAAATCTAATCTCTCAAAAATATATTATATCAAATATCATAAAACTTTTAAAACTTACAAAACTGTACAATAATCTACACAATAACCTCTATCGAAACATTTGTTGTCTTGACTGGGGAAACTTAATTCCCACCCTCATTCGTGAACTTTTCACTCACGGCCAAATAAGAAACGATTACCACAAAATATCCAATATTGCATGGACGACGAACGAGTATAATCTCAAAACTCTAATATAACTTATAATACAATATAATATATATACAAAATACATGAAATACCCTACACTATATATATATATATCCTACGCCTATACTGTACTAAATATATGTCACCGGTCAATTTGAAAATGAAACGATCTGTGATGACTTTGTCCTATATTTTATTGGATTTATGTTTTCAAAAGGAATAATCATGATTTTGCATTATTAACTGTTAGCAATTATTTGTGTTTGATGGGTTGGAGGAGATGTGACGTGTTCAGTCAGAGGGTTTGAAGATCATACAGGCTACACATAGATACACACACATGGTTCTAAACTTCTTAAATTCGACATCCGAAGACTCATTGAAATAAGTTTAAATGGTGATTTTTTCTAAAAGAAATTACATTAACATATTAAATAGTCAATTTAATTCGTTGAAACTAAAACTCATAGGTGAAATTAGAAGGAAAAAAATTCATAAAAGATTTTAAAATATAAAATTAAAGGTGATAAATATATAGAGATTAGAATGATAAAAGAGATCATTATTTCATTTATCGTTAGATTCGTCCAAAGTCGGATAATCAGTCCGAAAAAACTAGTAGATTTGGAATATTGCTAAAGATCACTTAAAGAAGAAGAGTGAATTTTGTACGGAAGTCATAGGTATACGGCCATTGGTGAAGGAGTCACCATAAGGGTAAGAACAAAGAAGCTAGCACAGAGGCGAAGTCAATGTGGCTGACGTTTTCCTCCAAGGAGCTAAACGTACATGATCATAGAGGCATCTATGAGGACAGTGGTGACGTTTACATCCAAGGAGGAAGGGTTGTAAGATGTGAGAACGGCAACCAAGGAAGATTGTTCACATGACTACTTGTCCATACACATGTCCAATGCACCATGCACACATCCATGCCCCTTTATTTGCGTGATCATGCATATGATCCCAATCTGATTTAGGCGTGTATAAGGCTTATGTTTAAGCATGTTTAACGATTTTTAATGCCTTTCAATAATATTGGTATTTTAAGACATTTTAAGTTGTCTTAGGGTGTAAAAAGTCTTGCTTTGTATACTTTTAGGAATTATTTGTTGATTTTAGTTTCCTTATTAGATAAGATTTTTTTAACCAAATTTTTTTTAAAGACATATGTAAAGCTTTTCTTAATCAGTATCAAGAGATCACGATTGTGAATTTGTGTTTACATATTTTCAATCAAAAGAGAGCTTTTGGTGAAAATCGTTGGTGGTTGAATTTTCCGGCTTAGTTGTCTTGCGTTGTTTCAATCTTCTTTGAGGTTGGTGCTTTGAAGCTTCATAGGCATTCTCCTCGTGCTCTCAACCTCCATTGTTGAGTTGTGTGAGTTTGTATAAGGTAGGTTTGTTGGCTGTGTTGTTTGGGTCTTTGATTCTAAAATCAAAGGTTTTATTAATCGACATCTCTCCGGTTCTATCTTCTCTACCTTCATCTATTTCGCTTCGTTTCTTCCAACTCTATTCACGCTTGTTTCATGTCATTTCATGTCTGATTTTTCTCTCTTGATTGTGTCAAAATTATAACCTTTGCGTATCAGTTGAATCTTCTTGTCTGGATCGAGAAGAATATAGTTCATCCTCGTATCAATTGGTATCAAAGCTAGTTGACAAGGAGCTTCTTCCATCCCGATTTGTGTCTTTTCCCTCTGATTTGCTTGAGTTTTTCTTCTCTATTTCAAGATTTTTGGATGAGTCTTGTAGTCTTGAATTGGGTCTTTAATTACTTTGATCTTGTGTTGATTGGAGTTTCCAACAAAAATACCCCATAAAAGCCTACCTTGTTTCATCTTCATTGAAGGTCGTAAAAAACTAATGTTCCAAGGAAGAAGAAAGAAGAGAACGTGTGTGTTATTTCCAGACTCCAAATCCGATGTTAATCTACAAAGGAAGCAATCCCACTTCTCCGACAATCAAGGCAACCAACAAGATTAGTTCAAATCAGTTTTTGAGGGATAATTTCAACTTTTTTTCCTTCTTTTAGTTATTTAACTTTGTTAGTTAACCTCTTCATTTCACTTGTATATGTCAACTTTCTTATTTAAAAAAAGAAAGAAAAACAAAAAAAAAAGAAAAAAAAAAAAAAAAGAAAGAAAATTCAACAAAAGGATAATTTATATTGTACGTTTTTTCATCTTATTGTAAGTTTTTAATGATAGAAATATAAGTCAAGATTAAAGGTCAAGATTGGAGACTTAAGGAAAGCAAGATACCTAACCTACCCCTCTTCTAATTCAATGTTAATCTCAAAATCTCCTATCCAGACCATTCGACACTTCTTATCCCCATACCATTTGACATCCCTTTTCTCCATTGATAGAAGGTTGATGTAAGTGAAGGTCTCTTCTTTAAGGCTTTTAGCTTATACTCTGGTTTGATCTTCTCTTTTTCTATCTATTCTTGAGTTTTTCTTGGACATATTTTCTCCATAGTTTCAAGTTTGAGTCTTGATTGTGTGATTCCTGAAATTCTGAAATACTAGGCTTTCATTCTAGCTTGAGTTTTGTTGATCATTCTTTGTCTTTCTAGAGTCTTTCTGAAGGAATTATGTCCTTTACTTTAATGTGCAATGACTAAACTTGAATAGGACAATTAATAGAGATAACTTAATCCGATAATTTAAGGAGTCGTAGTGCTTTGCTAGAAGCCAACTATGGTTAATGGAGTTAAACGGGTTAAACTCATGACTATTATAATCGGGTCCTATGAGGTCACACACTTAGAGTTGATGGACTAGATCAAAGGGAAAATCGTATATTATCGATACATATATGATATTGTTAGTAATAAAGAACATTGTTTATTTATGAAATAAACAATTAGTATATATATATATATATATATATTTATATATATATATATATATATATATATATATATATAATTAGAGGTGAAGTTATTCAAGGAGGAGTAAAGGAGAAGTAACATGCATATGTTACAAGGCTTTTTTTAGGTAAAGGTAAATTCATAGAAATAGTGAAAGAGTATTACCGGGTCCGTTGAAACCCAGTCATACTAGAATAACAAGGTTTTTGTACATGCCTTCGGCCAGAGGCCTATGATCTAACAACATCACAAAGAGTACTCCAAAGAGGCATGCAATCTTGTTGGTCATACCTACAACCCTAAAACTGAAAAGAGAGAACAATCAAAATGGAAAAGCTTATGAAGATCATCCACCGCCGGCAAAGCCATCAACAGATAAGGCATACACAAACCCAACATGTGCCAAAAACATTGAGACAATGGTCAGTCCACCTTCGACAAAACCATCGGCAGATTAGAACCTAGCCCGGTAAATATATCTATAACAAGTACGTCAAAGTATGAAGAAAAAAAAAACTCAAACCAACTCCTATGATGTAATCCTCTCTCTAACTCCTGAAGGGAGAGCCTCATGTAGTAGAGTATATTCGTGGGTCCTGATCAAACGTACAAGAATATCAATCGGTATTCTGTTATGGTCAAATATTAAGGCATTCCTAGAGCACCAAAGGTAGTAGACCGTAGCAGAAAATGCGTAAGTCCTAGATCTACTCGTCCAACTCCTGCCATGTAGAGTGGGAGCCAGCCAAACCAGTACCTCCGATCTGGTGGTGATATCTCCCGAAATCCCGAAGTCCGTACCAACCTGTCTCCCAACCTCAAGTGCATATGTGCAGCCAAAAATCAAGTGGTCATGAGACTCACTCTCACTCGTGCACCAACTACAAGTAAGGTCTATACCAATGAATTACAACCTATCTCTGGTAGATAATCTGCCAATAATTGCCATCCATAGGATAAAGTAGTTTTTTGGCGTATTGCCTAGATCCCAGACAACTCTACACCAATCCACCTCCTCATCTCGTAGTCTAAGCATCTCATAGGCCTCTTTCACACGAAATCTCCCTCCTTAACAACATGACTCAAATATCTCCCTCAGTGGTATCTCCTCATCTATAAAGGCAACCATCTCATCTCTAGCGTGGAGAATTGCCTTAACCAAAGGCGAGTCTCGAGGGGTAGCAATTCAATGCTCGACCTTAGTGGTGTATAGGTACCTATGGTAAATCTATCCGACTCAAAGACTATCTCGTTGAGCATTGATGTGCCGGTAATACTTACACATAAATTCTACAACCTAGACCTAAGATCGAGCAACCCTAAACCACCCTCCTTCTTCAGTAAGCATACTCTAGACCATCAAATCCGTGGCCAACTCCATAAAAACTTCCTAGAGGCTGGTAAGTCTGTCAATTACCAAAACTGGGACTGGAAGAAGCGATAACTAGAAGCTCTCTATACCTTGCAACATTGCCCTGATCAACTATAGACGTCCAACAAAAGAGAGGTGGCATTTGTTCCATGATGAGAGGTGCTTCCCAATCCTATCAATGAGTAGAGAGTAATCCCTAGGTCGAAGAATGGTAGGTGAGATGGGAACCCCTAGATATCTGAAAGAGATCTCTACAATAGAAAAACCCGAGAACTGGGTCAACTCAGATGCCTCCTCCTCCGAGATAGACGCTAAGAAGATAGAAGACCAGGGTAGGCTGACAATCAATCCCGAAATCCTCTCAAACCTAGAAGACACTCCAACAAGGTATCAATAGACACTATGTCTCCCCGGCAGAACAAAACCACATCATCAGTGAATATCAAATGAGAAATCCTAAGTTCCATACAATGCTTGTGAAACCGGAATCTAGTTTTAGAAGTCTCCTACCGGATCATCCTGGAGGAGAACTCCATGCAAATCACAAACAAGAAAGGTGAAAGCGGGCATCCCTACCTCAACCCCCGACGTCCTTGGAAGAACCCATGTGAAGTTTTGCTAACCCGGATTGAGTAAGACGTCGTAGTGACGCACTCCATCACCCAGTTAATGAACCTGGTGGGAACTACAACTCCAATATAGAAAAGCGTAGGAACTTCCAAGAAGTCGTGTCATAGGTCTTGGCAAGATCGATCTTCATGAAACACCTTCTACTATCCTATCGCACATTATATCTCCTCAAGAGCTTCTGGACGAGGAATACATTATTTGACATCAACCTCCCCGGGACGAAGGCATATTGAGTCGGGTCAATGAGGTACCCAAGAGACATACCCAATATGTTCGCCAACAGCTTGGTGATGATCTTATATACCACATTGCAGCAAGATATCGGGCGAAAATGCTCCACACGAGTAAGTGCCTTTACTTTGGCAACAAGTGAAACCATGGTATGGTTCATCTTCCTTAGTAGCTTCCCGTTAACAAAGAACTCCTTAACCGCATCACATACTTCACTACACGTCATTTTCCAAGTCGCCTTGAAAACTTTAGAGGAGAATCCATCTGGCCCTGGGGACTTCGTATCGCAAATAGGCCAAAGTGCCTCCTTAATCTCTACATTGTACACCGGTCCAACTAGTCTTTGCTGATCATCATCTGCAACTCTTGGCCAATCAAAACAAATCCCTCGGCGCATCCTCCACCTCCCGCTCCGTCCCGAAAAGCCCCTAAATGAAGGAAAGAAACTCCCCGGCTACTTCCTTTGAGAAGGTAGTGGTCAGGGCCATCAGTGAGATTGAGCGAAGGAATAAAATTCCTCCGCCCATTAGCCTTCATAAGACTATGAAAATAGGAAGTACATATATCAATGTGAAGAACGTATATGGTATTCGCATGTTGCGCGTGGAAGCTCCTCTTTTCAATATTAAGCCTCCTAGCTTTAGACCTAATCTCAACCAAGTGATTCATAAGGGACTCAAACTCGTGATCTAGTCTAAAGTTTTCCAAGCAAGTAGCCAACTCCTCATTCGCAACATTTGCCTTTTCCGAGATATGTGCAAAGTTCCGCGCGTTTAGACCTCTCAAGGGGCTTTTAAGGCCACGGAGGAGGGAACACAAGTGGTACTGGTAGGTTCCCCGAAGTCTGCAACTCTAGTTCTCCTTTACAATATCTTGGAATCGGTCATGGGAGGCCCACATATTAAAAAACTTAAAATTGGGCTTGTTGACCTAGGGTGATGTAAGATGTGTTCAATTGCGGGCTTGTGGTCCGAATATTGCCACCTATTCGGAAAACTCGCACGAAAATACAACCCCATCTCGAGCCAGTCATGGTTAACCATGACTTTGTCTATCCTACTTCAGATATTACCATTCATTCAAGTGAACATGTTATCACTTGTGGATGGTACATCAGAGAGGCCAAGCTCATGACAAGCATCTATCATGACCCTACACTCATACATGCGTACAGGTACACCATTAACTCATTCATCCAGTACATGACATTGTTAAAGTCGCCCGGGAAAAGCCATGGCATAGGGAACATGCTAAACCAAGCACGTAAAGTGGCCCTCACTTCACGATGCTTGACGATATCACAAACCCCGTAGATAAAGAAAACTCCGCACTTGGTCCCGCTCACCTTGCAAGTGATGAGCCCAATAACAAACTGCATACCACCAACCCAAATCTCCATATCAATTTTGTTGCCATCCCACATGACCAGAATGTCACACCTATCATCGAGATTAAAGTTGGTGACGTAACTCCAATCCGAAAATCGAGTTTGCATCAACGGAACGATGTCGGCAGGTCTACCATCAAACCTGGTCTCAAGCACCACAAATACAACCATCATATTCCTTCATGAGATCTCTCACACCATTTTGTATCTAGGGTTGGTGAAACCTCTGAACATTCCATGATATGACACTCATTGGGAAACTGATTGTTTGTCTTTCCTTCCTCTCTCTTTATCAACCATCCCGGCTTTCGCGGAGGAGGCAAGTCTAATAAATCTACGCTCCCCCTGACCTCAATTCTATCATGAGTTTCCTTGTTCATACTGGTCTTGGGTCGTCGTCCAACTCTTCTTTTAGATCTAGAGAGGACAGTGGTGAAGCCATCATTAGCCGTCTCAACCACCGTAGTGGAAGTCTGACTAGAATCCTCCATATCATCCACTCTAGGACCAATCTCATCCTCCTCCAAACTCTCTGAAATCTTACCAGAAGTCTCTACGGAAGCCTCAACAGTGCTATCAATCACCGACTCATCCTCACTAGACTCATAGTCAGAAGATTTAACTTCATAAGATGAATCATCAGACTCAATCTCAAAAGTGTCCCTCCGTGACTCCTCCAAAAGAGTCTCAATCAACCTAGCTAGGATCTTTCTCTTGCTAGCCGACAAGTCTTCCCTCCTTCTCCCCTCGTTAATCACAATTCTATCCACAAATCTCACTTCGAGATGGTCAGTAGTGTATTTTTCTTTCGTTGTGGATTCTAAAACGGCCTTTGTAGCAGCCGTTACAAAAGTGACACCCTTTGTTGTCTTGGATTTGGGTTTAGTCTTTAGACGTCTACACCTTGTCCTTGACTTGGAGTCCCTAACAATCACCTCACCCTCTCTACCATCATTAGCCGTTCCACTTGGCCCAGGCTGGTTAGCATCAACTCCAATCTAGTTCTTTCCTTTACTCATACACCTCAGGTTCAGACTTCTTACAATTATCCATTAAATCCTTAGTCCTTATGGTATCATTTTTACTTTCCCGTATCTCAACAACCTTATTACCCTTTTCAACTTTTCGAGTGAAAGTCCTAGGTCTAATTCCCACAATACCCCTAGCCTCCTTAAAAGAACAAGTATCATCCTTATGTATAAAGGATAAGTGTCCCTTGCATTAAGAGGGCTCATTTTCATATAGAACTTTGCAAACTATCTTGATATTATCATCAAATTCCAACGTGATCTCCCTCTTAACCTCATGGGAAAAATTAACCTCCACAAGGACCCTAGCATAAGATAGTATTTTCCTTTCCCTTGTTATGGGGTCAATAAAAAGCGGGTTTCCAATCATGGAGACCACTCTACTCAAAATCTCCGCAGTCCAGTAGTCATTCGGGATACCTAGAAGCCTAACCCAAAGCGGTATGATGGCCTTATCCTTCTCACTGAAGGCAAACTTGTATGGGACAAGTTTGAGGACCAGTGGCCTACAATGTATATAATACGGACCCTCTCTTAAAACCTTATCTCTATCCCCATAAAAATCAAAGATGAATATGATCCATCCTACTTCGACTCTAAACTTGCCTCTAAACCCCCACCCCCCCAAGACTTTCAAAGGCCTTCAATAGTCAAATACCCTAGGTAATACCTGTGAGACCCCTACTCTTCCGGACCGAGATCGGACCATGGCCGAGATTGGCTTTGGCCGAGTTTAGACTTTTCCGCACCCGCGGACATTTGGCCGCCCCTGCGGCTCGTGGGACCGCCCCTGCGGTTTCCGGCGACTGCAGCCGGTTTTGTTGACTTTTTTGACCGTGCTTTACCCCTTAGCTTTACTTCTTTCTTCTCCTTGCTGAGCAAGGGTTTCCTTATTCACTTTCCATCCAGCCTTCACGTCCTCCTTGTTTCTCCTTCATCCTTCTTGAGCTTGTGTTGGTTTTTCTTTGAGTTGATAAGAGAGTTTTGATGGTGAATGTTGATGTTGATGCTAGTGTTTGATATGCTGAGCTTGAGAGCTAGTGGAAGTGTTGTCTTGGAGCAATTTCGTGCCTAGGCCACAGCTTTGGTATGTCCTCCTTGTTTCTTCTTTCTTGTTCTTCCTTCCTTAGCTTAGGATTAGATGTGTTGATCATAGGGTGATGTTGAAATGTGTATGTTTATGCTTGTGTATGATTATGGAAGAGAGTAGACGTGAATTGATCACGTGAAGAGCTAAAGAGAAGCCGCGAGATTTCATTCTGCACTGTCGCCGCCACGCGGCCAGAAGTCACCGCCCCTGCGGAAGACGTCCCGCAGCGCCCGTGCCAGCGCCTTACCTGCGTTACCTGCATCCCCTGTCACCGCCCCCGTGGCTGAGTGTCGCCGCGCCCGCGGTTGCCTGCATTACGCCCCTGCGTTCTTAGTTCACGCAGGTGCGTCTTGTCCCGGGACTACCTATAGTTAGGTAGTTCCTTTCCTTTCTAGTATGAGGGAACTAGTACCATACTAGGATTCGGATGTTGATGAGTATGATATAGATATGCCGATTACGGCTTTGAAGTTACAAGTTGGATATGATCCCTTGGGTCTAGGTGTGACCCCTTTGTGTGATAGGATTGTGATATATATGTTTGTGTGCCTTGTATAGGTTGTGTTGTCCTCCAGTTTGGAGTGGACATTTCTGAGAGTTGTTCGTAGCGAGTTACTTCTGAGATCGAGGTAAGTCCATAGGACTTACTTAGCTACTATCCTTATATTGGATGTATGCTTGAGTGGTGTGTGTTATGTGCTTTATAGCATGTGTTATTATGGTCACCGACCTATGTTATATTGACCGCCCAGTGGCTGTGACAACTTACCTTTCATCCCGTAGTGGAGTCTGGGAAGTTCTCTGTAAGCTAGTTAGTTCTGGTATACGGGAAGGGCACCTACCACTCCATATGGTATACGGGAAAGTGCGCTGATACCACTCCAGCTAGCTATTGCACGCAGAGGCGAGGGTTATATATACATTCCTCGTGTCACGTATATTCATATACATTTATTATACGATCGAGTGTTGGACTTATTAAAGATAATAAACCGGGTAAATGTGTAATATCATGATGATGTGTTAATATTATTGACGTGTTTGTGCTCTAGCATCTTCTTATATATGTGTATAGTTAGCTAACGGTTTTATACCGTGTTGTATATCCTTTGCAGGTTAGGAGAGCTGCAGAGTGATCCAGAGGGGTGATCTGCTGAGGGTTCCGTACACGGGGACGATATCGTGGTTGGGATATTTATATTGTACGGGTTTATGTTTTGACTTTTGTACTCAACAGTACCTTGTATCACCTTTTGATCGGTATATATATATATATATATATATATATATATATATATATATATATATATATATATATATCAGTTTCATGTTTTGTTTTTAATCTATTGGTGCCTTGTTATAAGATCAGTGAAATTGTTGTCAGGCTAGGGTCAAGATCCATTGTGAGATCCTAGCCCAGTAGCACTCCGAGTCCTACGGATTTGGGGTGTTACAATACCCGACATATTGTTCAAAAAGACAAGACCCCCACACGTGTTGCTTCAGTAAAGCCTCAACAAATCTAATCTTTATTATATCACCCGTTGGGGGTGAAAAATTCAGCTTCCCTCCCCACCCGTTGTTCATAAAGACCTTTGCAGGAGGCCTAATCCAAGCGGATTGGCTCAGTTAGTCTTCAGACGCACGGGCACTAGTCTCCCTTTTATTAAGAGGGAAAATCTTTATTAACATCATTATCAGGAGTTCCATTTTTCACATTACCATTATCCAAGGCTATCCTAGAAGCTGCATTATCATAAGTATTATGATGCACTTTAACATAATGAATAGTATCAATCTCAACATTTGTAGCATGAATCTAACTCTCTTGATTACCAACAATATGACTTCTAACCACATTATCTCTATCATTATGACTAACATGCAACATGTTTTCATTTATCACGTTAGTATTAACCACATTACCAAGACCGCTCGAGATTATATGTAAAGCATGTAAAATTTTAGCATTAATATCATCACCTTGCACCCCTACCTCATTATCCGAGAGGATGTCCCTAGTATCCGACACCATCTCCCGCTCTCCTTCAAGTACGTCAAAAACCGCAAGGGAGCCTCCATCTAACACATTCTCCACCATGGTAATGACAAGCAAGCCCATGTCAGCTGCATGAGTATCATCCTCTCTAGCCCCTAGGATCAAGGTATCATTGTTTGTAGCATTCTTTGAGTTCATACCCTCAATAGCTTTGGGCTTCTCCAACTTTTTGTCTAGACCGTCGGGGTGAAGCTCTTCCGATACCTTTTCAGCCATGGTCGTTGCAAGGAAGATAGTGTCACCATTATTGTCCCTGCTCAACAGCAAGATCTAGCCATTTCCCTCGTTTTAGTCATCTTTCATGTTGTCTTTCCCACCAACATGAACCTCCATCTCAACTGCATTTCCTTCAATCATGGTGTTTGTTTGTTGAATGGATGCACCGATGGTTGCCAACAGTTGTCGAGCAAGAGTTCTTGTTGAGTCGTCTATTCTGGTCAGTGGTGTAACACCCCAAATCTGTAGGACTCGAGGTGCTACTGGGCTAGGATCTCACAATGGATCTTGACCCTAGCCTGACAACAAGTTCACTGAATCTTACAACAAGGCACAGATAGATTAAATACAAAACATGAAACTGATATATATATATATATATATATATATATATATATATATATATATATATATATATATATATATATATATATATATATATATGTGTATCAAAAGGTGATATAGAAGTACCGCTGAGTACAAATAAAACATAATTGTACAACAAAAGATCCCATAATCCCGATAGCGACCCAGTGTACGGAGCCCTCAGCGGATCACCCACTCTGGATCACTCTGCAACTTTCCTAACCTACAAAAGATCTACAACACGGTATAAAACCGTTAGCTAACCATACACATATATATAGAGATGCAAGAGCACAAACACACATCAGGAATCATAACACATCATGCTTTCACACATTTACCCGGTTTATTATCTTTATAAGGTCCAACACTCAAATCGTATATATATAGATATCAATATGAACATATGTGACACGAGGAATATAACCCTCGCCTCTGGGTACTCATGGCAGCTGAAGTGGTCCCTGGTCACACCCACCCGTGTACCCTAAGGGAATGGGAAGTGGCCAACCGTTTACCAAGTCTGGTCCAACCACAGAGAACCGCCCAGACTCCAAAGGGATGAAAGGGACAGCTGTCATTGCCCTACAATGGGCAATCACTATACCATAGGTCGGTAATCATCATAACGCATGCTATAAAGCATATAACAAACACCACTCATGCATACATCCAATATACGGATGGTAGCTAAGTAAGTCCTGTGGACTTACCTCAACCTCAGAAGTAGTCTCAACTACGATCAACTCTCAACCTGGTCCACTCCAATCTGGAGGACAACACTGCCTAGTAACAAGGCATAACAATATATCAAACTCATATCCATCAAAGGGTCACACCTAGACCCAAGGGATCCATAAGGATCGTATCCTAATTCATAAACCTCAAATCCATAACCGGCATAACGATATCATACTCATCATCATTCTATCCTCAAACATATACCTAGCATGCTACTACCGCTCAAACTAGGAAAGGAAAGGATCTACCCAACTCTAGGTAGACCCAAGACAAGACGCACCTGTGTGACAAGAGAGACGCAGGGGCGGAGCAAGGCAACCCGCAGGCGCGGCAAAGTTCGGCCGCAGGAGCGGTGATAGTGGCCGCAGGCAACGCAGGCACGGCGCAGGCGCTATGACACGGCTCCCACAGGGGCGGCGGCTTCCAAGCGCGGGTGCGGTGACAAGGTTCCCGCAGGGGCGGTGGCATCCAGGCGCGGGGGCGGCGACAGTGTAGGGGCGGTGGGTCAAAGGTCAACAAAGCCGGCTGCAGCCGCAGGAAACCGCAAGGGCGGGCTTCCTGGCCGCAGGGGCGGATCGTGGACTAAGTCGTAGGGACGGATAAGGCCAAAAATGGCTCCTAAAGATCAAGGCTCTTACAAGTGGAGCTCCATAGGATTCCTTATCTTTTGGTATAAGAACAACTTGTTTTGATAGTAAACATTAGACGTTATTCTTAGTAGGGATTGGGAGAGTACTCGGTTGTTTTGTGGCTATTGGGCTCTCCTTCTGTTGTCCTGAATTTTTTAGGCTTGTATCTTGTGAAGTATTTGTTCGCTATTTTCACGCCCCTGTAAACTTTTATCAAAAATGATAAAAGCTCACAGATTAGTAAAAACACGGTATGTTTTAAATTTATAAACAAGAAATAAACACCGAATCTGTAGCGAACCCACAGTGTATGGGTCAATTACAGTTAGGGTAAGTATTTCAAGGTCGAACTCAGGGACTAAATGTTTGGAATGCAGATGTGATCACAGATAGCGTAAATCAAAATAAAAGAACGAGGTTGGAAAATAAGGGAAGAAAGATCAAAGGAGTTTTGAAGGGTTTTCTGTAAAGTTCGCAATCAAATAACAGATTTGATCGAAAACCAAATAAAACAGACAAACGAAAGTATATCAATAAAGAAAATGCGGATTCCAAGGATTCAAGGTTATCGTTATTACGCACGGACTCAGGAAATTTCTCAAAAGATCTATGGTTACAAACATAAGGGAAGAACGTTTCTAAACTGATAGTCTATTACCGGGTAAGTCTCAAGACTATCTAGTTCCAAACCAACTACCTATTACCGGGTAAGTCTCAAGGTAGAGAGGTAGGAAATTCTAAACAAACCAAACTCCGAACTAAGGGAAAGGTAAACTATTACCGGGTAAGTCTCAGGTAATACCCTACTTAGGACAGAATCTAGACACACTCAACCTAATAGAGGTTTCCACCTCTATTACTTATGGTCGAACACTCAAGTATCCAAACGGAACATTACCGGGTAGGTCTCAATTCCGGTTTAGGTTACTAGCTAGATGAATTCTAACTAGGTTTAAGAACAGGCCAACCATAGGATTTCAAAGCTACTCGAACCAAGCAATAAGTACAATTCCATCATAGTCCGGGTAATAACGAATACCAATTCACCTTGGATCCACACGAGTTTTAGCCAACAATCGACATTTCAAACGCAATCATCAATCCACTCAATTCAATGGAAGAAACAATCATCAATCCAAGCAATTCAATCAATTCAAGAGATTCAAGAGAGAATGCATAAACAAGAATCTAAAATAGAGATTAAAGAAGAAACTCAGCTTTATTGATAGAGGATTAGCAAAACGTCAAATTCCCCAATATTCGCGAAGTTCCTCCAAGCTCCAACAAGTTCAACAATGGCCAACAATGGTGTAGGGCAAAGGGAGAAGAAAAGGGGAAAAAGCTCTTTCCAAAGGAGCTCGAAATTCGAATGAACGGGAACCCCCGGAAATCATTTAGGGCTTTCCTTTTATATCCCGCAACGGGCTGCCCTAAAACAAATCCGAAAATTAACGAAATAAATCGACAACAGGAATCTCGGTCGAAATCTCGGTCGGTGACCGAGATTTTTGAAAGTCGGGGCCGAGATTTGCTTCGTGATCCAGCGTTGAAAGAAATCTCGGTCAAATGTGAAAAATCTCGGCCGAGATGGAACAAATCTCGGCCGAGATCCGAGATGGGACCGAGATTCTTCGACAGAAACTTCTGATATGGGATCTCGGTCGAGCTGGCTCGGATCTCGGAGACTCGGATCTCGGCCGAGATCATGTGGATCTCGACCGAGATTGCTCCAATCTCGTGCGTTTCGTCTTGGCTCGTCTTTTCCTCCTTTCCCGTGCCTGCGTGATCGCTCCTAAGCGTCCATCCCGAGGCCTGATCCTCAAATGCATCGTTTTAGCTCCGAAACACGCCAAAATACCTACAAAGACACCAAAAGTGTGTGTAGACATCTATACTCGCAAAGTTGCATTAAACAAGTATAAAGAACACAACTTAAGGCTAAAACATGCATGCGGAAAGGAAAAACTAACTATATGCTCTACTAAACTAGGTCGATGCGTTCATGTTATCAAAATACCCCATACTTATCTTTGCTTGTCCCCAAGCAAATAATAAATTCAAGGCAAGATAGCATGAATCATCTAGCTAAACAAAAACAAAAACTCTTTTGGTAGTGCTTCTATTCATGATCACTTTCAGAGTGTAGTCACAAGGCTAAAGACATATTTCGATTAAGGTCAAGTAAGATAGGCAAGATATAGGATAATCACACCTTGCAAGGAATCCAAAATCATCATTTAAACTACCAATGTTTAAAATTCATGAAAAATCCAAGTTTAGGCCATGAAGTCAATTACATGTATGCAAAGATCAATAGGACTTAACAAATAAAGGCAAGAAACGTGATAAAGGTAGGATGTGTATAGGTAATGTGGTGAAATCCGGGAAAGAGGACAACACAACATTTTTCTTTTCTTTCTTCTTTCTCGACATACATCCTTTCTTTTCTTGCATATTTTTTTTTCTTTTTCTTTTGAGTGAAGGGCATAGGTGCACAATAGCCGAAACCTTGGTGTTCAGTTTCCTTCACGTACCTTACACCAAAGTGCACATACCAAATCAACTCTAGGTAATGTTTTTAAAACTAATCCGACTTTGGCAAGACACAAACACCCGATTATGTGAATGGTGCCGAGTTACTCATCTTCATAGCCAACAAAACCCATAGAAAGCTTTTGCTTTCAATTCACATATCACAAATCAAACAACTTCTTCACATATTGCACATAATTCACTTTTCACAATTAAGCATACACCTTCAAACTTCACTTTCCTAATTCCCGGATGGGTCATAAGGGGCAAATAAATTCAATGTTTGAGGTGCTGAAAATGGTAAAGAAGAGAAGAAGAAGAAGAATTCGAATTGCCTAAGTCATTTCTGTGCAATGTAAAAGAACTCATCATATAGCTTCAACTTTTCAAGATCAATCCGATTAAACAAGGTAATCCAAATAAATCATATAGATTACAAACAAGGCATTCAAATCCCATAATTGCCATTAATTCAATTAAAGCTCAAAATAAACATCGATAGCCAAATAAACATACACAATTTCCTCATTAAGGTCACATCAATCCTAGAAGCACAAATTTTTTGAAATTTTTTTTTTTGGATTTTCATATAAAATGCAGTACAAATAAAAGAAACATGCTAAAAGGTATTGCAAGCATCCTACCCCATACTTAAATCTCACATTGTCCCTAATGTGAATAATAAATATGAAGTAAAAACAATACTCACAATGTAAGAATGAAGAAGCATCCGGCGTGTTTCCTCCTCGACTTACTTCGTTTCTCGTCTTTCATAGCAATTTCCTCGCCTTAAGCTCGTTCTGAGTGCTCTTCCCGTATCTTTTTTTACCACGACACCTAGGTCCTGCAAAGACCCAACAAGAACGCGCAAAAACGCAAAAGCAAAAGCAAAAATAAAAAAAAAAGACGAAAAGACTCTTACCTCGGGTTGCCTCCCGAGAAGCGCTTGGTTTAAGGTCTCTAGCCGGACCTAACTCCTTTAAAGCATCAAGTGAGATGGATAGGTGAAAGTTTTTCCACCGGAAGTTCCGGTGTATACCTCTTCAACCTATGTCCATTCACTTTAAAAATACCGGAGTTTTCACCCCATACTTCGACAGCTCCGTGGGGAAAATCTTCTTCACAACATAAGGTCCCGTCCATCGTGACCTTAACTTTCCTGGAAAAAGTCGGAGCCTAGAATTAAAGAGAAGAACAAGATCACCTTCTTTGAAGTTCTTTGGCAATATGTGCTTGTCATGCCACTTCTTTGTTCTTTCCTTGTAGATCCGTGCATTCTCATATGCATTCATCCGGATCTCCTCCAGCTCGTTGATGTCCAACAACCTCTTTTCTCCGGCTTCTTTTATATCAAAGTTTAGCCATTTCACGGCCCAATATGCTCTATGCTCCAACTCTACAGGCAAATGACATGATTTCCCATAAACAAGTTGATAAGGAGTAGTACCTATGGGAGTCTTGTATGCTGTCCTATAAGCCCAGAGTGCATCATCAAGCTTCATTGCCCAATCTTTCCTTGAGCGAGACACTGTCTTCTCTAGGATCCCCTTGATTTCTCTATTCGAGATTTCCACTTGGCCACTAGTTTGGGGATGATATGGGGTTGCAACCTTGTGAGTTACCCCATACTTGGACAAAAGTGACTCAAAGTTTCTGGCTGTGAAATGCTTCCCTCCATCACTAATAATGACACGTGGTGTGCCAAATCTAGGGGAAGATAGTTCGGTTGAAAAATTTAATCACAACTTTAGCGTCATTTGTGGGTGAGGCTATAGCTTCAACCCATCTAGATACATAATCAACCGCTAAAAGAATGTAAAGGTTCCCGCATGAGGATGGGAAAGGTCCCATGAAGTCAACACCCCATACATCAAAAATCTCAACTTCTTGGATGTTGTTCAAAGGCATCTCATTCCTCCTAGATATGTTGCCCGTCCTTTGGCATGAATCACAAGCAGTGACGAATATCTGCACATCTCTGAAAAGATTAGGCCAAAAGAATCCAGATTGCAATACCTTGGCACTAGTCTTGTGAGCACTAGCATGTCCTCCACAGGGCAATGAATGACAATGTCGGATGACACTCTCAATCTCGTCGTCTGGGACGCATCTCCTAAGGATTCCCTCGGGTCCTCTCTTGAATAGTAGTGGTTCATTCCAATAGTAATGTCTCACATCCTTGTAGAATTTCTTCCGTTGGAATGAGATAAACCTGGAGGAATTTCACCACAAACTAAATAATTAACAATGTCAGCAAACCAAGGTTCCTTTTCACCTGAAATTTGGAGGATATATTTCTCCATCATGTGGAGATGCTCATCCGGAAATGCATCGTCAATAGGGATGTCATCCCCTTCCATAAGTTCTGGAGGTAATCTGCTAAGATGATCAGCTACAGAGTTTTCGGACCCCTTCTTATCTCTAATCTCTAGATCAAATTCTTGAAGGAGAAGAATCCACCGGATAAGACGTGGCTTTGCATCCTTCTTGGTGAGAAGGTACCGAATCGCAGCATGATCCGTGTACACAATCACCTTAGCTCCTACAAGATAGGAACGGAACTTCTCAAATGCGTAGACGACGGCTAGGAGCTCCTTTTCAGTAGTTGCATAATTCAGCTGAGCTCCATCAAGCGTCTTGCTAGCATAGTAAATAGCATGAGTAAGTCCTTCCTTCTTCTGTCCTAGCACCGCTCCACTGCGAAGTTGCTTGCATCACACATCACCTCGAATGGAAGAGACCAATCGGGAGGTTGCATGATTGGAGCAGTGATGAGAGCTTCCTTCAACCTGTAAAAAGCATCAAGGCATTCCTTCGAGAAAACAAACTGAACATCCTTGATTAGTAGGTTAGTCAAAGGTTTAGCAATTTTAGAGAAATCTTTTATAAATCTCCGGTAAAAACCGGCATGTCCTAGAAAACTTCTTACCCCTTTGACTGATGATGGTGGAGGTAGCTTCTCAATAGTCTCAATCTTGGCCTTCAACCTCAATTCCACGGTTAGATATCAAGTGACCTAACACAATACCTTCCCTAACCATGAAATGGCATTTCTCCCAATTGAGAACAAGATTACAATCCTCACATCTTTGTAAGACCAAAGACAGGTTAGCCAAACATTCATCAAAAGAGGATCCATAAACAGAAAAATCATCCATAAAGACTTCCATGATGTTTTCAATATATTCAGAAAAAATAGACATCATGCATCTTTGGAAAGTAGCAGGAGCATTACATAAACCGAAAGGCATTCTCCTATAAGCAAAGGTACCCCAAGGACAAGTAAAAGTGGTTTTCTCTTGGTCATCCGGATGGATGGGGATCTGGAAAAAACCACTATACCCATCTAGGTAGCAAAAGTAAGAGTGTTGGGCTAGCCTTTCTAACATTTGGTCAATGAAGGGTAAAGGAAAGTGATCTTTCCTAGTAGCATGATTCAACTTCCTATAATCAATGCACATCCTCCATCCTGTCACAGTCCTAGTCGGGATCAACTCATTCTTTTCATTAGTTATGACAGTCATCCCACCTTTCTTAGGTACAACATGTACGGACTAACCCACTTACTATCCGAGATGGGGAATATAATTCCCGCATCAAGCAACTTAAGGATCTCCTTCTTAACTACCTCTTTCATGTTAGGATTCAATCTCCTTTGAGGTTCTCTAGAAGGCCTATGTCCATCATCTAACAAGATCCTATGCATGCACATAGAAGGATTAATCCCTATGAGGTCATCTATAGTGTAGCCCAAAGCTTTTCTATGCATCTTAAGCTCTTTCAATAACTTCTCGAGTTCAAGTTCATTCAAGCTAGCACTAACAATGACGGATAAGATGAGTTAGAACCAAGAAAGGCGTACCTTAGGTGTGTCGGAAGAGGCTTCATCTCGACCTTAGGAGGCTCCGTTCTTCTTCAGAAATCTCGGCCAACTCTTCCGGTGGAGATGAAGGATCTCGGCCCGAGCTGAGTGAATCTCGGCGAGAATTTTTCGGTCTCGGCCGAGATGCCCTGATCTTCTGAAACTGAAACTTTCTGTTGCCAAATCTCGGCCGAGAGATGCCATCTGCTTCTGTCAGTTCTTCGAATCTTGATTCCTCGTTGATGGGGAGAAGACTCAAAGATCGGACTTCTTCAAACAGTTCATCTTTTTGGCTCTACTGTCATGATGCTCATGGTCAAAACCTGCTCAAGAGGGTCAGAACATAGAATTGAATTTATAATCCAATCATCTTCATCATCCTCTAGGATGTTGTACATATCCTCTTCAAACAAGGGTCCCTTAATCAAAGGAGGGAGTTTAAATTCCACAACTTCCTCATCAATTCTAAATGTAAGGGTAGCATCCCTACAATCAACTAAACATCCAGAGGTAGCAAGAAAAGGTCTCCCTAAAATGATAGGAACAGGACAGTCAGCAGGAATATCCAAAACAACAAAGTCAATAGGGATAAAGAACTTCTCTAATTGGATTGGAACATCCTCAATGATTCCCACAGGACGTGTGGTGGTTCTGTCTGCCATGCAAAGAGTCATCTTTACTGGCTTTGGTTCTCCAAGTCCAACCTTCCTGCATAAAACGAGTGGGATAATACTTACACTAGCTCCAAGATCGCAAAGTGCTTTGTACGTTCCATCTCCAACTTTGATTGGGACACAGAAAGATCCGGGATCACTCAATTTTGGTGGCATCTTTCCACTGTTCCTCTGGATGAGGTCAGTAGATCTCCGGGTCATTCTGACTTCTCCATATTCCTCTAGCTTCCTCTTGTTGGAGAGGATTTCCTTCAAGAACTTTCCATAGGCAGGCATCCCTAAAATAGCATCAACAAAAGGGATGTTAATATGCAATTTATTTAAAAGGTCAAGGAACTTACCAAAGTGCTTGTCCAATTGAGCTCTAGCACGGGATTTAGGAAAAGGAAGTGGTGGTTTGTATGGAGGAGGAGGGATGTAGACATTCTCTTTTTCCTTAGGCTCCTCTTCCATTGGTTGCTTTCCTTTATCCAAAACCTTTGGTTGTGGATCATTTGTCTCCAATCCACTTCTTGTAGTGATTGCCATGACTTGCCCCTTGGGATTATTTTCAGTTTTTTTCAGGAAGTCTTCCTGGATCTCTTTGAGCGTCTTCGGCCTTCTTGAACACTTGAGTTTCCAAAACCTTTTGGGCTTTGGTTACACTAGTGACTGTACTCTCTAGATTTCCCATCCTAGCCATCAATTGCTCAAACATTGCTTCAACTCTATCCTTTGGTTGAGCGGGTTCAGCTGGCTTGGACGGCTGGCCTGCATTGCTAGAAGAAGCTTGAGGGTTCAAAGCACCCTCAGGATTAGAATAAGAAAAACCAGGATGATTATGATTAGGCTTGTAGTTATTTCCCTGATTATTCCTATTATAATTGTTGTTATGACCTCTTTGGTTTTGATAACCTCCTTGGTAGTTACCTTTACCCATGTAATTCGCATCCTCTTCCTTGGATGCTACCTGCACTTCGGCTTGCTGAGCTTTCAAGTTAGATGCAATTAATTCTTTCAAAGATTTAAGTTCAACTTGCAAAGCATCTAACCTTGAATCATTAAGAGTGCTTTGGTTTACCTCATAGACTCCGGGTCTAGTCTTTCTCTCTTCAACTTTCCTGTGAGAATACTTTTCAATAGTCTTGGCTTGCTTCGTAATGAATTCCCAAGCTTCATCCACAGTTTTTTCCATAAAAGTACCTCCAGAAAGTGATTGCAATTTAAATTGAGTATCTTCATCAAGTCCCTTGTAATAAATCTCTAGCAATTCAATCTTAGAGATCCCATGATGAGGACATTCCAACGTAAGGTCAATGAACCTCTCCCAAGACTTATACAAACTCTCCTTATCTTTCATCAAAAAGCATTTATCTTCCCTCTAAGTTCAGTAGTCTTGTAGGGTGGGAAAAACTTAGTGAGGAATTCAGACACCATCTCCTCCCATGTGTTAATCCGCCCATATGGAATAGTTTGATACCAAGCTAAAGCTTATCCTTAAGAGAGAAAGAAAAACCTCTTATCTTATGATTGTTACCTTCCATACGAGCTGGACTTACCGCATCCATAAGAGTCTCGTAGTTGTTCATGTGTTGGTGAGGAGATTCTGTCTCTGTCCCACCAAACTGATTCTGGCGAATCATCTGTATCACCTGCGGTCGCAGCTCATGCTCATGATTCGCGGGATCTCAAAGTTAACTCCAGGACGGTTAACTCTTTGGGTAGGATCCATCCTCTGTCCAAGTGTTTGTGGAACTTCCACAAAAGGCTGGTGAATGACAGGTCTGAGAGGAGCGGGAGGTGGAGCTTGTGGAGAGCTTCAACTCGAGGAGGAATTGGAGCTAATTGTGGTGCTGGAATTACTTGCTGCACTGGAGCTGGAGCTGCAGCTGGCCTCTGGTTCATGGCTCTGGCTATCTCTTCCATTTGAGCTCTCATTGCAGCCATTTCCCTTTCTGTAGTTTGCTCTCTTTCTCTAGCAATCCGTCTCTCAGCTTCTAGTTGCTCTAAAGCATCTCTGAGTTCAGCTTCATAATCTCTGATTTCAGCCATTTTAGAAGCTTTCCGGGCTCTTAGTCTCTCTCTCGCAGTGTCCTTTCAGGTTCGGGATCGTACGGAACTAGTTCTTTCAAACCCCGAGTTCTTTGCATACACTGTGAAGGATACCTAAAGTCCTGAAAATTCCAAAAACAAAACCAGAAACGAGATCAAAAGTAAAAGAAAGACTTACACTAAAAGAAATCACAAAACAAAACAAATGACTTAGTCCCCGGCAACGGCGCCAAAAACTTTGTTCGCTATTTTCACGCCCCTATAAACTTTTATCAAGAATGATAAAAGCTCACAGGTTAGTAAAAACACGGTATGTTTTAAATTTATAAACAAGAAAAATAAACACCGAATCTGTAGCGAACCCACATATGGGTCAATTACAGTTAGGGTAAGTATTCCAAGGTCGAACTCAGGGACTAAATGTTTGGAATGCAGATGTGATCACAGATAGCGTAAATCAAAATAAAAGAACGAGGTTGGAAAAGAAGGGAAGAAAGATCAAAGGAGTTTTGAAAGGTTTTCTGTAAAGTTCGCAATCAAATAACAGATTTGATCGAAAACCAAGTAAAACAGACAAACGAAAGTATATCAATAAAGAAAATGCGGATTCCAAGGATTCAAGGTCATCGTTATACGCACGGACTCAGGAAATTTCTCAAAAGATCTATGGTTACAAACTTCAGGGAAGAACGTTTCTAAACTGATAGTCTATACCGGGTAAGTCTCAAGACTATCTAGTTCCAAACCAACTACCTATTACCGGGTAAGTCTCAAGGTAGAGAGGTAGGAAATTCTAAACAAACCAAATTCCGAACTAAGGGAAAGGTAAACCATTACCGGGTAAGTCTCAGGTATTACCCTACTTAGGACAGAATCTAGGCACACTCAACCCAATAGAGGTTTCCACCTCTATTACTATGGTCGAACACTCAAGTATCCAAACGGAACATTACCGGGTAGGTCTCAATTCCGGTTTAGGTTACTAGCTAGATGAATTCTAACTAGGTTTAAGAACAAGCCAACCATAGGATTTCAAAGCTACTCAAACCAAGCAATAAGCACAATTCCATCATAGTCCGGGTAATAACGAATCCCAATTCACCTTGGATCCACACGAGTTTTAGCCAACAATCGACATTTCAAACGCAATCATCAATCCACTCAATTCAATGGAAGAAACAATCATCAATCAAAGCAATTCAATCAATTCAAAATTCAAGAGATTCAAGAGAGAATGCATAAACAAGAATCTAAAATAGAGATTAAAGAAGAAACTCAGCTTTATTGATAGAGGATTAGCAAAACGTCAAATTCCCAATATTCGCGAAGTTCTCCAAGCTCCAAACAAGTTCAACAATGGCCAACAATGGTGTAGGGCAAAGGGAGAAGAAAAGGGGAAAAAGCTCTCTCCAAAGGAGCTCGAAATTGAATGAAACGGGAACCCCCGGAAATCATTTAGGGCTTTCCTTTTATATCCCGCAACGGGCTGCCCTAAAACAAATCCGAAAAATTAACGAAAAAATCTCGGTTGACCGAGATTTTTGAAAGTCGGGGCCGAGATTTGCTTCGTGATCCAGCGTTGACGAAATCTCGGTCAAATCAAATCTCGGCCGAGATGGAACAAATCTCGGCCGAGATCGGACCGAGATGGGGACCGAGATTCTTCGACAGAAACTTCTGATATGGGATCTCGGTCGAGCTGGCTCGGATCTCGGCCGAGATCTCGGATCTCGACCGAGATTGCTCCAATCTCGTGCGTTTCGTCTTGGCTCGTCTTTTCCTCCTTTCCCGTGCCTGCGTGATCGCTCCTAAGCGTCCATCCCGAGGCCTGATCCTCAAATGCATCGTTTTAGCTCCGAAACACGCCAAAATACCTACAAAGACACCAAAAGTGTGTGTAGACATCTATACTCGCAAAGTTGCATTAAACAAGTATAAAGTAACACAAGGTAAAACATGCATGCGGAAAGGAAAAACTAACTATATGCTCTACTAAACTAGGTCGATAATTCATGTTATCAGTATTCATCCTAATTCTAGGCCCAGGAGTGATACGGTTATACTTACGTGACAAGACTTCAGAGTCGGTGAAGGATTTTGAATCAACTTTATTAAGGTAACATTATAATTTCGGATATATCGCAACAACATATATGGAAGGTGATTCCTTTAGCATCGCCAAGTCTTTGACTTTATTGGATCCATTGGTCCTTGTCTCCTAGATGTTACTCCGGTCCATGTATGTCTCCTCGGTGCTAGGTTTTTCCCTACCATGGCAAGGTGTATTAGGACAGGCCCGAACTGAAGAAGATCGATGAACTATGTATATCAAAACTGAAGACTTAGCCAAATCTCCCTTAGCAAACTCTATGATTTTATGTGATATAAACTCAAAGAATATGGGTTGAATTTCTCCCACCTTCAGTTGAGAAGTGATGATCAATAACTATGGATCGTCAAAGGCTACAAGGAACAAGCCAACCTCGAGTACCTATTGTGATCTCAATAAAAAACTATCTTCCCAATCAACTTGCTTCTACATTTAGCGTGGACCACACAAGAGAATCACCTCTCACCCGAGATCTACAACAGCATCCACACCAAGTTTGGATTTTTCTTGTTTGATTTTGAATGCAATGTTGAATAGGATAGATCTATTGTTGATCGTCGTCACGAGTAAGAGGTTCTCGCTCTCTAGTAGAAGGCGCCTTGAAATCATTTAGATTTCGACTATTATGAGTAACATGTCATGTACAAGATAATACATATATTTAGTTTTTGAATGGATATAATGAAAAATACGCTCTTAAAACGAATATCGGGTACGTTGTGAATGTTATAGTACACATGTATAAAGTACATGAAATATGAATATAGACCCGTTTGATATTGTTATGAACATTCTCGGAAATTGACTAATTCATGTTTGTTTATAGACTAAAAAAGAAATGTTAAAGACGTTATTGTCAAAAATGAAGTATAATTTATCCAAAAATGAAGAAATGCCGTGCAAAACATGATTATGTTGTGGAAGTCTTTTCTCGCTTTATGAAAATTTATAGTGTTTATGCGAGTGTTTGCCTCCTCTCCTCTTAGATAGTTTATTTTATTTTATTTTATTTGTAACACTAAAGACGTTATTGTCACTAAGTTGAATATTGAGTTGTATTTTAAATTTAAAGTTGTAATATTTTTATTTCATTCAATTATGTTGTAATTTATCGTGAATATTATATGAATGACATCATTCTTTCTTTACATTAAAAAATACAAATTATGATGAATTCTTTATGAACAAACACTTTACTAAAATGAAGTATAATTTATCCAAAAAGGAAGAAATGCGTGCAAAACATGATAAATATATATAAATTACTATTAGGTTGGTTATTTGAAGGGGAAAAGATCAGATGAAGATGAGATGTGAAGAGAAAGAAGAGTGGAAAGAGCGAAGGAGAAAATGACAAGTCGAAAATAGAAGTGTGGGGGATCTGATTGTACAATACATTAAAATGATAAAAATAAGTTCCATAGTGTTAAGGAGCATATCACATGACAATTTATTAATTGGCTCCTTCCAAGAAGTTACACCCTGCATGTTTCATGTTTCACTTGCCACCTTCCTCACCTACTCTTTTCTTTAGCTTTTGTCATTATCTATATAACTTTCGCTATATTCCAAAATGAAATCAATCAAAGGTAATATAGGTTTTTTCATATTTTATGAGAAGAGTCGTGTGTTATTAACAAGACAACAAATTTACTAAACGTCAACATGACTCTCACTAAAACAATGTTTCAAGATGAACCCTTTGAATCGCTTATGCGCATTAAGTTAATGGCCGTCACGCTAACAAACCTAGGGAAAATCCGAATAAAAACACCATTATTCGTCTATTTTCTTCGGTTTCGGTTTAAAATCTTCATCATGGAAGGAGGTAGGAAGTATGAAGGTCGTCCATTCGAAAGACAGATAACCAAAGAGGTACGGTGTTTTTTTTCTGTTTCGTTGTTTTCGGTTTGATTAGGTTTAATTATATTGGAATTAAGTAGATTATAATATATTTGATGAAATGAATGTGGTTTGTGTGAGAATTGGAATGAAAATGATCCATTTACGATTCTTTCGGGTTTGCCTTTAATGATTTTTTGGGGAAGATAAATAGATATGACGCGCAATGAGATTGGACCTTAGGCCCGGATATAACAAATTGAATTATCATAGTACTTCTAAATATAACGATGATAAATTATCATTATATTAATTCTAATTTAGATGCAAATATAAAGTTTCCTTAATTTAAAAATGAATATTAAGTCAAATTAACGATAGTTATTTTTTTGTTTTTAAAAAAGAACTCTAGAGTTTCGAACTCCGGTCCTTAGGTTTTCGAACTCTGGTCCATATGTCCTCTCTTACCCTGTTACCAATTTGATGATTCAAAACTCCTTTAATTTTCATTCTAAACGCACTTTAAACATTGATTACTTGTTTTTACATGTTAGCACTATCTAACAACTATTACATGACCCTTACGACCGTTACACGAACATTAAGGTCGTTTATAGTACCGGTAACAGTCGTTAGTTACTTACTAACGATCATTAGCCTATAGAAAACAAACATTTGAACCAACGATCGTTAGCATGTTGTTAATGTTAACGATATCCAACGAATTTCAATTATAATATCCATAAATATTATTTTGTTTCCTAATTTACTAATTTATTTATTACTAGTAAATTTTTATTTCGATATAATGCTTCTCCCCTATGAACTTTTATGGTGGTTTAATCTGCAGCGTTCGTTCATTAATCTGATGATTCATAAATGTTTCTACTCCCTAACGTAAGAGAGGTTATAACTTGATCCTAAACCCTAGATATGTATATACTGAAAGAACATTTTTTCAAACAAAATTTAGGTCATATCTAAAATGATCTTGCCTTTAAATTTCAAGAACATAATGAACAAACAAGAGTTGTTGACGCATTTCGGTCAATGACCTATTATACAAGATATCAAGAGGGGAGAATCATTCCAATCCACTAAGCATAATCACATAGTCGAACAAAGCTTACAAGCAAAGAAAACGAGAGATTTAGAAATTGTAAAAGATGTCCAAAAACTAGGAGGAGGAGGAGGTCTCTGTAAACCACAAATGATATAACAAAGCTTCCAATGAAGTGAAGCTAAGACACATGTGACAACGACGGAAAGATCTCTGACGAAGCACTCAACTCAAAACTCATTGTGTTTTCCTCTTTTTAGATCTAGGGTTTATTTGACGAGAAGGAGGCAATATAAGACAAGACGGGAGGCACAAAGTACGAATAAGAGCTTAAGTACCTAGGTGAAGGAAGTTGTCACTTTTGACACTTCGTCATCCGTACCCCACGCAAGGAGCACGTGATCGTGGGTTGTCAAAACGTGGAACTTGATCACCTATGCATAGTCAAACATAATCCATAACAAGAGAAAACACTCAACTAACGACAAAACCCAAAAGTCTTTTTTTTGTACTATGAATCCAACACATCTAAATCATTTAATGAATCAAACCCGGTCCAAATTTAAACAAATCCAACGATATTCTCTCCTAAACTTGGTTTTGTTTTGCATTCTAACAATAGTGGATTGTCATCAACCTAGTTGTTGCATCATCTCAAGGTCCATCATCGATGTGCGAATAGCTCTCTCTATAGTAGGCAAACTCATTTGTAGTGACTATCTTAGTATGATATTAAAAGGTATTCAAGTCTCCCTTGATCTTCAACACTTGAATCAGCTTATGCTTGACTTTCTTTCTTCCTGATGTAGTGGTATCTAACATCAGTGTGCTTTTGTTATCTCGTAATACATGAGATCTTTGTGCAAATAAAGGGAACTTTGGCTATCAAAATTTATCACATGAATGTAGGACTTGTTCTCTATTTCTTCTAATTGACCCTTGAGCCAAGTATCTTCTTTAACAACTTCAATAGTTGTCATGTATTTAGCTTCAATAAGGCAACCATGGATTGTTCTTGTGAATTCCAAGAGACATAATTTGTTAGTCCTTGTAAAATACAGAGATGTCTTGAACTTCATGTATTATCTTTATTTCTTGCATAATCTAAGTCTACAAAGCCGACTATATTAACACAAGATGTATTTTATTTATACACAAGACATTTCCTTTGATACCATACACATGTATTTCATAGCAATATAGCATCATAGTGAGAAGGACTAGGATTAAACATGTTTCTACTGAGCAGACTTATACAAAGGCTAAATCAGGACGAGTGCATAACTTATCATACATAACTGAACCAACAACATCATATGATATTTGGACATTACTAATGTTACCATATATCATCGTGGATGAGAAGTCTTTCTTATATAACTTTAAGTTCCCTCCTAAGGGGACATATGCAAGTTTAGAGTTAAGCATATTGAATCTCAAAAGCACTTTATGCACATAGTTAGTTTGAGAAAACATCATGAACTTCTTATTTTTATCTCTAAAAATGAAAATTCCTTAATATGCTCTTAGCATTACCAAGATCTTTCATGTCAAAGTGCTATTTTGTACATTATTTTTAAATTCTATATATAAGGACTTTAGAGGAAGATATGATTAATATATCATCAACATATAGTAGCACATACAAAGGATCGTGTTAATTTCTTAATATTCTTGTAATATAAACAAGTATCACACACTTATGTTAAAGCTTAATCAATCACGCAAGAATCAAATTTTCAAGTTCCGCCGTTGAGGAGATTGTTTCAGACCATAGATAATTATTCCAAGTAGACAAAACAACATGGGGATTTTTAAGATCAATAAAAGCACTTAGATTGATACACGTATATAGTTTCAATTAGGGATGGGCATAGGATGAGACGAAACGGATTAAGGTCATCCCATGTCCCATCCCGCCCATTATATATGGGACGGGATTGGGACAAGCCTTGAGTTTTTTTACTAAAAACCATTAGGTCCTATCCCGCTTGGGATCGGGATGGGACGGGACCAATCCCGCATGATCTATATAAATTTGTTTTTTGCCTTTTCAGTTCAAAATTAACAATTTACGAAAGCAAATATTTGTTATATTCTTACAACAAAAGACATCAAATAGAAGGTCGCAACAAGGTTTACAAAACACAATTAACTTGTCAAGTCTAAACATTTAAAATAAATATAAGAATAAAATTACATAATGATCAACTCCTTAAGCAATGTCACAAGTGAGTTCACTTTTCTTTTGCCCTTTGTAGAGGATTTAGACAATTGTTAAATTTATAAGAACAAAATTACATAATGATCACTACTTCTTAAGTTTGTATGTTAAATTATTTAATTTATATTTAAATTTTAATATATGCGGGATGGGACGGGCCTTGCGGGAAGAGGAAGGTAATGCACATATCCTTTCCCGCAAATATTTTTTGTGGACGGGATGGAATTAAAAAAATTTAGATGAAAACCACCGGGATCGGGACGGGACCGGGATGGGTCCCGGAATTTGCGGGATTTGTGCTCAAGCCTAGTTTCAATCATATCACTCAATTTAACATATTTTATCATCATCATTATATTTCATTCATTACGTTGACTCTTTTTTTTTTTTTGCCTAAATGACACATCATATCGGTCTATTTCCTTCTTATTAGTGTTTAGAAGATCTACCGGTTGAATTATGTAATTGCATGTATCCTAGGCATTTACTAAGTACAAATGATACACATGTAGCGGAATAGCTTGATACACACTAAGGATCTCCCTGTGGTCGAAGAAGTCAAGGTCAAGACCGAAATAATTGAGATTCGAGAATAAAATGAAGAACATCGGGAAACGTGTACAAATGTCTTGGCTGGACCGAAGGTCGCTCAACTAGTCATATTCCCTTTTGCACATGATCTCGAAATGACCTCCTATTGATACAGAGAATATCCTGGAGCAATTTTGGACTTGTCCCGCAACTTAGGAGGTCGCTTGATCTAATTGCTTCGACGTCTTATCATATTTTCCTAATCTGTTTTAGTAGGGATGGACTTCTACAGTTGTACATTTTATCTTTTAGATTTCATCTTATCTTGTTAGAAGATAAGATCGATGAGATCTAGATATCCGAGTCATTCGTTATGTTTGATCAAAATGACTTTATGCTATTATAGACTTATAGGATAAACTTATTACATGATTTATGCTATTGTAAACTTATTGTATGGTTGTTATAAATTGTAAAAAAAATTTATCATTTTTTTCTGAATTGGATAATTCATCCGTGGATATTTTGTTGATTTGTTTGATCCACATTCTAAAATATGCTATCTAAAATCTACTTTAATCGGGTCGGATATCCATACCTTTTATATATCCGGATAATAATTCGTGGATATTTGGTTGATTTGTTTTAACAATTTTCGTAAATTAGTCGGATATCCATAGTTTTATATTTCCGGATCCGGATACCGGATTTCCGAATATCCGTTCCTAACGAATTGTATCTTAATCATATATCTTATCTTATATATATTATAGGAGTAGCACTCCTTGCCACGTGTCACGCAGGAAAATAGACACTGCCACGTGTCATTTCAGCAATTAACCGCAGCCCACCAAAATATTAATTAAGTTTATTCATTGGAAAAAATATTTAATGAAATATTAAAATCAAAAAATATTAATTACGAAATATTAAAATCAAAAATATTAATTAACATATTACAATCACAACAAATTTTAGCAATAAAAAAATGAAATATTAAAATCAAAAATATTAATTACGAAATATTAAAATCAAAAATCTTATATATATATATATATATATATATATATATATATTAGGAGTAGCACTCCTTGCCACATGTCACGCAGAAAAATACTAATTACCACGTGTCATTTTAGCATTTAACCACAGTCCACCAAAATATTATTTAAGTTTATTTCATTACAAAATTATTTAACGAAATATTAAAATCAAATCTTAATTAAATTCATCCATCCAATCACCTTTTTTGTTACATGAGATTGTGTTATTTCTTAAATTAATTTATATATAACAATTAATTTAACACCATATGCTACCAATGTACTATTTCTATTAATATATGAATCAGTATAATAAGGGGGAGAAAAATCAAAATCTGAATTATTATACGGTTAGATATTTTATTAATGTATTATATAATATTATAGGTAAAGTGTACAAATATTTATTGCTTATTATCTACTCTATCTAATGACAAAAAAATAGTTTATATATAATCCCTTAAAGAAATATAATAACAAATAATATTTTTATCAAAATCCCGTGCAAGGCACGGGTAATACACTAGTCTATCTATATACTAAAGCAGCCCGTGAACTTACACGTGGCACAGTCTGATGAATCGACGTCATTAAATTTACACGTGGCACAGTTTGATGAATCCACGTCGTTAAATTTACACATCAGTTTTTTGTTAATCCAGGTCCCACCAAGTTAAAACAAATTATTTAAAACATTTGATTTACGAATTTTAACTAATTTATTTTATATATTGAGTCTTCCAATATTGTGTTATTATACGTATAATTTTTCACAAAATCTTTTTTACCAAATCAAATTTACAATTTTTAACTAATTTATTTTATATATTCAGCCTTCAATTTTTTTTTGTAACATACGTATAATTTTTTCATAAAAAAACCTTTTTCACCAAATCTGATTACGAATTTTAACTAATTTAATTTATATATCGAGTCTTCAAATTGTTTTTAATATACGTATAATTTTCAAACGTTGATTTTTTTATTTAAACTTTTAAAGATTTTTATTTTTACTTATATTTTTCAAACACTGATTTTTAATAACTTATAAATTTTATTTTTTATTTGAAATTTTAAAGATCTTAATTTTTATTATTTATATTTCTAATTTTTTATTGAACTTTAATTTTTCTGAAACTTATAAACTTTAATTTCTTCTAAATAAAGTTTTTTTAAACTACTAACAAAATATATCTTCATTTTTTAGAATTAAAAAAAAAAGAATTAAAAATTTTCCTTTTCTTTAATAATAAGTGTTTTTTCATTTTAAAAAAAACGATTTTAATATTTTTTGGAAAATATTTTAGATATTTTTAAATAAGTTTGTATATAAAAATTCATAAATTTTATATTAAAAATATACGGGAAAAATTGGAAAAAAATTCCCAAAAAAAATAAATTTTGATTTTTTTTAGAAAATACGACTTTTTAAATGACCGTAAATTATTTTTACGGAAATGACCGGAAATTTTTCCCGACCATAGCGTTCGTTACGAGATTATTTTACGGGATCCAATCCCGATCCTCTATTCTTTCTTTTCTTTCTTCTCTCGTTTTCTTTTCCACGTGAGCAGCTCCCCGGGCCCACACCTCCACGCTGGACTGCCGGCCCACCCCCCTCCCTTTGCTTCTTCTTCACGTGAGCTACGCCTAGCCTGCGGCTTGCCTAGGCCAGGCTCTGCACCTCTGCCGCCCTCCTCTAGCCTGCTCCCCTGCACACGGTCGACCCCTCGCTCATCCCGCTGCTCCTTTGTCTCGTCCCCACACAGCCTCCCTTCCTCACTCCATCCTCCATCTCCGCCATCGTTCTTCTCCTCTCTCGCTATCGTTCACCCCTGCAGCCCAGTAAACCAACTCCCTCGAGCCTCCTCGTCTGGACAAGCGAAGCCAAGAACCTGCAGCCACCAAGGGAGCTTCGCCGTCGCCGCGCCGCCGCCACGCCGGCCTAGCTGCCCTCGCCACACCGCCTGTCCTGGCCCTCGCCCTCTGCGTTTCGTGGATCTGTGGAGCGAGCCTCTTCCTCCTTCGAACCGAGCAGAGCAGCCCCAGGAGAAGCCGTCGCCGGGCCCCCCTCTCCACGAGCCCTGCGACGCCGGCCTTCCCCTTCGCCACCACAGGAGCGCCGCTGCACAGAAGCTTCTGCACCTCGCCTGGCTATCTCGGCCGAGCCGCTTGAATCTCGGCCGAGCCACGCCTGGATCTCGGCTGAGACCCTGCCGTCCCGCCCCGCCTGTGCCTCCCTGCTGCCGCCGCCGCCTCGAGCCGGAACAGCCGTGTGGTTGTTGGAAATCGAGCCCGGATCTCGAGTTTTCCTCGTGTGCGAATCCCCGACTTCGGACCTCATTTCGGTACGTTTTAATCGCATTCAACGGCTGATTTTCGGATATATTGTAGATGGCATAGCAGTATATAACATGTTAAAATTCTAGGACGATCCAACGGTTGGATCAATAGTTATGACCTTGGAAAGTTAGAAGAAAATCGGTTTCCTAAGAACTCGCATGTTAGGATTGAGACCTTGATGATTTTGTGCGGTTTAGTTGTTGTGGATTTGGGAAGTACTGATGCTTCCCGTATGTTTTTAGTCATGGCCTAGTATGCGTAAGAATTATTTCGGAATTTTCAAGAAATATTGGACGTGGTTAAATCTAGGTCAAAATATTGAGAAATCTAGGTGACGTTTAATACTTTCTTAAGGATTCCTCTTCTTGAATCGGAAGTTCGGAAATCTTTAGTAACCGTCTAGATTCGTTTAATAGATAATAAATGTAGTTAGATATTTTCCGGAAATTTAGAGACCCGTTTGACCATTTTAGGATTTTAAGGAAATTCGGGGTCAAAACCGTAATTTCCTTAAAAGTTAGATTTTCGGACCTTAGGGGAACGTTATGGGCGTGCTAGACCCCGTGGACTTGTATAACGTGTTGGATTACAAGCATGATAGGTTCTAGAATGGGAATCAAATGATCTTGTATAGATCATTTGGGTAGAAGTCCTAGACTTCTCGAGTTGAGCGAGTATTGATGAATATCGTGCTATGAGCAGGTGTTGTATTCTTCCCAAGGGAAGCAGGAGCGTTTGTGAGTTAGCATTGGAACGAGGTAAGTCCCCGGACTTACTTAGCGCGTATTTTCCGTATTAGCGTGACGTGTGTTTGGCGGTTGTGTTTTATTACATGTTATAATTATGAAACCGGTAAATAGGATCACCGACCATATAATTGTGTTTTGGCCCAAGTGTATGATAACGGGCGGTGACAATACTGCCTAGCCCGGCATGGGTCTAGGGGATTCTCGGCGACTTGCCCGGCGGGTTAGATGGACGGGTGCATCCGTGCCATTCTTTGCCGGTGGGGGGACCGAGGCGAGACCACGGTGGTTCTCGTGTCACAACCGAAGTTGAATTAGAACGGGATATGAGTTAAGAAATAAAGATAATAAACCGTACTTGCGTGATTTATGTTTTGTGTTTATGTGTGTTTGTGCCTTCACTGTTATTCTAATGCGTAGAATATTAGCTAACGGTTTTTAAACCGCCTATGTAGATGACTTGCAAGTTAGGGACGCCGCCGAGTGAGGCGGAGGAGTGGACAGCCGGGGCCCCGTACATTATAGGACGGGGAATGTTTCGAGTCGTGTTTTCATGTGTTGTTCATGGATAGTATCATATGTTTAGACTTTGTATTGGATTACGTTGTTTTGAGGACTCAGCTGAGTTTCCAAAGTTGTACCTTTACATTTCGTTTCCGCATACATTAAAAAACGTATTTAAGTTTTCCGCCTTTATTCTGTGCCATTGTTGAAAGATCCGGTGAAATTGTTGTCAGGCTAAGGGTCGGGACCCATTGTGCGGTCTCACCCGTAGCGCCCCGAGTCCCGCGGATTTGGGGTGTTACAAAAGTGGTATCAGAGCTAGGTTGACAACAATGGCACTCGCAATCTTTTTAAAGGCCGGAATGAGGTATAAACAGAACCCACGGGTTCTGACTTTTCGTTTTCAAAATCATATGCATGAGTCGGGATTGGGTTAGAATGTACGGGACCACCGCTCCTTCCGTAAACCTCGGCGACGTATAGCTTTGGATTAGAAGTAGGTATTATTATTACATAGTTGTATATATATGTACATATGACCTTAGGATGCTTGACCAAGTCCGGCGACGTGACCTACTTGACCAATTGCAAGGGTCGGTAGTCTTTTCTAAGATGGACTTCAAGTCCGGTTACCACCAGTTGAGGATTCGAGATGAGAATATTACAAAGACTATATTCCGGAAAAGTTAGGGACATTATGAGATGTAATGATGCCTTTCGGGCTCACTAGGGGCCACCTGTCTTTAAGGGAGTCATGAATCGAGTATTCCGGGAAAACATAGACCATTTTGTGTGGTAGTTAGAGATGACATGATAATGTACTCTCAAAGTTGAGAGGAGCATACATCTAATCTTCGAGTTGACCTTGAAGCTTTGAGGAAAGAGAAGTTATAATTTATGTTGCCCAAGTGTGGACTTTGGCTACCAAGAGTAGCATTCCTTAGTTTAAGTGTTTTAAGCAGAAAATGTGATCCTTGATCCACATGAGATGGTAGCAGTCTTAGAATGGCATCCGCCTAAGAATGGGGAAGAAGTTGAGTAGAGTGAGAAGTGCCAAAGGAGTTTTAAAGAGCTTAAGAGAGGATTTACAAGTGAGTCGATTTTTACGTTACCCGCTAGGTACCGGTGAGCTTACAGTTTACAGTGATGCACAGGACAAGGCTTGATTGTGTATTAATGAAAAATGACAAAGTGATAGCTAATGCATCTCGCTAGATGAAGCCGTACAAGTAAATTACCCCACTCATTACTTGGAACTTATAGTGTAGCTTTTACTCACCAGGAGAAAAATAAGGGACCGAAGAGATGGTTAGAGTTGTTGAAGGACCTTGATATAGATATTTTTATATCATCCTAAGAGACTAATGTTGTTACACACACTTAGTGGGAAAACGACGCAAGGGAAGATGCTAGTGTGTGACTGCGCAACCTGAGTTGCAACATGATTTGATGAATGTTGACAAAGAGGTATGGTTTGGCAAAGAATCAAGGTCAGATAATGGGAATTACCGCCTTTGTTAGAGACTATCAAGGAGAAACTAATTGATGAGATATCTTTGAAGAAGCAGCTCGATGAGTTAACCGAGAAGGGTTTCATACGCCCAAGTGTTTGCCTCAGAGTGCACCGGTCCTCCCTCGTCAAGAAGAAGGACGGACCCTAGGGGGCTACGCGTTGGTTACCGGAGTTGAACGGAGTCACCATCAAGGACAAGTACCTCCTCATGACATAGAGATGATCTATTCGACCGGTGGCAAGGGTCGGTGATCTCTTCTAAAAACGAGAAAGGCTTAATTGTCGCCAATAGAGAAGTCGAGATCGGGATGGAGAAAACATGACATTCCGGACAAACCATGGTCACTACGAGTTGTAGTGATTCCATATGGGCTTACTAATGCCCGAATAGGACCTTCTGGTCTACTCTCGAAGAAGAGAGAAGTTGTATGACCAGTTGACTCGGGATGACGATGAAGCATCGAGTGGGACGAAAATGGTCAATGGAGTTGTGGGAGTTAAGAGGAGAATCATGGGGCAACTGTTTTGAAATTATCTCGGGGTATGATCGGGTTGAGGAATACAAGTGGTTCTTCAAGACATAGTCTTGATTGAGTATGGAGAGACGAGGGGAAAGTTATAACATACGCGTCCCGTTAGTAGAAGCAGTCTAAAGCAAAGTAATTATGTAATTTCTTAGAACTTGTAACAAGAATGGAGGGAACGTAACAACAAGGGTTGGTTTGACAAGAACCAGAGCTAACGGTGTAAATTGAAAGTTCAAATCTCCTTTGTTAAAGATAAGCAAAGAAGAAATATAATGGAAATGTCATAGGGAGAAAGACCGAGAAGGAAGTCGAGTTTCCGATACCCCGGAACTTTTGAGATCTTAGTGCAAATTGGGAAAGTGTTACCGGTTGGCATAGCCGCCGAGAACACCTACTACTCCCGGAGTAGGAAGGATCATGAGGGACACTTGAGGACGGTGCTTCGAGTCCTCCGGGATAGAGAGCTCTACGCTAAGCTCTCAAGGTGGCATTGTAGGTTCATATAGTTTCCGCCGAGGGTGTCATGGTTGACCCGGCGAAGATGGAGTCTGTTTCATCATGACCGCCTCCTAGGACAGTCAAGGAGGTGCGCAATTCTTGGGCTTAGCGGGGTACTACCGCCGTTTTGTTGAAGGTTCCTCCGGGATTGCACGACCATTCACCTCCTTGTTAAGGAAGTCCACCAGGTTCGGCTGGTCCGAGCCTCGGCAGCACAGTTTCGAGGAGCTGATGAGGAGGAGGACCTCCGCTCCAGCTTTAGCCCAACCAGAGGGTATAAAGGGTTTCGGAGTGTAGAGTGACGCCTCCAAGCTAGGATTGGGGTGCGTCGGATGCAGAGAGGTAGAGTTATGGCGTACACTTCTCAGTAGCTGAAGCCGTATGAGGAGAATTACCCTACCCATGATCTTGAGTTAAGCGGCAGTGATTCATGCCCTAAGATCGGCGACAGTACTTGTACGGGGCGACGTGCCAAATCTTCACAGACCATAAGAGTTTGAAGGATACACTCAGCAGGAGTTGAATAACCGCCAGAGGAGGCTATATAGCTCGGCTTACGGTGCAACCACGGTTGTAGAGGGATTTCATAGGTTGGGAGTTGGATATCCGGTTCCGGATACGGACGGTCGTTTAGCCGAGCTAGAGGTATTACTTGACCTATCCAGAGAAATCCTACAGAGGCAAGAGAGATGCCCCATTTGGATGAGGATCCGGGGCAGGGTGTCCCGAGGAGAGGCACCGCAGTTATCATAGACTATTGAGACGTCAGGGACGTAGTGGCGTACCATCGGATCGGGAGTAGAGAAAACGGATTTTTACAGGAAGTTACATGGGAGACGGAGGATAGTATCCGTAGGAACTATCTTGGGTTTTACGCAGGTGTAGGGACTTCGATAGGACAGTTTTACGCAGAGTTAGTGACATCGGTAGGACCTCGGGTTCGTCCCGAGATCTTTCTTGTTTACCTTATATGTCGTGCGATTGTGGTTGATGTATGAGTACCTTGCGAGGTCGTGATATGATTGCCATGCTTAGACTTGGCTTAGAACCGATAGAGTTTCGCGTGTTTACGAGACGGGTATATGGAGAGTGATGGGGTCTAGCAAGTTTCGGGACGAAACTTCTTTTTAGGAGTGTTAGTTGTAAAGTCCGGAAAATTTAAAAATAAAAATATAACAGTGATCGAGAATTTTAGAAATAAAATATCGAATTATTCTCTTTCCGTAAATTATCCCAAGGAAATGTTCGGAATTTATTTCCGACCCGCAAACCCGTAAATTATTTTTACGGAAATGACCGGGAATTTTTCCCGACCGTAGCGTTCGTTACGGGATTATTTTACGGGATCCAATCCCGATCCTCTATTCTTTCTTTTCTTTCTTCTCTCGTTTTCTTTTCCACGTGAGCAGCTCCCCGGGCCACACCTCCACGCTGGACTGCCGGCCCACCCCCCTCCCTTTGCTTCTTCTTCACGTGAGCTACGCCTAGCCTGCGGCTTGCCTAGGCCAGGCTCTGCACCTCTGCCGCCCTCCTCTAGCCTGCTCCCCTGCACGCGGTCGACCCCTCGCTCATCCCGCTGCTCCCTTGTCTCGTCCCACACAACCTCCCTTCCTCACTCCATCCTCCATCTCCGCCATCGTTCTTCTCCTCTCTCGCTCTCGTTCACCCCTGCAGCCCAGTAAACCAACTCCCTCGAGCCTCTCGTCTGGACAAGCGAAGCAAAGAACCTGCAGCCACCAAGGGAGCTTCGCCCGTCGCCGCGCCACCGCCGGCCTAGCTGCCCTCGCCACGCCCTGTCCTAGCCCTCGCCCTCTGCGTTTCGTGGATCTGTGGAGCGAGCCTCTTCCTCCTTCGAACCGAGCCGAGCACCCCAGGAGAAGCCGTCGCCGGCCCCCTCTGCACGAGCCCTGCCGACGCCGGCCTTCCCCTTCGCCACCACAGGAGCGCCGCTGCACAGAAGCTTCTGCACCTCGCCTGGCTATCTCGGGAGCCGCTTGAATCTCGGCCGAGCCACGCCTGGATCTCGGCCGAGACCCTGCCGTCCCTGCCGCCCCGCGCTGTGCCTCCCTGCTGCCGCCGCCGCCTCGAGCCGGAACAGCCGTGTGGTTGTTGGAAATCGAGCCCGGATCTCGAGTTTTCCTCGTGTGCGAATCCCCGACTTCGGACCTCATTTCGGTACGTTTTAATCGCATTCAACGGCTGATTTTCGGATATATTGTAGATGGCATAGCAGTATATAACATGTTAAAATTCTAGGACGATCCAACGGTTGGATCAATAGTTATGACCTTGGAAAGTTAGAAGAAAATCGGTTTCCTAAGAACTCGCATGTTAGGATTGAGACCTTGATGATTTTGTGCGGTTTAGTTGTTGTGGATTTGGGAAGTATTGATGCTTCCGTATGTTGTAGTCATGGCCTAGTATGCGTAAGAATTATTTCGGAATTTTCGAGAATATTTGACGTGGTTAAATCTAGGTCAAAATATTGAGAAATCTAGGTGACGTTTAATACTTTCTTAAGGATTCCTCTTCTTGAATCGGAAGTTCGGAAATCTTTAGTAACCGTCTAGATTCGTTTAATAGATAAATAAATGTAGTTAGATATTTTCCGGAAATTTAGAGACCCGTTTGACCATTTTAGGATTTTAAGGAAATTCGGGGTCAAAACCGTAATTTCCTTAAAAGTTAGATTTTCGGACCTTAGGGGAACGTTATGGGCGTGCTAGACCCCGTGGACTTGTATAACGTGTTGGATTACAAGCATGATAGGTTCTAGAATGGGAATCAAATGATCTTGTATAGATCATTTGGGTAGAAGTCCTAGACTTCTCGAGTTGAGCGAGTATTGATGAATATCGTGCTATGAGCAGGTGTTGTATTCTTCCCAAGGGAAGCAGGAGCGTTTGTGAGTTAGCATTGGAACGAGGTAAGTCCCCGGACTTACTTAGCGCGTATTTTCCGTATTAGCGTGACGTGTGTTTGGCGGTGTGTGTTTTTATTACATGTTATAATTATGAAACCGGTAAATAGGATCACCGACCATATAATTGTGTTTTGGCCCAAGTGTATGATAACGGGCGGTGACAATACTGCCTAGCCCGGCATGGGTCTAGGGGATTCTCGGCGACTTGCCCGGCGGGTTAGATGGACGGGTGCATCCGTGCCATTCTTTGCCGGTGGGGGGACCGAGGCGAGACCACGGTGGTTCTCGTGTCACAACCGAAGTTGAATTAGAACGGGATATGAGTTAAGAAATAAAGATAATAAACCGTACTTGCGTGATTTATGTTTTGTGTTTTATGTGTGTTTGTGCCTTCACTGTTATTCTAATGCGTAGAATATTAGCTAACGGTTTTAAACCGCCTATGTAGATGACTTGCAGGTTAGGGACGCCGCCGAGTGAGGCGGAGGAGTGGACAGTCGGGGCCCCGTACATTATAGGACGGGGAATGTTTCGAGTCGTGTTTTCATGTGTTGTTCATGGATAGTATCATATGTTTAGACTTTGTATTGGATTACGTTGTTTTGAGGACTCAGCTGAGTTTCCAAAGTTGTACCTTTACATTTCGTTTCCGCATACATTAAAAACGTATTTAAGTTTTCCGCCTTTATTCTGTGCCATTGTTGAAAGATCCGGTGAAATTGTTGTCAGGCTAAGGGTCGGGACCCATTGTGCGGTCTCACCCGTAGCGCCCCGAGTCCCGCGGATTTGGGGTGTTACATGTTACGGTTTCCATCCCTTCCAATAACCTTTTTTTGTTACCTGAGATTGTGTTATTTCTTAAATTAATTTTATATATAACAATTAATTTAACACCATATGCTACCAATGTACTATTTCTATTAATATATGAATCAGTATAATAAGGGGGAGAAAAATCAAAATATGACTTATTTTATTAATGTATTATATATTTATTGTTTATTATCTACCCTGTCTAATGACAAAAAAATAGTTTATATATAATATCTTAAAAAAATATAATAACAAATAATATTATTAATTAAAATCTCGTGCAAGGCACGATAATATACACTAGTTGCCTTTGTATTTGTTAGGGTTTGAAACGTTGAAATTGAAATGTTCAGTATTCCACGCCCGACGCCTCCACGGTTTCGACCTTCTCCAAGTTCTCCAACGGCGCAAACCGGCAAGGACCGGCAGGTATCGACCGGCAAGGACCAGCAGTCGACAGGTATCAGTCTTCTCCGAGCATCTTCTTCTTCGTTATCGCTTATCTGAATCTTCTTCTCTCCATCGTTCCATCGCTTATCTGAGCCTGATTCTCTCCATCTTCTCGGCAGTCGAGCAGGACCGACACTCCGATCGACAAGTTTGATTCGTCTGAATCGGTCCTCTGTTCATCTTCAGGTATTGGCGTGATGCAGTTCTTTTTTAATTTTGTGATTCTTTGTACATGTTTTTTTTTTGCTGTTGGAATGAATATACTGAATCAGTTATAAGTAAATTCAATTGAATAAAAATTGTAAGTCTGTACTAAATACAACAATGTAGATATGATTGCATTTAGCATAATGAGTCTGCAATATCCATTGAAGTTCTGAACTTTGGTTGCTAGTGTTGTTCCCTTCGTGTATGAATAGGAGATTTTGTTTCCCTTTCTTATATCTCAATCCTCTTTATAAGAGGACATATGAGAGAGCAAGAGTACGGTTTTGTGGACGTGTATCCACTCAAGTTTGAAAGTCCTAGGTTTACCTTTGCAGCCGCCATATTCCAAGGAGGACATGGAGGAGGTGATTTTTGCTTCTTCGTCAATCGAAGGTGGCATCGGCTGCTGGAATCTACAAACCAGCAACCCCATCCTCCGCTTCAAAAACTGTTGTTCGCCTCCTCACGGCCTTGCCCCTGTCGGCCGCCGCTTCCTCGCCTCCTCTCAACTCCGTGAATCTTCAGGCGCCTCCTCTTCCGGTTCCATCCACTATTGGTCTTGGCACAAGGTTTGCATTCTGTTAAGTTAATGCCGCACACCATGTGTTCGAAGAATCACCTCTTTGAAAATCTCCTATTCATTGTTGCTTAATTTTTTGTTCTTTATCTCCAGCCTCAGGTGGAGCTGAAGAATTTCCCTGCCAACCAGATTAAGCCGCTTGTTTCTGACAGTAGGGGTACTTTTTGTTCGGTGCGGTGTCTCTGGTGACATTTACTGCTGGGAGGTGCATATCGTTTTTCTGAGAACTAGGATTTTTGGGTTCGCGATTGTGTTTTTCCCCCTGTTCTGTTCTATGTTTGAATGGTCTGACATGCTTTTTGTTGCCTTCTGAATTAGGTTTCAACTGGTAGATTACTTGAGAAGTGGCGTGCACACATTAGAGGCGTTACATGCTTGGTGTTGTGTGACGATCAGTCACTGTTGGTATCAGGATCGGAAGATGGATTTGTTAGGGTATTTTCACTGGTCAAGTAAGAACTTTTGAAATTCTGTACAGATTTGTTTATCAATGTTCTAGTTGATGGAATTTGACTTTCTTTTTGTTTAAGCTGATTGCTTCTTTGTTTCTCCTGTGATGCCTTTGTATTTGAATAGTATATTTGATAAGGCTGCAAAGAAAAAGGTCACCTGCATAGCTTCTTGGACCACAGCTTACCTGTGACTGATCTTGTAGTAGGCTATGGTGGAGCAAATGCAATCATAATTTCTGCTTCTCAGGACCGAACTTGTAAGGTTGAATTTTATACTGATATATTCCTTACCTCATTTGATAAGATTACGCCTCCAGTTATTCTAGTAATTTTGGTTGATTAATTCTTGTTTGATTTAATCAGGTGAGGCGCATGTCTACAGGACAATTGTTGAGGAGCATTACATTTCCTTCATCCATTGATGCCATTGCCTTGGATCCTGGAGAATATGTTTTCTATGCTGGTGGAAGAGACGGGAAAATATATATTGTAGCTCTTGGTGCTGAAAGTCCTCCTAATAGCAGTTTGGGAATGCATATTATTGGTGCATTTTCAGAACAGAGGTATCATACTTTATGTTGTTTAATAGCTGTTGTCTTATCTTATTTTGTTAGTATTCATGTAACATTTTATTGTTGTGGAACAGTAAAGCAGTTACTAGCCTAGCATTCTGTGCGATGGTGTTTCTTTGGTATCTGGGTCCGAGGATGGCTTAATTCGTATTTGGGATACAAGAAGCCATAACATTGTTCGGATGTTTAGACATGCTAAAGGTATTTATCCTCACCTGCATGAACTGTTAGGTTATGTGTTTTACGACATTCTTTTCTTTTGATACTCCACTTAATCCTTACCACTGCATCAACATGCTATCTTGTCTACCAGACAGTTTGCATTCGGTTTTACTAATTGCTTGTTTATTTAGCATGAAACTGCCAGAATATATTTAGTGCTGCAATCACAATGTTGAAAAATGCTGTCCTCATCTATATTTTGTTGGTTGTAGATTTTCATATCATTCATATCTTCAGCATCAGGTAGAAACTGAGAGTTCATTTATAGATTCTAGAACCATATGCTTCTACATGACTAACAGTAATTACTTTTGAAACAGAAGTGACCAGCAAATAAATGCTTCTTTTTTCAATCCATGACACTCTCTTGACAGTAATGCTCATGACCCACAGGTCCGGTGAACAACATTCTTGTTCTCACACTTCCAGAGGCCCTTTTGAAGTCACAAGCTTCTGGAGGGAAAAAGAATTTGTTGACACTTCCAAAACCTCTTGAAAAATATGCAAAGTCTAGCGCTGAATTTGAAGATGTTGGAGCAACTGTTTTTATTGGAGTGCAGGCCAGTTATTCCATCCTCTCAATGCCTCCTCTTATATTTGAGGATGTGATGAATGAGCAAATCAACGAAATGCAAGTAAGTTTTTATCGTCAAAACCTATTTGACACTATAACTAAGCATGTGTGGGCATTCTGTCCTTATTACAAAAACATTCTCCTGACCCCAACCGAACATATTTTTATGGTTCTTTTTAATCCTAATTTTTGTTTGACGGCTTGGGTTTTTAATTTACAGCAACAAGGTTCTTCTGCGGCTGCTGAAATGGAGATTGAGAGACTAAAGGCTGACTGTAAACCGCGCTATGGAGATGACTCAAAAACAGAAAAAACTCTTTGATAACTTGTATACGTTCGCTGTAGAAAATATTTTGGATGGGGATAAATTGGGGAAGATCAGCAATGGTTCTACTTAATTATGTGTCAACTACAAGATTTGGGTAGGCATGACATACAATCAATAGAATAGCTCCCTTCAGTGAAGGGAGGATGAAGGAATTATGGGGCTTGACCTCATAGTGTTACATCAAGGGAATTGAGGGGTCGAAGAGGATGCATTGAAAGTATATGTATCACTTTTCAATCAAGTTTTGTTTATGAAACTAGTTTGATTTCTCGTATGTTGTACAATTGTTCACATATTGGAATAGTTAATTGTTTTCAATTGGTTAGCTGTTGAAAGTTTTCGTTGATGCCTAAGATAGTTGGTTTTATTGTGTTGATTGTTGTTCATCACAATTCAATTGTAAATGTGGGCCAGTTTGTTTCTTTTTCTGTTTGTTGTTTAGAACTGTCACACTAGAGTTTTGCCTTTATCATTAAGTAAATAAAATAAGAAAGACAAGAAAAATATTGCCTATTGCCAAATGAATTGGTATAACATTGATGCATTTCTTTTGTCTCCTTCTGTTGGTGGTTTTGTACCTCTAGCTATATTAATCTGTTATATATCTGAGTACCTGACATTTCATTTTATTTGCCACTGTTGATATCTACAAAACATGGATCTTCTTCTCTCTCTTTTGTTGCTGTTTTGCATGCAGCCCTTTACACTTGATGTATCTCATGTTTTATCTAAAGAGGAAATTGAGAATTCATCCAGAACGAAATGGAGATATCAGTGGGAGGTCCCTGCCTTTGACTCCTCGAGTTGCAAGTGGAAGGGAACAGGAGATTCCATCGTTAAGGAATCCCTGTCCTGAATTGTGCTTACAAGTTTTATCCTTCTTTAACTTTCGCAATGTTTAGTGATACTGTAATGTGTCAACAACAAGTACTGCTTCTGATTCTCTTTTGTTTCATTAATTGACGGGAATCCTCTGTACCAAACAAAATTTCTTTTCTTGTTTATTCTCCATCTAACTTATTTTGAGCTTTGTTGGTTCCCTCTGCTTTTATATGATTAATCATTATCCTCACATGTTTCTTGAATTAAATGAACATTTTTGAGGAAATTGACAGGTTAAGCACCAACTTGTACTCTGTTCTGGATCCTCAGTGTATTACTTATCACTTTTCGAAGGGCATTGTAAAGCTAATTGTTTTGGAAAGAATTGTGTGAATCAGGTTTTTGTACTGATTTTTGTCGGACCAAAATAAGGTTTTTCTACTGATTTTTGAGGAAATTTACATAACACTTTTTGGTTTATTAATTTGTTTCATTACAAAAAGTTCTTATGGTTGCATTTATGTATTTACATATTTCGTCCTTTTTCAGCTTAACCATGTCATCAAATATCGAGATATTGTTATGAAGAATGAGGCAAGACTGGCCAAGAATCAAGAAAATGGAAAAGATGAAGTCCTAACTAACAGTATTTATCTTGATTGTGGATATTGTCGTCCAAAGGTACTCTAAATTCTTCTTCTTCACACATTATATCTCTATTGTGTTTGGGGTTACTTTTGGTGCCCAAACGAACATCTTGCGTTTCATTTTGTAACATTCGAACCAATTATTGCAATGCCTTTGATCTGGAGCATTGTTTTTATATTTAGAAGGGTTATTCACATCTATTCTTATCTTCCAGGTTTTGATTCTGCTTCCATTGGCAAGCATTGCCCATCGTGTTGTTAAGAGGCTTATACAATTGACTCCTTCAGGGAACAAGGTAATACTTTCAGATAGTTTTTTAATCCAGTGATACTAGCACAATTGATTTGTAAGTCCATTATTTGTGGTTTTGTATATTATACTCGTGTCTTGAAAGGAACAAGGTAATACTTTCAGATATCTTTTAAAATGAGGATATTTAGTAGTTAAATAATCATCTTTAGTTTATAGATGAGTAGTTAAATAATCATCTTTAGTTTATATTTCCGATGAGCTGAAAAGTTTTGTTTGTGCACAGTACCTTGTTAGCCCACCTTTCAACAGGTCCGAGATATATGTTCAAGTCGAGTTTAAGTAGACTTGTAGTTTCCGGGAGAGCGAGGCTGTAAAAAATGAAAAAAAAAAAAACAAACATTTTTACCTTTGCTTGAAGCCGTCACCTAAGGCTTAAGGGTAAAAATATGTGAAGTGTATGCTTTGGTCGAGGAGCATTGGTAGATATACCTTCTCGTGATATATCAAGCAATTAGAACAGAGTCTGGCATGCTATTTGTAAGCCATTTGGTTAATGTATTCACAATTTTTTAAAATTAAAATGCTGACTAGTCTTCTTTGTTGTGAGAAAACTATTATGTTGTAACTATCAAATGGATGGATTGCAGTTAAACCTTGAATGAAAAGATCTAACAGGAAGTTTGGAGACGGAAGGAAGCATAAATTTTGTCTCATGAGAAATGTTATTTGTCAATATGGAATTGTCAGTTTGACTTGGGTTAATTGTTTGCTTAGGGATCACATGTGTATATGGGCAATTTCGATATTTAAACCGTTATGCCTGTTATATGGGAAATGGAATGTTTTTAAAGTGTATTGGATATAGGGCTGTTCACCGGTCCGGACCGGAAAAGGGAGGACCGGAATTTATTTTTTCACAACAAGTCTATTGCGGACCGGACCGGAATTTTTGGACGAGGACCAGACCTGTCTGTTCCGGTCCGGTCCGGTCCAAAATCCGGACCGGAAAATGAACAGTCCTAATTGTATATACTCAGGGCTCGTTTTGTATCGCTAGGAATCATTTCCGGTAACGAAATGATTTCAAATCAATAAAAAACTATGTTTGTTTAGAGGTCTTTTTACACATGAAACTAACCTAATCATTTCCATTTTCATTTCCATTTCTTTCCCTTAGCCGAGTCCATTCCATTTCCATTTCCATTTCATCACTCTAACAAAACGGGCACTCAATTTTAACTTTTGTCTATTGGCAATGCAATTACAATCTGCAAACACAATGTAGTGAACGATAGCATTAGTAAAATTATACTTGGACATGTTTGGATTAGGGAAGAATCAATTTTAGAAATGAAATATCACCATATTAACGAAGATATCCGTTTCATTTACTTTGTCTAACTGTTTTAACCATTAGTGTGTAGTTTAAATCTGTAAAAAGAGCAACATCCACTTCTTATCTAATCATGGCTTTGTATTGAGTAAACCTCTCCAACTCCGGCCATGTTTGAACTGGGTTTTGTAAAAATAATTTGTCCGTTTATTTGGGTTGGGTCGAGCCTGGTTGCCGGGCCTAGGTGGTGCATTTACCTGTCCGATCGGGCACCTTATTTTAATATATCCGTAAAAAAAATATACTTCATTCGATCACAAAAAATGACTTTCTACCGATTGGCACAATTATTATGAAAACTATTAAATAACATTAATTTTATAAAGTTTTTTCAATTTTAACACGAATATTCACCATCCACATTCTATTATAAAAATGTATAACAAAAACAATTTTCAAAAACTATCCTCACAACTCTCTCTTAATTAGTAACCTTGAAAACATAAAACGACACTTAAATTTAAATTTGATCGAAATTTAGATGTTAGCAAGTCGTTTATTTATGATCGAAGTAAGTATTTAAGATATTTATGCATATTAAATTATTTATAATTATACATAATATTATAATTATATCTAATAATAATGTTATATAAAATTAATTATTTTATCATTCGGGATGGCGGGCAGACTTTGTCCTATGTCCGTACCCATTCATTTTCCGGACGGTTACCCGGAGATGATCAAGTATAGTATTTAAGGGGGAGCTATTCGATAATATTCACATTCCACCCACACTAGCAATGATTTTATCTATATATATATTTTTTTTTAATGCACATTTAACTAATTAGATAGTAACTTGTCCAATAATATTCTAGATTCGATATTCATCACCATCTTGGACAAGTCCAAGCTCCTGTATTACAAGTTGAACGAGTATTTCCAAACTTTTAATGTGAGGCATTTTGTCAATTATCCTTGTTAAGATGGGTTTAAACTCAAATGTTTTGTTGTGGAAGGGTGATTACAGGCAACAACATGAGAATTAAGAAGGCTTTCGAGAATACGGAGTTTTGTATTACTTTGTATGAGAGCTTATAACCGAGTTTTGCTTGCATGGTTTGCATATATATATATATATATATATATATATATATATATATATATATATATATATATATATATATATATATATATATATATATATATATATATATATATATTTTGTCACCTCCTTAGCTAGGAGGGATTGTAATTACACGAGCCGATCATTCTTGACTAAATGTTGTCAAATGTTTAGACAATTCTAGAATAATCTCTACAGTTCTAAGCAAGCCTAGTTGAATCCGTAATGAACTCGAGAATATTGGTGTTCTCTAGGAAGTTCTCGACGTGTCTAGAAGCTTAAGGTGTTGTCTAGACAATGTTGGGGTGATTTGGGTTGCTCTAGCCCTCTCCGAAGTGTTTATTAAATGAACCTTATACACTGCTCGATAAGAAAAAAAATTGTCAAAATAATTTTATACTAGTACCACCAAATTTTTTTTTTTCCGCAAACATTTGGTCATGCTAAAATGAGTACGTGTGGTAGCCAATTTTACAATACAAACCTATCAACATTATTACAACAAACATATAATAAAATAGCATATGGCCTTTCATTGTCATAAGTTAAGATTAACTGAACTTTTGTTGTTCCATGGGTTCAACCCTAAGGGTGTAAAAATAAATACCAAGAAGCAGAAAACACATAAATTCAAAACTTACTACAAACCTAGTCGACAACCGGGAAGAAGCGGTAGATTACCAACGAGGAAAGGAACATGCACCCTGCTCCGACAAAGAAACGGTGGTGGTTTGGTGGTCCGGTGGTGGTTGCGTGGTGGAAGAGGGCGGTAACTTCCTTCTTCGATCATTCGTGTAAATAAAAGGCAGTACAATGTAGAGAACGGAGAGATGAATTCGATGCCGCTATTGAATTTGGATTAAATGGCAAGATGTTTTGAGTTTGAAGATTGAGAGATTTGTAGAGGATTTTGGCTTGTAAACATAAAAGTAAACTAAATTTATAAAGTTTTCACGCTATTTGTAGCGGAACCGATGGGACTAATCCGAAAAGGCGGTAATTCACTGGTCTTTAAAAATATCAAAATTGTAGTGGACAACTCATAATAGTTCTAGTACCCATATATATGATAATATCGAGGATCAAATGATGAAAGATGCTTCTTCGTCGCTCCGAAACGTGGAGTTGTACAACTTTTCACTTTTTGCCCCGTAATTTTATTTCGCATATCAAGCATATTCAATGATAGGATCCGGACTACAGAGCTTGACAACAAAATGGACGCAACAAAAGGAGATAGCGGACTAATGAGACCCCGAATATACATTTACCAATGAAGGAGATAAAGAAGTGAGGAGCATCGTCAAACTTTCCTAGAAGAATAACATAATTAATGTTCTTATTTTTTAAATTAGTAATATTCCTCTTTTATTACTTAATTAACTTTTGGATGATATTGTGCATGTGGTGTCAATATCATTGATTAGCCCCAACTATAATTAAAACAACATTTTTTTATTAAGAAATTATTGTGATTCCTCTTTGCATTCCAACCATGTGTTCTTCTCTCATATTCGTTTAATCATTAGTTCAATAAATCTAGATTGAACCTCCTCTCTATTCGATTTGTTATTAATGTTTGTGATTGTGTTGTTGGTTCCCTCTCGGACACCGTTGAAACCACCGAAGTCTTAGAAAAGTTAAATGTTGGATTTATTTTTGTTTTCGATTTAGCAAGATCGAATCGAGTTGGTAATCCTCTCCCTGTCCATTGGTCAATTTAGATTCTCTCCAAAGTATGTTTCTTGAAGAAATTACATCTTTCACTTGAATACTCAATTGAGTTGAAAAGCATTGGTAAATACAAACCTTCTCTTGATACAAGCAATTAAAACAAAGTCTGGTGATCAGCCCTTTTACTAAGTATTAGATTGTCACAAATGTACTTAATAAAAGAACGTCACATAACCCAAAGTGAAAGGTCGTGTCAATGCAAGTACATGAGTACTAGTCAAGGTCATCTCTCCTTAGGGACTATGTTATCCTTATCATATTTCTAAGAAACATCTAGGTGAAAAATAAGTGTGTAAAATAAAACAAAAAGGTGAGATCAAGTGATCATCAAAGACACTTCAAGAGTGGAGTTTAATTGATTCAATCGAGTCCTCTCCGATAACTACAATAGAGTTTCAGGGCAACGTCAACCGAGTCAAATTCATGCAACTTCTATTGGATCGAGTTAGAAATAGAGAGTGCTTGTTTTGAAATCAAGTTTGGAAAACAACTAGGGGTTGAGGACTAATTCTCTCAATCCTTACTAATGCAATGATACACATTATAATGCCAAAGAGTGAAAACTATTTGCTCGAGTGTTCAAGTTAATGATGACTAAACGGTTGTATGCATTGATAGGCAAATGTAAATCTAAGCATGCTAGTCAATCTAACATAATGCCTCACATGGTGTTTGTTATTCGTAAGATGCTAGTCAACTACGGTCTCAAACTAGGCTTCAATTCAAGATACACAAGCCGCACATGGTGTTGTTATTGACTTGCATAAATTGTATTGATTTAGAGTGGATTTACACTTCACAAGTTAGCAATCAATCATTCCTCGTGTGGTGTTTGCTATTGGAATAGTTGAAGTACTAACTCTAACATTATATCATTTATATGCATCTTACATGCATCAATATATTATGAAATTACTTATGAGTCTCATTCATACTAGCCGCCCAATTATCAACATATAAGATCATGTTTAAGAACTAAACAAAGTGCATAAAGGAATGATATAAGCTAGGCTTAACATCCGACTTTCATATTAGCTTAAACTTTGTATCGATAAATGTAAGAGCCTTAGTCTTTGGAGCCGTTTTGGCCTAGCCGCCCCTGCGGGTTCACTGCCGCCCCCTGCGGCTTCCTGCGTTATCCGCCCCTGCGGCCAGGAATTTCCGCCCCTGCGGTTTCCTGCGGCTGCAGCCGGCTTTGTTGACCTTTTGACCCGTGCTTTACCTTTTGTTCCTTCCTCCTTAAGCTTCTTCTTTGGCCTCATGAGCAAGGGTTTCCATCTCCTTTCCCACCTAAACCTACGTGCTTCTTCTTTCTCCTTTCCTTCCTTGATCTTGAACTTGGTTTCCTTTGAGTTTGAAAGTGTTTTTTTGTGGATGATGATGTTGATGAGCTTGATGTGTGTTGCTGAGCTTGGAAGCCAGTGAGGTTGGTTGTGATCTTTCCTTGGATAGGACCACAACAGTGGTAAGTCTTTTCTCTTCTCCCAGAGTCGTCGCCCCCACATGTGAACTGCCGCCCTGCGAAAGTGTGTCACCACATCCGCTCCCAGAAGTTGCCGCCCCTGCGGCCACGGTCTCAGCGCCTGCGCTTGCCTGCGGTTTGCCTTGTTCGCCCCTGCGTCTTTCCGTTCCGCAGGTGCGTCTTATACAGGATCTACTTAGAGTAGTATGATTGTAAGAGCTTAGTCTTTTGGACGCGAGTTTACCTTAGCCGAGTTTTGGCTTAGGCTGAGATGTGATCTTTTCCCCCCGCGGGCTTGTGTGCCGCCCCAGCGGGTTTCCGCCCCTGCGGCTCATGGAACCGCCCCTTTGGTTTCCGACGGGTGCAGCCTGTTTTGTTGACTCTTTGACCGCTGCTTTACCTTCTCCTTTCCTTCCTTCTTAAGTCTCTCCTTGGCTCGTGTGAGCAAGGGTTTTCACTTTTTTCCAGACCCTACGTCCTTCTTGCTTCTTCTTCTTCTCTCCTTGACCTTGATCTCGATCTTCCTTGAGTTTGGAAGTGTTTTGTTGTGTGGATAATGATGTTGATGATGGATGTTGTTGTTGCTGAGCTTGGAAGCAGCTATTGTGTGTGTTGATCTTCCTGGCAGCCTAGGACCACAAGTGTGGTAAGTGATCTTGCTTTTTTTTCTTCCTTTCTTTGATTCCTCTTCCTAGCTTAGGATTAGATGTATGTTTGATGTAGATTGATGTTGGTATGTGTATGTATATGTTGTATGTGACTTTGGAATGAAGAAGACGTGAGTTGATCACGTGAAAGAGCCGAAGAGGAACCGCGGGATCATCTTCTGCACTGTCGCCGCCCGCGGTCCAGAGAAGCCGCCCCAGTGGGTACCTTGTCGCCGCACCCGCGGCCAGAAGCCACCGCCCTGCGGGAGCCGTGTCACAGCGCCTGCGCTTGCCTGCGACCGCTGTCACCTAACCGCTTTCCGAGCAATGCCCTGCGGTTGCCTGTTCTGCCCCTGCGTCTTTCTGTCACGTAGGTGCGTCTTGTCCCGGTCTACCTAGAGTTGTGTAGATCCTTTCCTTTCCTAGTATGAGCAGTTTAGTGGCATGCTAGGTACGTATATGAGGATAGAAGGAGGTTGATCATGTTGTTGTTTATGCCGGTTATGGCTTTGAGGTTTACGAGTTAGGATACGATCCTTATGGATCCCTTGGGTCTAGGTGTGACCCTTATGATGGATATGAGTTTGATATATGTTATGCCTTGTCACTAGCAGTGTTGATCTCCAGAGTTGGAGCCGATTGGGTTTGAGACTTCCGAGGTTGAGGTAAGTCCATAGGACTTACTTAGCTGTCATCCCTATATTGGATGTGTGCATGAGTGGTGTTTGATATGTGATTGATAACATATGAGGATTGATTATTACCGACCTATGGTTTAGTGACTGCCCATTATAGGGTTGTGACAGCCTTGCCCACTCATCCCTATGGGGATAGGAGGTTCTCTACGGAACATCCAGATCTGGTACACGGAACGGGCACTATCTCCATTCCCTCAGAGTACACGGAGGAGTCGTCCCGGTTGACCACTCCAGCTGGCATTACCACCGAGAGGCGAGGGTTATATTCCTCGTGTCACATATATTCATATTGATATTTGTATATACGATTTGAGTGTTGGACCATATTTTAAAGATAATAAACTGGGTAAATGTGTGATATCATGATGAGGTGTTTAGTATTTCTGACGTGTGCTTGTGCTTATGCTCATCTCATATATGTGTATGGTTAGCTAACGGTTTTATACCGTGTTGTAGATCTTATGCAGGTTAGGAGAACTGCAGAGTGATCCATAGTGGGTGATCTGCTGAGGGCTCCGTACACTGGGTTGTCCTCGTGGGATATGAGATCTTTTGACTATGTATATGTTATGTTTTGTTTGTACTCAGCAGCACGTTGTATAACCTTTTGATACTTTTATATCAGTTTGATGTTTTGTATTTAATCTATTGGTGCCTTGTTGTAAGATTCAGTGAACTTGTTGTCAGACTATTGTCAGGATCCATTGTGAGATCCTAGCCTAGTAGCACCTCGAGTCCTACGGATTCGGGGTGTTACAAAGTTGGTATCAGAGCCCAGGTTGACAACAATGGCACTCGTAATCTGCGATAAAGGTCGAATAGATAAATAAACAGAACCCGAAAGGGGTCTGACTTTTCAAAAGTTTTAGTTTTGAAATGAGTACAAATGTTTTGGGATATCGTGTACGTGAGCCATCACCCCTCTGAAGACCTCGACAGTATAGATATATATAGATATTCTGTCGTGATTGATTTGATATTTACATACGGCATATATATAGCCTTATGTTAGGATTGCGTCCCCTGCAGATGGTTTAGATTAGAGCCTTACCTGCAGCTGGACGGGGTAGGGGTAGACCTCCTCTAGGTAGAGGACGGGGTAGGATTCCTGCTGTTGATCCACGTGAAACAGAGGAGGTTCATGCTGATGTTGCTGAGAGCGTCGTCCCTGAGACTGGGGACGGCATCGCTGGGAGACAGGGTCCACGACGAGTCCAGTTAGATGACTCGGATTATGTCTCCATGGAGGACCCGAGTTCCGTGACTATATCCGGCGATTGGAGGAGGCTGCTAGAGCAGGTAGACCTATCCCGGATCTGCCAGTACATGAGGGATCATCTGAGAGATCCCACGGGGTTACACAGGTGCCAGTTGTACCGGCACCTGTTGCCGGATTGCTCGAGTTACGGAGGAGCAGAGAGGGCCTAGACCAGACACTTGGTTGAAGGTATTTCACCAGATGGGTGTACCCCCTTTCTCTGGAAGGTGGGGCTCGAGGTGGAGCTTTGGATTGGACATGTGAACTCAACTCTGGAGTCTATTAGGTGTCCTGCTGACAGACATATCGAGTTGGTGCAGACTCTGTTCAGAGATTTAGCACAACACTGGTGGAGGTCTATACGAGTACAGGTTACCAGTTATGAGCAGATGAGGACCATGATCAGACGAGCGTTTTTTTTTTTGCCGTGCCTCACTGAGGAGGGAGAAACTGCGAGACTTTGTTGAGTGGGTTCGAGGATGTACGAGTCTCTGTGGCTATTAGGAGATTCCAGGAGGACTGAGGGATACTACCCGTACCTATATGGCGGGTTTTCACTGTGAGTCTCTGATGGATTATCAGGGCAGAGCTTCCAACTATGAGAGGGAGCGAGCTATTCAGAGGAGGTCTAAGAAGAGACAGCTTACTAGGCAGACCAGTGGTGTTGGTGGGGGCTGTTAGTGCAGGGCGAGGTCAGAGTCGCCAGAGTCATCCTTCTCTACACCAATTACAGATAAGGACGACAGTGCCACAACTGTGGTAAGTATGGACATATGCGACCGGAGTGTCCGAGGCAGACAGTGATGTGTTACACTTGTGGTTGACCAGGTCATAGGCTGATTTCTGGACCGGGCGGAGCTTCATCTCAGCAGGGTTCTTTTCCTGCTAGTGTAGCAGGAGGTGGGCATAGGCCACCTCAACAACAGCAAATACAAGGACAGTAGAGAGTCCCAGATCGTCCTACGACTCAGGGATCTGCTCTTGGGGCCGAGTAGAGGCAGAGGCCGTGGTGGGAGCACCACTAATACTAGAGGACCACAGGGTCGAGTTTTCGAGCTGAGGAGTGTAGAGGAGCCAGCTGCACCGACTGCTACAGGTACCATTCTGATTCATGGTTTACCTGTCAAAGTCTTATTTGATATTGGTGCTACGCATTCTTTTATTTCTGATGCCTGTGTAGAGCGTCTGAGTCTAGATACGATTGAAAGGATGCCTTTATTATAGGGTTACCCGATGATAGTAGGGTCAAAGGTACCCATGAGATTCATGGTTGTCCCATTTCTGTAGGGACTCGTGTGTTACTAGTTGACTTCTTTGTCATGCCATTAGAGCATGAATAGTCATTCTAGGTATGGATTGGATGGATAGACATTCTGCAGTCTTAGATGTAGGTAGGAGGACTGTTACCCTCTCTACCGAGTTAGGACATATAGAGGTTTTCCGAGGTTGGGACCTTGGAAAATCTGGCATGGTTATCAGTGCGATACGGGCTGCGAGACTGATAAAACGAGTGGATAATACTTACACTAGCTGCAAAGTGCTTTGTACGTTCCATCTCCAACTTTGATTGGGACAGGGGATCCGGGATCACTCAATTTTGGTGCATCTTTGTGATTTTCCTCTGTATGAGGTCAGTAGATCTCCGGGTCATTCTGACTTCTCCATATTCCTCTAGCTTCCTTTGTTGGAGAGGATTTCCTTCAAGAACTTTCCATATACCGGATGGCCCTAAAATAGCATCAACAAAAGGGATGTTAATATGCAATTTATTTAAAAGGTCAAGGAACTACCAAAGTGCTTGTCCAATTGAGCTCTAGCACGGGATTTAGGAAAAGGAAGTGGTGGTTTGTATGAAGGGGGAGGGATGTAGACATTCTCTTTTTCCTTAGGCTCCTCTTTCATTGGTTGCTTTCCTTTATCCAAAACCTTTGGTTCTGGATCATTTGTCTCCAATCCACTTCTTGTAGTGATTGTCATGACTTGCCCCTTGGGATTATTTTCAGTTTTTTCCAGGAAGTCTTCCTGGATCTCTTTGAGCGTCTTCGGCCTTCTTGAACACTTGAGTTTCCAAAACCTTTTGGGCTTTGGTTACACTAGTGACTGTACTCTCTAGATTTTCATCCTAGCCATCAATTGCTCAAACATTGCTTCAACTCTATCCTTTGGTTGAGCAGGTTCAGCTGACTTGGACGGCTAGCCTGCATTGCTAGAAGAAGCTTGAGGGTTCAAAGCACCCTCAGGATTAGAATAAGAAAAACCAGGATGATTATGATTAGGCTTGTAGTTATTTCCCTGATTATTCCTATTATAATTGTTGTTATAACCTCTTTGGTTTTGATAACCCCTTGGTAGTTACCTTTACCCATGTAATTCGCATCCTCTTCCTTGGATGCTACCTGCACTTCGGCTTGCTGAGCTTTCAAGTTAGATGCAATTAATTCTTTCAAAGATTTAAGTTCAACTTACAAAGCATCTAACCTTGAATCATTAAGAGTGTTTTGGTTTACCTCATAGGCTCCGGGTCTAGTCTTTCTCTCTTCAACTTTCCCTGTGAGAATACTTTTCAATAGTCTTGGCTTGCTTGGTAATGAATTCCCAAGCTTCATCCACAGTTTTTTTCCATAAAAGTACCTCCAGAAAGTGATTGCAATTTAAATTGAGTATCTTCATCAAGTCCCTTGTAATAAATCTCTAGCAATTCAATCTTAGAGATCCCATGATGAGGACATTCCAACGTAAGGTCAATGAACCTCTCCCAAGACTTATACAAACTCTCCTTATCTTTCATCACAAAAGCATTTATCTTCCCTCTAAGTTCAGTAGTCTTGTAGGGTTGGAAAAACTTAGTGAGGAATTCAGACACCATCTCCTCCCATGTGTTAATCCGCCCATATGGAATAGTTTGATACCAAGCTAAAGCTTTATCCTTAAGAGAGAAAGAAAAACCTCTTATGATTGTTACCTTCCACACGAGCTGGACTTACCGCATCCATAAGAGTCTCGTAGTTGTTCATGTGTTGGTGAGGAGATTCTGTCTCTGTCCCACCAAACTGATTCTGGCGAATCATCTGTATCACCTGCGGTCGCAGCTCATGCTCATGATTTGCGGGATCTCCAAAGTTAACTCCAGGACGGTTAACTCTTTGGGTAGGATCCATCTTTTCCAACCCACAGTGTATGAGTCAATTACAGTTAGGGTAAGTATTCCAAGGTCGAACTCAAGGACTAAATGTTTGTTATGCAGATGTGATCACAGATAGCGTAAATCAAAATAAAAGAACGAGGTTGGAAAAGAAGGGAAGAAGGATCAAAGGAGTTTTGAAGGGTTTTCTGTAAAGTTCGCAATCAAATAACAGATTTTGATCGAAAACCAAGTAAAACAGACAAACGAAAGTATATCAATAAAGAAAATGTGGATTCCAAGGATTCAAGGTCATCGTTATTACGCACGGACTCAGGAAATTTCTCAAAAGATCTATGGTTACAAACTTAAGAGAAGAACGTTTCCAAACTGATAGTCTATTACCGGGTAAGTCTCAAGACTATCTAGTTCCAAACCAACTACCTATTACCGGGTAAGTCTCAAGGTAGAGAGGTAGGAAATTCTAAACAAACCAAATTCCGAACTAAGGGAAAGGTAAACCATTACTGGGTAAGTCTCAGGTATTACCCTACTTAGGACAGAATCTAGGCACACTCAACCCAATAGAGGTTTCCACCTCTATTACCTATGGTCGAACACTCAAGTATCCAAACGGAACATTACCGGGTAGGTCTCAATTCCGGTTTAGGTTACTAGCTAGATGAATTCTAACTAGGTTTAAGAACAGGCCAACCATAGGATTTCAAAGCTACTTGAACCAAGCAATAAGCACAAATCCATCATAGTCCGAGTAATAACGAATCTCAATTCACCTTGGATCCACACGAGTTTTAGCCAATAATCGACATTTCAAACGCAATCATCAATCCACTCAATTCAATGGAAGAAACAATCATCAATCCAAGTAATTCAATGGAAGAAGCAATTATCAATCCAATCAATTCAATCAATTCAAGAGATTCAAGAGAGAATGCATAAACAAGAATCTAAAATAGAGATTAAAGAAGAGACTCAGCTTTATTGATAGAGGATTAGCAAAACATCAAATTCCCCAATATTCGCGAAGTTCCTCAAAGCTCCAACAAGTTCAACAATGGCTAACAATGGCCTAGGGCCAAGGGAGAAGAAAAGGGGAAAAAGCTCTCTCCAAAGGAGCTCGAAATTTGAATGAAACGGGAATCCCCGGAAATCATTTAGGGCTTTGCTTTTATATCCCGCAACGGGTTGCCCTAAAACGAATCCGAAAATTAACGAAATAATACGGCGAACAGGAATCTCGGTCGAAAATCTCGGTCGGTGACCGAGATTTTAGAAAGTCGGGGCCGAGATTTGCTTCGTGATCCAGCGTTGACGAAATCTCGGTCAGAAATCTCGGTCGAATGTGAAAAATCTCGGCCGAGATTGCTCCAATCTCGTGCGTTTCGTCTTGGCTCGTCTTTTCCTTCTTTCCCGTGCCTGCGTGATCGCTCCTAAGCGTCCATCCCGAGGCCTGATCTTCAAATGCATCGTTTTAGCTCCGAAACACGCCAAAATACCTACAAAGACACCAAAAGTGTGTGTAGACATCTATACTCGCAAAGTTGCATTAAACAAGTATAAAGAACACAACTTAAGGCTAAAACATGCATGCGGGAAAGGAAAAAGTAACTATATGATCTACTAAACTAGGTCGATAATTCATGTTATTAGAGGACGTCACCATGGACTTTGTGACTGGGCTGAGATTGAGCTGGAGTTTTGATGCTATCTGGGTTATAGTGGACAGATTGACAAAGACGACACGTTTCATTCCTTTTAGGGAGACGTGGCCGGTGAGCAGATTAGCTGAGGAGTACGCTAGGCAGATAGTGAGACTCCATGGTGTACCGAGGACGATCGTCTCAAACAGAGATGGACGATTTACCTTGATATTTTGGCAGCAGATTCAGACTGCCTTGGGGACAAGTTTGCACTTCACTACTGCGTTCCATCCTCAGACAGATGGTCAGTCAGAGAGGACCATTCAGACTCTGGAGGATATGTTGCGAGCTTGTGTGTTGGATTGGGGACAAGTGTGGACGGATCATCTCCCACTTGTTGAGTTCTCATACAACAACAACTGGCATGCATCTATTGGGATAACCCCATATGAGGCACTGTATGGGCAGAGATGCCGTACTCCGTTATGCTGGGATGAGCAGAGCAGTGTTAGTGGTTTGACACCTGATCAGATTCAGGATGATGTGGCTCGAGTAGCACTGATTCGAGAGCGGATGCTGACTGCCCAGAGCCGTCAGAAGTCGTATGCTGATAAGAGGCGTAGACCTCTAGAGTTCAGAGTTGGAGCCCATGTGTGGTTGAGTGTGTCCCCGACACGAGGTGTTAGGCGTTTTGGCATTAAGGGGAAGCTGAGTCCCCGATATGTCGGACCGTTCGAGATTTTGGATCGGGTTGGGAGTGCAGCATACAGATTAGCTTTGCCTCCGAGATTAGAGGGTGTTCACCCTGTGTTTCACGTGTCTCAGCTGAGGGAGTACATACCATATCCGAGACACATCGTGAGTTATGATGATTTGGTGGTTGAGCCGGACGGCCCGGACCACACTTTTGTTGAGCATCCGATTGTAGTCGTAGAACGAGGTATGAGACGCCTGCGTTCGAAGGACATTCCTATGCTGAGGATACAGTGGTCGAGATGAGGACCTGATGAGGCTACATGGGAGACTGAGGATAGTATCCAGAGGAACTATCCAGAGTTTTATGCCGAGATAGATGTACCAGTAGGATCGACGAGTAGATCTTAGTACTATCTTGGTGATGTTATGCTTATGTGCTTATATGCTATGATGTGTTTATTTTCGTACTAGCTATGATGTGATTTGTGATCTTAGTAGATCTTGTTGTGCTAGTACGATTGATATTTATAGCTGGAGATGGATCTTTCCTCCATGCTATTATGATATGATTAGGAGTTAGCTGGAGATGGTTATTCCTCCATGCTATTTTGATGGACATAGTATTGCTGGAGATGTTTTTCCTCCATGCCTTTCTGTTATGATGATGATGATACGGCTAGAGATGGTTTTCCTCTATGCCTTGTGATGTGTTTATGGTTTGGCTAGAGATGATTTTCCTCTATGCCTTGGATAGTGATTTTGTTACTGGAGTTGATGAGATCCTCCATGCCCGTGCTTGAGGTTATAGAGTGATATAGGTTGATACTATATGAGCGGAGATGTGATTCCTCCGGTTGAGAGAGTTGTACCTCGGCTTTTGAGTCCGAGTGGTTTGAGGACTTTCCAATTTTCGTTATGTAAGAGCCTTAGTCTTTTGGACCGAGTTTACCTTAGCTGAGTTTTGGCTTAGGCCGAGATGTGATCTTTTCCGCCCCCGCGGGCTTGTGTGCCGCCCCAGCGGGTTTCCGCCCCTGCGGCTCAGGGAACCGCCCCTGCGGTTTCCGACGGATGCAGCCGATTTTGTTGACTCTTTGACCGTGCTTTACCTTCTCCTTTCCTTCCTTCTTAAGTCTCTCCCTAGGCTCGTGAGCAAGGGTTTCCACTCCTTTTTCCAGACCCTACGTCCTTCTTGCTTCTTCTTCTTCTCTCCTTGACCTTGATCTCGATCTTCCTTGAGTTTGGAAGTGTTTTGTTGTGTGGATAATGATGTTGATGATGGATGTTGTTGTTGCTGAGCTTGGAAGCCAACTGTTGTGTGTGTTGATCTTCCTGGCAGCCTAGGACCACAAGTGTGGTAAGTGATCTTGCTTCTTTTTCTTCCTTTCTTTGATTCCTCTTCCTAGCTTAGGATTAGATGTATGTTGATGTAGATTGATGTTGGTATGTGTATGTATATGGTTGTATGTGACTTTGGAATGAAGAAGACGTGAGTTGATCACGTGAAGAGCCGAAGAGGAACCGCGGGATCATCTTCTGCACTGTCGTTGCCCCCGCGGTCCAGAGAAGCCGCCCCTGCGGGTACCTTGTCGCCGCACCCGCGGCCAGAAGCCACCGCCCCTGCGGGAGCCGTGTCACAGCGCCTACGCCCGTGCCTGCGCTTGCCTGCGGCCGCTGTCACCGCGCCTGCGGCCGAGCATTGCCGCGCCTGCGGGTTGCCTGTTCTGCCCCTGCGTCTTTCTGTCACGTAGGTGCGTCTTGTCCCGGGTCTACCTAGAGTTGTGTAGATCCTTTCCTTTCCTAGTATGAGCGGTTTAGTGGCATGCTAGGTACGTATATGAGGATAGAAGGAGGTTGATCATGTTGTTGTTTTATGCCGGTTATGGCTTTGAGGTTTACGAGTTAGGATACGATCCTTATGGATCCCTTGGGTCTAGGTGTGACCCTTATGATGGATATGAGTTTGATATATGTTATGCCTTGTCACTAGGCAGTGTTGATCTCCAGAGTTGGAGCCGATTGGGTTTGAGACTTCCGAGGTTGAGGTAAGTCCATAGAACTTACTTAACTGTCATCCCTATATTGGATGTGTGCATGAGTGGTGTTTGATATGTGATTGATAGCATATGAGGATTGATTATTACCGACCTATGGTTTAGTGACTGCCCATTGTAGGGCCATGACAGCCTTGCCCGTTCATCCCTATGGGAGACTGGGAGGTTCTTTGCGGAACATCCAGATCTAGTACACGGAACGGGCATTGTCTCCATTCCCTCAGGGTACACGGAGGAGTCGTCCCGGTTGACCACTCCAGCTGGAATTACCATCGAGAGGCGAGGGTTGTATTCCTCGTGTCACATATATTCATATTGATATATAAATATATATATATATATATATATATATATATATATATATATATATATATATATATATATATATATATATATATATATATATATATATATATATATATATATACGATTTGAGTGTTGGACCATATTTATAAAGATAATAAACTAGGTAAATGTGTGATATCATGATGAGGTGTTTAGTATTTCTGACGTGTGCTTGTGCTTATGCTCATCTCATATATGTGTATGGTTAGCTAACGGTTTTATACCGTGTTGTAGATCTTATGCAGGTTAGGAGAACTGCAGAGTGATCCATAGTGGGTGATCTGCTGAGGGCTCCGTACACTGGGTTGTCCTCGTGGGATATGAGATCTTTTGACTATGTATATGTTATGTTTTGTTTGTACTCAGCAGCACGTTGTATAACCTTTTGATACTTTTATATCAGTTTGATGTTTTGTATTTAATCTATTGGTGCCTTGTTGTAAGATTCAGTGAACTTGTTGTCAGACTATGTCAGGATCCATTGTGAGATCCTAGCCTAGTAGCACCTCGAGTCCTACGGATTCGGGGTGTTACAATGATCATTTCCTTTCCTAGTATGAGCGTGTTAGTAGCATGCTAGGTTTGTGTATGAGGATAGAATGATGAGGAATGTAATATATATGTATGCCGGTTATGGCTTTGAGGTTTAGTAGTTTATCGAGGTTTATAAGTTGGATGTGATCCTTATGGATCCCTTGGGTCTAGGTGTGACCCCTTTGATTGATAGGAGATGTGATTTCTCGTTATGCCTTGTTTTAGGTAGTGTTGTCCTCTAGATTGGAGTGGATCGTGTTTGAGAGTTGATCGTGGCTGAGACTACTTCTGAGGTTGAGGTAAGTCCATAGGACTTACTTAGCTACCATCCTTATATTGGATGTATGCATGAGTGGTGTGTATTATATGCTTGATAACATGCAATGTCGTTTATTACCGGCCTATGTTTTAGTGATTGCCCAGTGTAAGGCCGTGATAACCTTTCCCATTTCATCCCGCTGGGAGTCTGGGAGGTTCTCTGTAGTTAGGCTAGATCTGGTATACGGGATGACCATTCCCCACTCCTTTATGGTATACGGGAGAGTGTTCCGGATCCACTCCAGCTGGCTATGAGTGACCAGAGGCGAGGATGATATAATCCTTGGGTCACATATGTTCATATACATATATTTATACGATTTGAGTGTTGGACTTTATAAAGATAATTAACGGGGTAAATGTGTGATAGCATTAGGGGTGTGCAACCTGTCCAGACCGGACCGGAATTTCCGGTCCCGGTCTGGACCGGTGGACCGGAATTTTTCCGGTCCGTCCATTTCCGGTCCGGACCGGCTTTGGACCGGTTCGGACCGGAATTTGACATTCTTGTAATTTTTCCAAATTTCCAAATTTTCAATTCTCGTCAGTCCGAGATCAATCGGCAAGACGCTGATGCCGAGATCTATCGGAAAGATCTCGACTGAGACCTATCGGCGAGACTCGAGATCTATCGACGAGACTCGAGATCTATCGATGACTGCCGGAGCGCAGACGCCGAGATCTATCGGCATTCGGCCCGAGACGCCGAGGCCCGAGATCTCGACTGTGAGTGTGCGAGAGCAGTGAGACGCCGAGTGACGACGATGGACCGTGGATCGTGGACGAAGGAACGAAAGGATAGAGACTAGAGTAGTATTGTAGTAGACAAGGACTTACCGGGGTCAGGGGTCTGGGGTATGGACGCCGGAAGAGAGGAGCCGAGACGGCCGAGACTCGAAGAGCTGTGGGAGACGGCCGAGACTCGAAGAGAGAAGCGTGAAAATGGTGAAATGCCAAAGAGAGAAGCCGAGAGAGGAGGCTGCTGCGAGCCTGCGAGCAGCTGCTGAAAGTAACGGACTTGAAGCAAAATCGATTCCTCCTAACCCTAAAACGCAAAGCCTCAAACAATAATAAAAAAAGGTATGATTGTGCCTTAAGCAATAGTAAGTTACTTTACTCGAAAAATAGAATCAAATTGCTCACCGGTTTTTTCCGGTCCCGGTCCTGGACCGGGACCGAAAATTTCCGAAAACATGGACCGGAGACCGGACCGGAAAAAACCGGTCCGGTCCGGTCCGGTCCCTTTTTGCACAGCCCTAGATAGCATGATGATGTGTTTATTATTCCTGACGTGTGGCTGTGCTTATGCATCTCTATGTATATGAGTATGGTTAGCTAACGGTTTTATACCGTGTTGTAGATCCTTTGCAGGTTAGGAGAGCTGCAGAGTGATCTAGAGGGGTGATCCGCTGAGGGCTCCGTACACTGGGTTTATACGTGGGATACGGGATATTTATGATGTACGGATTTATGTTTTGGTTTGTACTCAACGGTTCTTCTATATTACCTTTATATATATATATATATATATATATATATATATATATATATATATATATATATGTATATATCAGTTTGATGTTTTGTTTTAATCTATCTGTGCCTTGTTGTCAGGCTAGGGTCAGGATTCATTGTGAGATCCTAACCCAGTAGCGCCTCGAGTCCTACGGATTTGGGGTGTTACAATAAATCCTTCGCTCGACTCTAGAAAAATCGTAAAAAGGATTACATGCTTTGGTTTTAAGAGAAGAGAGAGAGCCACAAAAAGTAGAGAAAACTTTTATACAACGACCTACATGATTATAAACAAAGCTTCGTTGGAATTGCGTATACCTGTAAACATTTCTTCCTCCATATTTGTTCCCTTGTCATGTTTTTTTTAAAAATTTTTGATTCAATAAACGTTTTAGACTGTATTTTTGAATTTACTTAGTCAAATATTTTTTTTTTGTCTTTTTTGCTCATCTCTTGAAATCTCATCTAATAGGATAACTTTGATTACGTATCGCCAATTTTTTTTTTTACTTCTCTTTTTAGTTTAAATTTTCATTAAAAAGATTATTCGATATCATTTCGTTTTTTAAAAAACTTATCCGATCCGCTTTTTCATCACTATCGAATTACATTTCATATTATTTCTTTCCCTTTTCTTTGTTTTATGATTTACCATGATCAAACAATACATCGATGTCTTTATTTGGCCAACCTAGAAATAACATTCAAAGGTTAGAGTAAAAGGTGAATAATTTGTTACCAAATTTGTTATTTTTTTTTATTTTTCTTTCTTTTTCTTTGAAGGGCTACCAAATTTGTTGTCTTCACGACTTAACATAGTCGTAGCACTAGTATTATTAGCAATTTGCCAAATTGGGATCGTTACACATTGCTGGGAGTTTAAGATTCACGCGCCTACTATCGGTGGATTCGGTGCCCTTTGCAGTTTTGGCGGTAAAAGAAAGTGGAGAAACCCTAATGAAGATGAGGTGTCAAGAGATGAGTGGCCAGTAATTTGTATGTATTATAATGAGACGAGCGTACATGGCCCTTTTTCCCGCGCTGCATCAGGGAAGAGATTCCCTAGAGAGAGATAGAACTCATAGAAAGGTCCTGCTTCTCATCTACCAGGCCACCAGGGTTTTGACGTTTTCTCCCTCTAATTTGCCCTTCGTATCTCCTACTACAAGATCGAAAGTCGATTCTAAATCCCGAGGATTGCAAGGATCGACCACTCCACTGAAGCTTATACCCTGCCACTGTGTTGCAGTTTTGGATCTACTTGCTAATTGAGGATAATCGCCATTGTTTGGAGGGTTCGGGTTTAGGAGAGTACAATTTTCAGCTTCGGCCACGGCGACGTCTACCTCTAATTCTCTTCATTGTGTTTGAAAAGGTTCGAAAGAGCGGGATCTTTATTGACTAAATGTAGGGTTTTCTATTCCAATTCGGTGTTTTTCTTTCTCCCTGGTAATTTCACCTCAACAACTGCAGTATTGTTTGGTGAATATGGCGGATCTGTTTTCTTTCCCATCAAATCCAGTCTCGGCATTTCTTTTTGAGTTAGCTGCTATTTGAATACCCCTGAAATTGTTGTTGTCTGTTTGGTTTTCTTGATCAGATGACAGATCCGAAAAAGGAAGGCGGTAATGCTACTAATTTCAATTCTGATGAAACACAAGCTCGATTCACTGACCTGTGCAAGGTTCAGTACTCCCCCTTCACCTCTAAAGTTGGACTCCTTTAAAATTTCGCAGCCGTTTGGATATTGATGGCTAACTAATGTCTAGTATGAATTCTTTTTTACAGAGTCAATTGTCACTAAATGATAAGACTTTTTCTGAAGCCATGAAGATATTTGTAGACAGCAAAAAACCCTTGGCGAATATGTCAGCTATTGGCAGTAGTACCATGGTTGTTTATTCTGTACTTTGTCAGGATTCCCGAACTTCAATCTAGTTTATTCTTCACTAATAGCAAATAGAGCTCATTACTCTTTCTTGCATTTCAGCCTGAAGAAATGGAACGCTGTTGGTTTGCTTTTATGTTGTACTCTATCAACAGACTTGGTAATCAGAACACGGGTCATTCTATTGAGGGGGCAAGTCAAAATAAACTTACTCTGTGTCGCGTTCTCAGAGCTCTAAAATTAAAGTATAATTTTTCATTACCTTTGGTGCTTGCTATTGTGCATAGTAATGTCATTCATGGCTTACACCTTTTATCCTCTGTAGCTTTGTGGACTTCTTTAAAGAGCTTCCCCATTTTGCTGTGCAACTTGGTCCAGTACTGGGTAACATTTATGGCTTGGATTGGGAGAAGAGACTCGAGGTACCATTATTCATCTTTCTGAAGTCTTTTTTTTCCTTCTTTTGATCAACATCACATATCCTTTCTTTTTTTCTACGCTAACTTCTTATCTATTGGTCGTATATGCTCAGGCTAAGGAGCTGCAAGCAGATTTTGATCACTTGAATCATTTAAGCAAGTAGGTGCCTGGTATCCTCTTGTGTATGGTTCCTTAAGTGGTTCTCTTAGCACTTCATGAATGCTCATATTTGTCTTTAAAGTTGCTCTTTCGAGTTCTGAAAGGACACCTTGTTTCTTAACATTACTTGCACCTAGCAAGTTCTTAATAAAATTGCCGCTAGAAGCTTTTCCTGATCGTATTTTCCTGTCACCAGAAGCAAGAGTAAGATCTATGTCATAATTAGTTTATTAAACCTCATACTAGATAGTGACCGACACTCATCAAATGGACTATATGCTGCTTGTTTTTGTGACATTGTCTTTTTTTTAATTTATTTATTTATTTATAATGAGATAGAACGGTGAAGAAGGTTTGATTGTATGGCTTTGTTTATCGTTCAGTTATGTATCTTTTCTAATGAAGTGTTTATAATTAATGGATGAGCAAACAACCTAGTTTTTACTATGTGCTCAACTTGCTTAAAGGGCAATGTCGTACACTCTTACACCTACTACTTGCATTCATCTTATATTCAACCTTATTTTTTTACAATATATATTTATTAACCAGTTTCCTGCAATCACTAATCTAAATATTAGTTCTGTTGAATAGTTGTGGAAGTTTCTTTTGATATGATCTCTGTTTTATTCGGTAATCTTAGGTATTACAAGCGTTTATATTGTACCTTTTTCAAAATGCACGATGCTGCCAAGCAATCAGACTATGATAGTTCTGGTCATATATCAGACTATCACAAATTTGGGTGGCTGTTGTTTTTGGCTCTCCGTGTCCATGCATTCAGCCGGTTTAAAGACTTGGTGACTTGCACCAATGGTTTGGTCTCCATTCTGGTCAGTCAATCTTCCTTTATATCTGTCTGCTTTAGTAAAACTGTGTACCTGTTTGTTTCTTTCAATTTAGAATCTCTGCTTGTTGCAAATGAGATCTTTTTGGCCCTATAAATGACTGTAAATTTCATATGATCTAAAGGCATGTTGCAAAATACAATGAGGCGCATGTTCCATCCATACAAACATTCACATAATATGGAAAATATTTGAGCAGCCCTATTGGTTGGTCTTCTAATGCGATGAATTGTAAAATAAAGGATGTTCTGCTGCAAATCCTCACTAAGTCAAGTCAATACCGAATTAAGTTCTGCCCAACTCAAGCGATCACTGAATCTCCCTTGGCAACGGAATTGCCTTTGCATGACCAACTTGCAAACAAAAACAAATAGAGACTTATGCCTTCTTAAACAATTTGTTTGCATCAGCATGGTATACAGCCCACTGGGGCATTTTTAGATCAGTATGTAGTCTAAAGTCTAAACTTAGGCATACAGGTCTGAATTTGAGCTTTTCAACTGCATTTCCTCTGGCAGTTGCTGAAATCTGGTTGTGTACTGCCTGGTTCGTGTTTATTGGTTTTCATTATACATGTAGTGATTGAAAAGAAATTATATTTGTTAATCCTTGACTGACATATGTGCAACAGGCTATCCTGATTATTCATGTTCCCATGCGCCATAGGAATTTCATTGTTGATGACCCGGAATGCTTTGGTAAACTTACCATAATGTTGCATCTGAGTTATTTCTTAAATCTTTCCCTCAGTTTTCCTTACTTTTCCTTGTCATGATAACGGAGCATCTTCATTTTCCTTAAAATGTGTTCCAGTGAAGAAGACGGAAAATGGAATTGACCTGATTGGGTCACTTTGCTACAAATATGAAGCATTGGAAGACGAGGTTAAGAAAATGATGGCGAAAGCAAATGAATTAATTGCAGTAATTTTGAAGTTAAAGCCATGTTTGGCATCAGAATGTCAGAGTGAAAGCTTGCAAAACATTGACACAGGTTACTTTGCAGAATTTACCATTTCCAGTAAATGCTATCAATCCTATCATATTACTGCGAAGCAAGGGAAACGACTCTGTTGTCCTAATTGCTATTTTGTTTGAACAGCTGGTTTGGTATATTTTGCGGATCTTTTGGAAGGCTCAGCGCTGCTGTCCAATATAAGTATTCTTGAAAAGAACTATGAAGATGCAATATGTAATAAGGGTGTTATAGATGAGAGAATCTTTGTGAATGATGGTGACAATTTGATTGGTTCTGGAAGCCTCTCTGCAGTGACAGTGAATATGAGTGGTTCTAAGGTTTGCTTCTTGATTGCTTTAAGTTTTTCTCTAGGATATAAACTCAAAAAGTACTCAGCGCTTATATTAGTATTTCACCTGTGCATGTTTAGAGGAAGTTTGATACAATATCCTCACCAACAAAGACAATCACCAGCCCACTCTCTCCCTGTCAGTCTCCCACATCAAGTGCCAATGGTGTCCTTGTTGTCAGCCAAAAGATGGCAGCAACACCAGTGAGTACAACAATGACGACTGCAAAGTGGCTTCACATGGTCATTTCTCCTCTCCCTTCTCAACCGTCAGAAAAGCTGGAGAGATTCCTCCGTTCATGTGATAGAGATGTTAATGATGACGTAGTACGGAGGGCTCATATAATTCTGGAAGCAATTTTTCCTAACAGTTCTCTAGGAGAGCGATGCGCTACACCTGGTGACCTTCCAAATGCTAACCTGATGGACAACATTTGGGCACATCAGAGAAGGATGGAAGCTCTGAAGTTGTACTATCGGGTGCTGGAAGCTATTTGTTCTGCTGAAGCTCAGTTGTTACATGTGAATAATTTAACTTCACTATTAACCAATGAGCGGTTCCAGAGATGCATGCTAGCTTGTTCTGCTGAACTAGTTTTGGCGACTCATAAGACAGTGACCATGTTGTTTCCTGCTGTATTGGAGAAAACTGGAATCACATCTTTTGATCTTAGCAAAGTAATAGAGAGTTTTATTAGGCATGAAGACTCTCTTCCAAGAGAGTTGAGACGGCATTTAAATTCCTTGGAAGAGAGACTGTTAGAGTCCATGGTTTGGGAAAAGGGCTCCTCAATGTACAATTCTTTAATCGTTGCAAGACCAATCCTATCTGCGGAGATAAATCGACTAGGATTATTAGCTGAACCTATGCCTTCTTTGGATGCAATTGCAATGCACTGTAACATTTCTTGTGTTGCTTTGCCTTCATTGTTGGCTCCACAAAAGCTTGATACATCGTCAGGTACTAATATACTTTTCATCTTGGTATAAATTCAGTAATATTTGTTAGCTATATTTGTACCTGTAGTTAGGACTAAGAGGATATTTGAGTCCCTCTTTTTAAGGTCATGTTTCTTCCTAAGCCTTAAGTTTACTAATGTATCGGAAATGAGTAGATCGAAAAGAAGACAGAATAAATAGCATCCCATCCTCTTTCCCAAGGAAAAAAAAAAAAAATCAGATTTTGAAAGACTTATAAAGACCTTTATGCGGAACTCCCTTCATAAAAATAAAGACCTTATAACAAGTGCGCCAAACATCCCCTGAGCCATCCTCTGTTCTGGCAGTATCACCTGCCAATGAAGATATTTGCACTCGTATCTTACTTTTTTTTATAACGTGAATCATTTCAGGACAAAATGGAGATATCAGATCCCCGAAGGCGGCTTGCAAAGAGTATCGTAGCATACTAGTAGAGCGTAACTCGTTAACATCACCTGCGAAGGATCGATTGTTGGGCCTTAATAATCTAAAAGTGAAGCAAACTCCTCCACCTTTGCAGTCTGCATTTGCAAGGTATCAAGCAGTTAATTTCCCTGGAAAGGCCTTACACTGTGGTTGCTTTTGTTCATTAAAATTTGACTGTTGTGTCCTTGTATAAGCCCTTAACAAAGACCGTGTTTTGTGTAAACATGTACAGTCCAGCCAGACCTATCCCAGGGGGTGGAGGTGAAACATGTGCAGAAACTGGCATCAATATATTCTTCAGTAAGGTAAGAAGAATTATGTAGTTAGTGGGAAGTCATCATTGAATGGTAAAGTGTTATGGCTGGTTCAAGTGCTATACTTCTACCATTTTGTACATGGAATTAAATTAGTCCACCTTTGTCAAATTATCAATGTTTGTTCTATTCTGCAGTGAAACTGAAATTTTAGTCCGGTTTTAACGTTTCACATTAATTAACACACATAAAGATGAAGACACTTGGACAAAATGATGCTTTTATTTTATGGCTCTTTTATTATGCTACATAGCCTGATTTATTACAGGAGCTCCCATCTCTGCTTTCTGATTGTTTCATTGCATACTTCTATAAAGATTGCAAAGTTAGCTGCGGTGAGAATCAATGGGCTGGTCGAAAGGCTTCAACTTTCACAGCAGCTAAGAGAGACTGTTTATTGCCTTTTTCAACGGATTCTTAGTCACAGGACACCACTTCTTTTTAATCGTCATATTGACCAGATAATCCTGTGCTGTTTCTATGGAGTAGCGAAGGTTTGCTTTCCGGAAACTTTTTTAGGTAGCTTTTTTATATCTCTTATCCTGAGGCCAATTTAATCTTAAATGTATCTACAGATATCACAGTTGAGCCTCACGTTTAAGGAAATTATATACAACTATAGAAAGCAGCCTCAGTGTAAAGCACAAGTTTTTCGAAGTGTTTTTGTCGATTGGACATCAACAGCACACCACAGCGGGGTAAATTACTGAGTTAAATTACAAGATGCTTTTCTAAGTCATTTATTTCTCTCAAAAGCTTAAGCTTTGTATATGCTTCTTAAAACAGAGGACTGGGCAGGACCATGTTGATATTATTACATTTTACAATGAAATGTTCATTCCGTCCGTAAAGCCTCTTTTGGTGGAGCTTGGTCCTGTAGGAGTACCGGTGAAAAGCAACTCGCCCTCTGAAGCTAACAAAATTAGTGATGGTATGCTTGGAAAATGAGTATGTTTAAATCCAACTCATCATAATTCTCTTTTATTTTACCAAAATACGTTCCCTTTAATTGGTTTTTTATGTGGATTTTTCTTTTTAATTAGCTCAATGTCTTGGTTCCCCAAAGAGATCTCCATTTGCTAGCCTTCCTGATATGTCCCCAAAGAAAGTATCCACAACGCACAATGTATACGTGTCACCATTACGGTCATCTAAGGTACTTATTTCTTCTACTATTCAAGATGCACTTTTTCTGTCCCATACATGTTTCTGTGTACATAGTGAATACTGAGAATGCATCTATCAAGACGGCCCCATACATGAGTTCCATGTGTTGATCAAGTATTTGGGCTCATATATTTTTATGCTAGCAACTATGCATTAAATACTTGATATTTTACCAAACATCCGAAATACAACTTCAAGGCTTACAATGATAATAAATAGTTTAATATCTATTAGTAGTGTCACTGAAAGTAATCTTCATATATCATGCGACTAAGCAATATCATTGATATCATAAGGTACCCAAAAATAGTACACTGAACCTCATAGCGCTTTAATATGATGTTCCCCAATGAAGTGGTTGCCTTATCACATTGACTACCGTCAATTGTATTGCATTTCATGTTTTTTATGCTTACATGTTGCCTTTTTTTTCCCCCTCTTGTCACGCCGAATGCACATTTGTATTTGTATTGAACATAAATTTTGAAGGCCGTGTCTTGAATTTATGAGTTTCTCGTAGTCAAGGAAAATGATTAGCGCCCCCAATTAAAACTGCTCCTATTGATAAGTTATTACAGCATCAATAGGTACCCGGTCTCCCCCTCCCACATACATTAGTTTCTATCATCTGCTCAAACATTTACCAACATAAATTCAGTATGCTGCTGGTGTTTCTTCCTTGCTAACAGCCTTCATGAAGATTCTTGCATTCCTTTTCGTTTCATTACTCTGTATAACATAGATACTTGTCTCTATTCAACGAGGATTGTGTATATATATTAATACGTAAATCCTTTTTGTACCCTACACCTACATCATAAGAATAGCTCCAAACGTCCCTTGACTTCATTAAATATTTACTAATCAATATATTCACAATGCCGCTAATGGTTCCTCCTTGCTAATAGCCTGCTAGATGAAGAATTTTGCATGCTTCCCGTTTCACGTTAGCATAGACAGCAATTTGTGATCCTTCTCCACATACATTGTAGCAATTGAGTTCTAGATTCTTTTCTTCTATTGAGAATCGAGTTTATTTATTATGTTCGTATGGAGGCATCGTCTATAAATGACTTCAGACACTTACATGTTTATGACTTACATGTAAAAAGTCCTTGATCATATAATGTGGTGGTTGTTTATTTGTATATTTGTGAATGTGATGCTATCACTTATTAGTTCAGCGCTGTTTTGACGTTAATGCTTGTTTATTGTTGTGTGAAATAATCCCAGATGGATGCTCTCATTTCCAATAGCTCAAAAAGTTATTATGCTTGTGTTGGAGAAAGCACTCATGCTTATCAAAGCCCTTCAAAAGATCTGACTGCGATCAATGACCGCTTAAATGGGTAAGTATGATACAGGGGCTTCTTTTTAACACAAGAAGAGCACACCAAGTAAGAATTTTGTGTTGTTTTATGCAGGAAAGGGAAGATCAGAGTTGCTTTGAATTTCGAAGCTGATGTGGGTTTAGTAAGCGACTCATTCGTGGCGCATAGCTTGTGCCTACAAAATGGGGGTGGGCAGTCATCCATGGTACCGCCGAAAACGGAGCAGCCTGACTGTTAATTTATGTTTGTAAAGTCAGCTTTAGGTAATTTATACTAAATGTGTTGACATAGTGAAGTGCTGTGTGGCGGTGAGTTAGTTCGGCCACCCCATGATCCTAACACCGTACCATGATTGTATGCAACTGGATTGAAATTGAAACCCTCTAATAAGAGCATTTTCATTTCCCCCTTATTTTTATTGGTTATAGTGTTGGCTTGTAATTATGAAAATTCTCTTATTTGGTTTGGTTACCGCATATGGGTGTAGGAGGTGTTTGATGAATCAGACTGTTTTTAATTGCAAAATCAGCCACTCACTTCTTCCTTATATGACCCCTATGGTTCGTCATATTTAGATTTGTTTCGTATTACAGAATTCTCGATTCAAGATCCGGTGTATACTTTTGAGGTTATCACTTGTGGTAGACTTAGCCAGGAATTATGTACTAAAGCAATATTGTTCAAGTGGTATTAATGAGTAACGTTGATACACGTTTTCGTCGTTGCGAACTAAGATAGATAAAGTACGAGCGGTAATTTTTATTATGTTGTACATAGACTTATGCGATCGGCACAAAGGCGACTCATTTTCCCAATAAGAGTTGAGTAAAAAGGCGACTCACTCGTCCCAATAAGAGTTGAGTAAAAAGGCGACTCACTTTATAACCCGAGTTGAGCTAGAATTTGACTTACCTTTATATTACGAGTTGAGTGAAAATACGACTCATCATTAGATATATACTCGTGCTTTCATGACATTGTAGATATTCCACTACTAGAAAAGCGGTCATTTATAGCCGTTTTGCCTTCGACGTTGCGGGATAGCATCAAGAACAAAATCAAACATGTGGATTAAATCTATTAATTTCCGACGATTTTGAGAGCAAAAAGTGAAAAATTAAATTTTAGACACTTAAACACGTCGATATTTACATCAAATAAATTTAATAATAAAAAATAAGCAACGAGTCTGAATCTTTTTTATAAACTATCTCTTTCTCCTAAACCCTAACTCCCTCTACATGACATCTCCCAAACGTTGCTACTTTCACACATCGCCACCCTTCTCGATATTTTCGTCACGCCTCTCAGTTCTTTCGTCATGTTGTCTCTTTCTCCTAAACTTTGTTGCCATCGCCACCCCTCTTGATCCCTTCATCAACCGAATGGACTAGAATTTCTAATCTATTTGGAGCTAAAATGGAGCTATCTTCAAAACAATGTCTATTGTTGGCTAAGTTTCTCCCTAAGGTCAAGGAAGTTTTGCACCCGGTCGAGTTCAAAATCTAAGTTTTGATCAAGTCGACGATGGTACTTCCACATCAGAGTTAGAAGATCTATCGCTCTCTCCCTTCCTCTATTTTTCCTTAAAGATAATTCTAGTTGAGAGATATAGTTAGACTTTTTATATTGTTTTTTACTTTCAAGATAAGGTTAGTAGGATTAGTCTCAACCTTAAAAATCAGGTCATTTCAACCATTAGTTTTTTTTTTATCCATTCAAAAACCTTTATATGCGTAAATTGACCTTATCGGTCAACTCAATCTTCCCAATAGGCCCGCTGGACCGCCACATGTTTTGATGATTAATAAAGGATAAATTTTGTAAGTATGCCTTGTTAATTTCATTATGTTTTTAGGATTTGGAGAGCCCGACTTTGCATGATGAATTTATGTTGTTGATGATTATTTATATCCTTGATTGGTTGTCTTTATATTTATTTATGTATGTTATGGTAGTCAAGGTTCATCCAATGCAATATGCGAGAGCTTGACATGGATGTTCCTTGGTATTTATCCTTTAAGTGTTGCAAGATGTAAGAGCTGTATAAATTAATACTTTGATATATCGCAAGATACAAGAGTTGCGTATGATTGATTTAATTTCTTCATAGCATGACTATATATGGTTTAGGATATCGATGATTGTTATTGAGACTGATTATGCATTTTTATGGTTGTTCGGATTTTGAAATTCCTTGATTATTCACCTATTATTGTTGTTGCATTCCCTATTTTCTATTGAAGTGAATCACAATGTAAAAATCCTTTCTTTCTTCCCTTTCGGATTTTGTGTTGGCTCAATAGTTTCACTCGATCGATTTGACTGATTGTTGTGCTTTTACATTTTATATTTTATCACAACTCGACTCTGCAACTTTTCTCAACTTGATTGAGTTGACTCCCCTTCTTGTTTTGTTAGACTTGATGATTGTCTCTAGTTTAAATTTGTAATTTTATTTTTTAGCTTTACTTTTAATCATTCAAATTATTACTCATTTTTTTATGTTCGATCCTAACCACATTTTACAATGAGTCTTGTATATCATCTATGATTTAGGAGATACATGATTCACATTTCAACCCTCGTCAAATATTGATCTTTTTTCGTATCAAATACTGATCTTTTTTAGTATAATACAGTACAAGCTACTGTGTGGTTGATCTAGGGTATCAATACTAGCGATCTAGGGTATAAAATATACAAATTAGTTGAGCGAGTAGCCATGAGGTAGGACCAATGAGGGTAGTACCAAACCCTAGCCTTCACACGTGATTGCTTTGGACTGACGCCATCACCATCTTTAATTTGCTTGAAATTTGACACAGGTTCGTCAAGATATGTTGATCCCTTATACATACGCTTAATAGGTGTAGTGAATCTCTTTGGAATCTCAATTGACGTTTTAACTTGAGTGATATGTGAATCCTCACAACTTTTTCCAGATTCCTTCTCAATCAAGCGAAGAGTCCTAAGATCCTTGCTATGAGGTCACTCATGACAATCCACTTTTCTCTGAACATAAATTCTAACATTGTTTTTGTGTTAGATGGGAAGTCTAGACCCTCGTACGTGGTACTTAAAATATACTAGGTGTTTTTTGTGGTGGAATTGTAATTTACAAATATATCTTATCCTTCAACATTTGGGATGACAAATCTCTGTGTTTGTCAAAGTTCTATATAAACGGACCATATAGCGTGAGCCGTGTGTATACGATACCTAGGAACAAACGAGTAACCAATTGACGCATCAATGAAAACATCCCATAACTAGGAACAAAGGAGTAAAAACCAATCTAAGAAAAATGACAAGACAACTTGTCAAAATGATAAAACCAAATGTCACATTGACGAGTCCATGACCATACATACCAACAACCTCTACACCCGGAATGATCAAGATGAGGCCCTCAGAGTGTGTGACCCTTGGTTAACTGTTCTGAAAAAAACATTACATGCCCATCATCTATGACATTGCAGCGCCTAACTTAGCTCCCTTGAACCTTGATAAGGGCTAACGCTTGAGCCACATATTTTGCAAACTAATAACACGAAGGAACAAATTTGAATCATGGTGGCTCGAGCACGAAGAATGTGAATGGATTGTTCAAAACGCATGGGGGTACTCGAGTGGTCGGTCGACAACGGACCGTCTGAGTTGCGTCCTAGGGGATTTGTCGAGCTGTGGTAAGCTGACCCTAAGGGAAAGGACTGAAAAGATTAAAAGCCTTGAGCCGCAATTGAAAGTTCTACAAGGGCTCCCTGCAACGCAAAGGAATCTGGACATGGGGGTTAATGTCTCAAGACAAATTGAGAGGTTACGTAGGGAAGAGGAGTCCTACTGGCATATAAGGGCAAGGGCTAGAGCAATGAGAGATAGAGACAAGAATACAACGTATTTCCATCATAGGGCGAGTGAAAGAAAGCGCAAGAATAACATTGTCAAGCTACTGGATAGCAATAATGTTATGAGGCATGAGGAGAAGGATATTGAAGATATTGTGGTCGATTACTATGAAAATCTTTTTAAAAGTTGCGATGAAAGGGACCTGTCGGATATAGCGGAAAATATAAAATGCACTATCACAAGGGACATGAATGATTCACTGATGGTTGAACCGATTAGGGAGGAAGTGTGGCTGGTTGTGAAGAACATGCACCCACAAAAAGCACCAGGTCTTGACGGCATTCATGCAGTATTTTATCAACGTTTTTTGGGGAACTTTTGGGGAAGATGTGTATCGATTTGTGTTGCGTTGGTGTATGGGTGAGGTGGACCTCAAAGAAGTTAATAAAACGATCATCACTCACTTGCTAAAAGTGAAGAACCCAATCAAAATGACGGAGTTCCATCCCATTAGTCTATGCAACGTGATTTATAAAATCATTTCGAAACTCTTGGCAAATAGACTAAAGAGTTTTCTACCCGCATTGATCTCGCTTGATCAAAGTGCATTTGTTTCAGGGAGGCTGATTGATAACATGATTTATCGACCTGTTTTGTCATGCATTTAGGTAGATTTTCCCTTTCCGCATTCATGTTTTGGCCTTAGTTTGTTCATTTATGCTTGTTTAGTTCTACTTTGCAAGAATAGATGTCTACACACTATTTGTGGCTTTGTAGGTGATTTGACACATTTTGGAGCTAAAACGACGTATTTGAGGATCAAGCCTCGAAGTGGATGCATTGGAGCAAGCATACGTGCACGGGAAAGGGCTAGGAATCAAGCTAAAGGCATGAAGGGAACGACCAAGGAATATCTCGGCCGAGATCCACCTATCTCGGTCCGAGATGGAAGGTTTGGAAGGTACTGTTGCAATATCTTGGTCGGCATCTCGGGTGGTATCTCGGGTGACTTGACCGAGATCCATGACGCTGGAGATCGAAGACGAAATCTCAGTCCCGACGTTAACCCATCTCAGCCGAGATCCAGCCCGAGATTCTCCCCTTAGCGTTATATTTTATTTACGGGCTTTTTTTCCTTTTTGGTCCAATGTCTTTTAGCTAGGTTTTTGTTATAAAATGAAGCCTTGGATTCATTCCAAGGTGTGCTTGCTGGGAGTCACCCAGAAGTTACCCTAGAAGAGAGGAGTCGTCTCCTACTCTGTCCTTTTTCTTCATCAATGTTCTTCATTGTTTAGTTTAGATTCAAGATTCAGACTTTTGCATTGAGATTTGTTTGGAAGAGATTGTTGAGTTGAGATTTGAGAAGATTGCAAGTTTTCATTCATTGAAGTTGAGTTTTTCTTTTCCTTTTATGTTTTGTTCGTCTTTTGATATGATTGTTATTGGCTAGAACTTTGAGGTTCTAGGGAAGAATAAAAGATTTGTTTATACAAAGATCAATAAGGGATTGTTCCCTATAATTGTTGAATCGCTTTAATCCTATGAAAAGGTTAGATTTTGTAGGTTTAGACTCAATATAAATCCCTTAACCTAAATAGGAATTGAGTCGTAACTGAGATATTCTTATTTAGATACATAAGAGAACTTGTTCCTAGGTAATAAAAGTTTAACCTTTATTGGATAGAATGTGTCATTATTCCTTCCTTTGAGGCAATAATTCCTGAGACGTAACTGTAAAGGGTTATTGTGTTTCCTTGATTGAAAGAATAAGGTTTATTTATACATTTCTCCCTCATTACCTTGAAAGTTATAGGTATTAGGTTGGGACCTTTATGTTCTTGAGACGTCACCGTAAAAGAGCATAGGTTAAGAAACATTCATCCCTGTATGCTTTTCAACCATATATGCTTTGTGAGATTGTCCTGAGTTCTTATGTATAAACAATAATCTTGAACCCTTGGAATCCATTTTCTTTCTTTTAATTTGATTATCTTTGTTTCCCTTTTTGTTTTATTTGATTTTCAATCAATAGTGACAATTGATTGCGAATTCACCACACTTTCCAAAACCCTTTTGATTTCTTTCCCTTATCTTTTCTAACCCCTTTCTTATTTTAGATTTATACTATTTATAATCATTGTTGCAAATTAATCCTCTCAGTCCCTGAGATCGACATTGGAATACTTACCCTTACTGTGGTTGACCCATACACTGTGGGTTCGCTACAATTTGGGTGTTTATTTCTTGTTTTACAAATTTAAAGCATACCGTGGTTTTTACTAACCTGTGAGCTTTTATCATTATTGATAAAGGTTTATAGGGGTGTAAAAATCGCGAACAAGTTTTTACTAACCTGCGAAGGTCATGTGGTGTGAGGGGTCGATGGATCCGCGGTTGGCAAAGTTGCTTGCGATTAGGCTGGGTGTGAGGGTGGGTTTGGAAATGCAGTGGAGGAAGGTGGAGACCGAGACTGACTGCGCTTTAGCATTCCAATATTTCAAGTCGGGAAAGAGTTATCCTTCGAGATGGGGCTTAATTCTTGATGATATTAGAAATTTGTCTATTGGTTTTGATTGTTTTCCTTTAAGTTTTGTTCATAAAAGTTGTAATGGGGTTGCTCATCACTTGGCTCATGTTCGTCCCGAGGCCGATGTTGTCCAAGTGTTTGAGGATCCCCCCCCCCCCCCCCCCCGGCTGCCGATAGAACAAAGAACGGCAAAAAGCAAAGCTGAAATTTGTATTGAATTTAACATGCGTAGAAACTTGTGTAGCCGTCCTATATATAGGAGAATGCTTGAATTCTAACTTCTAGTCTAAGGATAGGATAAGATCTATCTCATGTAAGATAAGATAGGATCTTCTAATATAAATAATATCTATCTTGCAAAAGATACGATTTCATTAATCTATCTTAAAACATCTCTATTAGATTATTTAAATAAAAAGAAATAATTGAAATAACTTGGGCTGAAAAATAACGATTAAAGCCCTAAATAAACACCATAACCCATAATTAAAAGATGTTTTTATGTGCTGAAACATAGAATAGCTTGGGCCGAAATCATCTACTAGAGATGTCCAAAATTACGTCTATCCGTGGTTCTATGCATGTATGTGCATGGCTTGCATGACAATGCACGTCCTTCCATTTACGTGGATCTTCTCCTTGTTGGCTTGTGTCTTCTGGATGAATGTGCATCATTATCCTCGTGCTTTCCTCCATTGCTTCTGGTTTGATTAAGCAATTCTCCAATGTGTGCATTTCTACTCATGATTCTTCTCCCATCTCCTTAGCTTGAGCTCTTGTAATTGGTCTTCTTGAATATGACGGAGATGCTCCTGCATCAAATGGTATATTTTATAATTATCTTAATAAGTGTGCAAAATGCTAAAGTTATTTGTATACGGAGGGAGTAATAATGATCAATTTACAGATTGCAATAACATATTCAATCACATAAAGTACATGCATCATAGTCCTAAACTCAATATGTCAAATATAACACACAAGACTCAGGGTGATCGACGTTAAGGCATGGTTCTAAGGAGGTTTTCGGGATCTACGGTCACAAGAGCTAACCAGTCAAGCAGACTATGGGTAATGGTGGCCAATGGGTGTGTCATGTTGGATGGGGTGGCGGCGGAGCAAATCAGGCCCGTAGTGGGTTTGGATGGGCCTAGGCACCATACAAGGGTTTTAATCGGGATGTTTGGGTGTTTTGATGGGGGCAAATAAGAGGCATTGGTAAGCAATATTGGTTTTGGAGGTGCCCGAGGGTAGGCTAGGGGTCGTGACGGGCTCGTGTGGGCCCAGATGTCCAAGGGACGAGCCTTGACTTTTTGTTTCATTGGAGTAGGCGCTAGCGGGGACATGGCTAAGATGACCCCAAATGGTCGATAAGTCAAAGTTGTCTGGCCAAAGATGCCTTTCCTAGCGGCGAGACTCTTCGGTGTCGTCGATATCCTTTTCATGTGAGATCACATCACAAGGACAAGTCAAGCGGCCCATATCCATCCTTGTGCCGGTGTCCCGGAGCCTTGTGACATATACCCTCACTTTCCTAGGTTAAATTATATCCTAGTTTTAGTCGGTTGCTTCCCGTTAGTAATTGTCAACGTACTCCATGATAGATCCCAAATTTCTTAATGCAAAACTAGTGAACACCCATTATTCCTTCATAAGCTTCACCTACGTTTGCAACTTAAAAAAGCCCCATGATAGATCCCAAATTTCTTAATGCAAAACTAGTGAACCCTACAAAATTGCTTATAGTTTAATTGAGATACAAAAATCTTTCATATAACATTGTCATAAACTGTCGTGAAAGCAAGGTCGGGAGTTAAAAAGAAGAAGAAGAAGATAGAACCCAGGTCAATGACATAAATAATAAGATAAGCCTACAACCCTGAAAGCTCAGGGAGCCAAATGAGCATAAACAATCTCATAAAACAATGTTTGGAAAAACAGTCAGCCACTCTCAATCCAAAACTAACAAATCAAATGCAACACTTAACCAAGAAAGAGGGAAACTAGAGCAGATTACAAACACAACACATTCACAGAATTCTGACAAATACGTCTGATAAACCTAAATAAAATTCCAATTATCATCTCAGACCAAAGGCAACTTCCTGCGCTTGTACCTCACCATCACCTTTCCTTTAATTCCAACAACCATAGCATTCCAATCAATCTCAGGGAAAGGCGAAACGAGTTCAAGATCAAAATTCCTAAGCAAATGACTCCATACCGCCTTAATCTGCAGATAAGCAAACGGCTCACCAAGGCAACCATGCCTTCCTCCTCCAAACGAAATGTACGAAAATGCCCCTGCTGCCTTGTCTTCTTCTCTACCCGGAGAGTATCTGTGAGGATCATACTTATCCGGCTCCTGATATATATGTGGGAGGCGATTAGCAAACGCGGGTGATGTTGCAACAATATGGCCCTTTGGAATATCATATTCTTTACCCTCATGAGTAGTAACACTGAAGTCACTGTGCGAGTAACGCATCAACATGATTAGTGGTGGGTGAAGCCTCAAGGCTTCCTTGATGGACCTATACAACACATCCATCTCAGATAGAATATCATGATCTATTTTCTCGCCGTGCTTATTCAATATGTTCTTCTGCTCATCTAAAACCTCAGTCAAGTAATTCTTGTTTTGAAGAAGATAAGCTCCTGTCCATGTAGATGTAATGGAACTGGTATGTTGGCCTGCAAAGAGAGCTGCAATGAGCATGCCTGTGACTTCTCCTTCGGTTGTTGGGCGACCGTCTTTGTATTTGGAGTCGATGAAGCATTGGAGCATGTCGTTCTCTGACTTGCCTGAGCTTTTCCGAGAAGCTATAATGTTTGCAAAAATATCAGCAAGCTTCTTTCTTGCTTGATCACGACGGCGGTGAGCTGGGATAGGCAAGTATGGGAAGATAACACTAATGGGTTGCATCCCATTATCAAGATCATGGAAGAGTGCAGAAACATCATCAAAGAGCTTATCACGAACCTCTCGCCCTAGAAGGCATCTACTTGCTGTCAAGATAATAAGATGTTCTAGCTCGTATTTCAAGTCAACCTCCCCACTCTCTCCCCATTTGGAGAAGTATTCCTACAACAAATTATTTAATAAATTACATTGCATCCCATCATGAACAGATCCAATATAAAAATAAAGATGGCAATGTCATGCCATATGTTGTGAAATAGTTGGAGATTTTCAAAGCAGAGAAAATGACAATTAAATCAAGAAAATGATTGGCATGAACAGATTGAATGTAGAAAACAATGCTATGCCATCAAAAAAGGATCAATAAGTTCATGATTGCCTATGCTTTTTCTTTAGAGTAGTTAGTCATTGAGTTCATTCTAGTTAAGTAGAGAAGGTATACGATGAGATCCATCATACCTCAGCCTCAAAAACCATCATATCAACATAACTCTTGAGCTTGTTAACTCGAAGAGCCTCAGTGAAGAAGCGAAACTGCTCCTGGCGAATAGTATAATCAACATCGAAGACAACACCAGGGCCAAATGTAGGGACATTGAATCTGTAAACTTCCTGTTGACTTAGATCAGCTTCAGGAGCTTTGAAGAAATGTGCAGAGACCTCGGGTCCAATCAAGAAGGTGATGTTCTTATTCACCAGATTCAAAGTGAAAACGCCACCAAGCTTAGGATACTCCTGCTTAAGCATGATAATAGGGCCTTTCAGGAATCGGAGTAGTCCTCCAATCACTGGCCAACTGCTCTTTACTACAGGAGGTAATTTCTTTTTAGATCTCGGCATTACGAGTACCGATATCAATTTGGCTACTACAATAGTAGCCAAAATCAAAAGTCCTACACTCCAAAACTTGCCATTTCCGTCCATGGTTAGTGCATCCATTTGTCCAGCTGCAAATGGATATGTAAATCAGGATTCAATTCGATCAATTGGCACCCATCGAAAGTAGAAGAAAACTACTGGAGTGATAACAACCTTCAGTTATTAGATCTGGAGATAAAATACACCATTTTTTTTTGTGTATGTACAAAATACTCAATGTCGTCAACATCATCAAGCAATAACAATAAATGCAATGCATCAGCAATCGGAATGTTTCGGTTTTTATAATAAAGAACTAGGGACAATTTTGGAGAGAAGAACATGAATTAAAGATGAATAAACCCTAGAAAAACCGATTAAACCGAAAATGAAGAGACGAACGTACCTGATCTGCTTCAAACGAAAGATGAGCCGCTCAAAAAGAATGAATTACAGAGGAACAGAAGTGTGGTGATGGAAGGTTGACGAACATGTCATGTCGCTTGAAACGATTGAGGCTACAGAGAGTGAGTGGCGATCAATGTCTATTTATTATGAAAGAATAATTTAGCCTAATCTCAGAAGCCGCCCAAGCCAACTAGCTAAGCCAAGCCGAATTCGAAGACGGCTTCGGATCCGGAATGGCCCAATTGGAGCGGGCTCCTTGATTTAAGATGCAAAACCATGGGCTTTTCCTATTACAATTTTATTTTATAGGAAATTTGGGAACTGTAAATCTGGATTCTTGACATCTTGTGTAAACCTAGAGGTGAAATTCGAATTAGTCAACGGGGTCATTTTCGGGTTAATTTTTGCTCGAAGTTGGTCATCTTTGTGTTGGGTTAGGTCACGATGGGTTAAATCAGTATCATTCTTATTATGGGTCCAAACAAATATTATGTATGTTCAGCTTAAATAATATGGATAGGGTTATTAAATTTGTATTTTTTAAAGCATTTCAGTCGATACATACAAAGTTTATTCGACTATCGAAAATAACATGTCACGTATTTTTTTTAAATCAAGAATGTAAGAAGTTCGACTACACCAAATATATTTAGTATATCAAGAAACCGAAAACAAGCAAATTGACAAATCGTCATGCAAATAGCGATAATCAAACCACAGGAGAAGGCGGGGAAACACTCAAGGTTGGCAAAACGTGGAGAAGACACGAGATAGTTGAACTAACGCGCTCTCGCCGCCAAGAAGCAGGATATTAGAAACACTTTTCAAGGAAAAGGCATACCTCATGTGCAAATGTCAATCCCATGACGTTCCTCCACTTTGATAGAGAATCTTCGGAGACCTCGAATACCGGCATGATCAATAGGGACTTGTGACTACGACGTCTTCCGGAACATTTGTTTAGGCCACACTAGGGTTGTGCAAAAATGACCAGGACCAAAAACCCGGACCGGTTCGGATTTTCACGGTCCGGTCATGGCTGGACCGAATCCGTTTCCAGTCCCCGGTCCATGCTTTTGTGGAACTCTCGTCCCGGTCCGGAAAAAACCGGTGGACCGATGCGGACCGGATTTGTTTTATTGTTTTTTTTTAATTTCCTCATTCTTGAGGCTTAGTAATGTAACAAGTTACTGGTTAGGTTTTTCACACTCACAACTATCTTTCTTCTCCCAAACAAGCAAGGGCGGCGACATCATGACAAGACGATTCGACTACGTGGTTCCGGCTAGCCCTCTCTTCTCGGCTCTTGCTAGTCCTCGACTCATCTTCGTCCTTCTTTTCTCGACTTCTCCTCTTCGTGGTTACTTGTAAGCATCGCCTCTCACCCTTAAATGGCGATAGCCCTCTTGCCGATATATCTCTTCTTCTCATCTCGTGAATCGATAGCTCTCGCCTCTCTTCTTGTCCACTTTTGTACTTATTGTCTTTACTGGTGTTGAGCAAGTTCCTAAGTTCTTGTCTTCTCGAGTCTCGCCGATATATCTCTTCTTCTTCTCTCGGCGCTATCTTCCTGGTCGGAAACTCTAAGCAGTAAGCATGGAATCTCCTTTGGGTATTTGACTGAAATGAAATACCTCTGATTATTTGAAGTTACATTTAGGTGTGCAATTCTTACAATTTTGTATAAATTTTTACATTTAGTCCTAAGCAATAAGCATGGATATCTTCTTCTCCTGAATCGGTCCCGGTCCGGTCGAACATCTAGAAAATTTTGGTACAGACTGGATGCACAACCCTAGGCCACTCTCCATATATGTTTTTCAAAGGAAAGTCATCCCAACTAAGCAAGGTTATAGACTACATATCTCAAATTTTCAAAACTGATTTCAAAAAGAAAGTCAACTTCCAGAACAATTCCTTTTTGCTTATTTTACAACATTTTAGTATTTACCTTTGTTTTTCATTTTTTTATTGTTTAAACAACAAAATTAATTTATTTGTGCTGTCAACAATATATTAAACATCTAACCACTTTTTTATTTTCAAAAACAAAAAAAAACAAAACACCATAGTAGAGTTTGTATAATGTAACTAATACATTTAAAACACAATTATGTGTTTTTATATTGTTAACATCCCATTAAGCAACTTTAAATGGTTTATCTATGTTGTTAACCGCACATTAAACACAAAATTATTTTTTTTCCCTATTTTCGACACCATAAAAAAACAAAATTTGCTTTATTTGTGTTGTCATTAACATATTTAACATCAAAACTGATTTATATACTATCATCAACACATTAAAACTCTATTATGTGTTTTTCTATTGTCAAAAACACATTAAAAAAATAAATTTTGATTTATTTATGTTGTCAACAACACATTCAGTACCAAAATAAAGTTATCTTTAACAATAAAATGTATTTTTATCATCAATAATATTCCAAGCACTCCAACCATTCAATTACTGTGTTTTTTTGTGTTGCCAACAATACCCAAAACATCATAATATCATATAGTGTTATATTCACTATAATAGAGATTCTTTTTTGTTGCTAACATACATTTTTTATACAAAGGTAAGGAAAAAGGGAGGGTCAGATCCTCGAAACTGGCCTCTCTAAAGCATCCATTCGGATGAGGTCATCAACATCTTGTGGCAGGACATCGCATCATGAGCTCGAGTTGTGTCCAAATAGAGTTAACCTGTCTGCAACAAAGTTAATTTCCCTAAAATGTGTTGTCACCATACATAAATGATCTTTGTTTAATATTGTTCCTTTTGTTTTCGTAGTAAAAAAAAACATTTAAACCTTTAGATTTCTATTGTCAACAAGATCCCAATTATTATAATTATTGTTTTACTTTTATCAGCAACACTACAAACATCAAAACATAATTATTTGTGTTGTCAAGAAACCTAAAACATCAAAACAATGTTGTTAATACTTCCAACAACATTCCAAACATTTAATTATTGTTTTTTGTATTGCCAACAAGACTCAAAACATCATAATATTATTTTAATGTTTTATTCACTATATTGGAGTTTTTTGTTGTCAACATACACATATTTTTTCTTGTTTAACATTCTTTAATTGTTCTTTTGTTATCGCGTTACCGTTGTTTAACATTTTTTTATTCTTATTTCTGCTTTGTAGATTAGAGTAATTGAATTACATATTTTATCGGCAACTCCAAGTATATTATTTTTGTCTTTGGGATTTTCAAAGAGGAGTTATCAATATTGGAGTAAGAGGAAAGGAAAGAGGCGTTATCAATTTTGGAGTTATCAATTTTGGATTTGTCTTTGCGGTTCATTGTAAAGAACTACCCGGCTTCAAATATAGGCATGATTTGGTTCGTGATGTTTTATGTGACGTGTTTAAGAGAGCAGGGATTTCAGCCAAGAAAGAGGCGCCTGTATCCTTCTTGACTGATCCGCGTGAAGGAAGGTCTACGTTAAGGCCTGCAGATGTGTTAGTTTTTGGATGGGTGGGTGGGAAACATGCTTGTATTGATTTGACATGAGTCTCTCCTTTGGTTGGTTTGGGTAACAGGCCTTTTGTGCTGGGTAAGGCGGCTCTCAACGCGGCTTCTTTGAAGGTGGCTAAGCATGAAAGGGCTTGTCTTGAAACCAACATGTGTTTCTTCCGTTTGCTTTCGATACGTTTGGTTTTCTAGCACCTGATGCCGTCAAGATTTTCTAGAGGGTGCATGCAACGGGTCTTGCATGGTAATTTCGTGTCACCTAATTCTTCAGATGTAGTGTTTAGAAGCAATACCTTAAACACCTAAAATCAAATATTTTTTTTAAAGTACTAACAACACTATAATATGTTGTTGATAGTACTAACAATACTATAACAAAAGAACAGTTATAGTATTGGAAGTTTAAAGTGATATCAACAACATTCTAAACAATTCAATAAATTTACGTTTAAAGTGTTGTCAACAACCCCTTAAACAAAACACTATAAAATTGAAAGTTTCAAGTTCTATCAACAATACTCTAAGCACTTTAATAAACTTGAATTGTTAAAGTGTTGTAAACGAGACACTAAGAGACTAAAAACATATGTTTAAAGTGTTGTCAACATGACACTAAACACTATAAAATTTTAAGTTTAAATTGTTGTCAACAACTTAATAAGCACTCTAAAAATGAAAGTTTAACATGTTGTCAACAAACCGTTAAACACTATAAATTATAAATTGTTGTTATACTATAAAACTGAAAGTTTCAAGTGACATTAACGAAACACTTTGACACTATTTTTTATATTATATATTTATTTATTTATTTATTACTATTTAATGTTTAAAGTGTTGTCAACAATACAATAAACACTATAAATTTGCACATTTATAATATTGTCAACAATAACCTTAAACATTGAATAGCATTGTCAACATTTACATATTGTCAGCAAAAAGATCCTCATTCCATTAAAAAGAAGATATCAAACATTGAATACCATTTGTCAACATTTATACATATTGTATCAAATAGTCTATATATTATTATATATCAATATATATATATATATATATATATATATTGTTAGTAAAATATTATTAAAATAACAAAGTACAACTGAAATAAAATTGTGAACACAAACCCAAATAAAACATTTTTCAACATTGTAAATACAAACTTTAAGCTACTTAATCATGACAAGAATAATTTCAATCTTCTCCCTTGACCAAAAAGCAAGTGCTTGTATGAACTTGACTGTATACTCAATAGTTTTTTTTGTGAATGTTTATGAAATGAAATGTATTAGTATTTTTATTTATAAATTATCTAAGTAATATAATTTATTTTCATACCCTTGTATCTTGTGCTAATCCAAGCACTTGATGAACTTTAAACATATTTTCAGCAATTCCGGGAACATGTTTAATTTCTTCATCAACTTTGACACTTTCGCACAAATAGGTTTCAACAACTCTTTCATATTCTCTTCGTTGACAACATTTTCATTGTAATTACATGTCTTTCAAACACAAATTGAGGGGTAGACATAGGTCTGCTACAACCCACCCATGTTTAAAATGTGAACCACTCGAATAGTTAATATAATGTATTTAAGTGTTATCAACATTAGCAAAACTAACACAATAAAGGTTTAATATGTTGTCAACAACACAAAAATAACAAAATAATGTCTTCAATTGCTGACAATAACACTAAAAAATCTCAAAACATGGAAGCATTGTGGTTTCCTTGTTCCATGTTTCTATCTTTTGTTGAATTCTATGGGTAGCTTTCTATCAGGTGACCTATTTTTCCTCATCCGAAGCAGATCATTCACAATCCCTCATATTTAATCTTCCAATACCGTCCATGCATATAGAATCGGGAAATTATAGGTTGGTTAAGGTCCAATTCTACACAAAGTCTTGTGTATCTTCCCCTCTCTCCTTGAATTGTTGTTCAATCCAATTTCATCACTTTACGTATGTTATTTCCTATCTGAGCTAGGATAGTGCTTTCTAAATATTCCATTGATAGGTTAGGTATTCGGATCCAAGCTGCGAGGTATCTAATAGGATAATCACCGGCTATAAAGTTAGGTTTCCATCTTTGTATGGTTAGGTAGCTGTCACCAATCAACCAAGGGCCACTTTCCAATACAAAGTTCAGATCCTCCAAGTTCTCGAATCGGATCACATAGTATTCATTGCCAATATCCACCATGTTGAAGTGTCCTTTTGATTTCCACATTTGAGTTATTTTTCGCCTGAGATTCATGAATCCGATCTTCTGATCACATGCTTTTATGATGATCGAGTCTCTCCAAGGTTTGCGTATTCTCTCTTTTTCTTGTGCTGATAGCAATATAACCGGGCAGTTGAACTCCATGTCTTCGGGCATTTCATCATCTTGGAGATCTTGTTCATGTTTACTGTTGTCCTAGAAGTTAGTGTTATTAAATTGATATGTGGAATCATCTTCCCTTCCCCCCACTATGGCCTTGTATGAGAGTGCAGGTTTATTTTGGTTGTTCAAATCTCTGTTTCCTGTGCTTTCTATAATACCCGGGGTATTGTTTTCAAGCTGGATCAATTTTATTCCGCTGGTCTGCCCACTAGTCTCGTAGTCAATCCTTTTTACCTTCTTCGTGCTTCTGAAGTTGTCTCCAGGTTCCTCCGGCGGCCTGTCTATGTTTTACAATTGTTGCATCCCTATTGGGTCGTTGTTGTGCATTCCTTTTGGAATACGACAGAGGTAGGAGCGACGATGTTAGGTGTTGTCAACATCATAATAAACCCTTAAATAGTGGTGGTTGTGTTGTCAACAACAACAAAAACACATAAAAATAATTGATGTCGATACTATCTACAACAATAGTTACAAAAACGATTGAACAATGTATATTCTTGTTAATATTCAAGGTTAACTATTGCCAACAACATAAAACACAAATATTTTAGAATGAATATAAACTCATTAATTCAATAATCGATAAAAACAATATTGATATTAATGATTCTACTACTTTCAACAATATAAATCATATTGAAAACAAATTTAAATCTAATTGCATATCCAATATGAACAAAAAATCATTACATCTAGTTTGAAACCCTAAAAGGTTTCATATATTCATAGATGATTGATTCTCCAATTTTATTTTATAACGATTTTAATTGAAGAGATGAAACAACTATTTTTCCTTTTGAATTGAGTAGAATGAACTTGGTAAATGGAGAAATATCTTAAAGTTGAAAAGAAATTATTGAGAGAAGTTGAACAAGTTTGGTGGTAAGTTTTGCAATTTCAAACTTTTTATGGGTTACTTCAAATCGCCCTCTATTTAGTATTCGGATTAAAATATAAGAAAATAATATTGTAAGTATCCTTACCGTAAACTCTGTTATAAGGTCGTACCATGAACATGGAAGGGTGTCCAACAACCCAAAGTCTCTAGGAGTCCAAAATTTTTTCATGCGTAAAATATTTAAGAAACTGAAATATATAATAAAATGAATATCATATTTATATTGCATACTAAATCAAAACCTAAACTTTTGGTGTAAAATCATGCAACCACGTCATTCAGCTGTCACATGTCCTTTTTTAATGAAGCCACGTAGTTTCATCAACCATGCATTACAAATTCATGATTATATAAAGTCACGTCCCACTTTATTAGCGCAAATTATATGTGATACATGATGATTCGTACTTCCTCAATCTAGATAATGAGACTTCAATTGACACTTGAATGGATGGAGATGCTCAACACAAACAAAGGAAACCAATCGTGAGATACAAATGAGAGAGACGTGAGATGAGAATAAAATAGATGGAACAAAAGTAATCAAAGGTAGAGAATATAGAACCGTTGTAAATACATTTGCAAGAATCTTTGATCTCGGGATTAAAGATTCAAACAATACAACCAACGACCTTGCATTGTACAACTTAATAAAATCTTCACAATGGAGGTTGAGAAGCACGAAGAAGATGCTTATGGAGCCTATGAGCACCAACCTTAGAGAAAATTGACACGCACAAGTCAATGAAGCTGGAAACAACAACGTTTGCAAATTCTCACAAAAAAAGCTCTATTTGGATTGAAATTTACGTGAATACTAAACTTAACTGATGCGCCCTTGACTACGTCTACTGTAGATGAGGAGGAGGCTTTGAGGGTTCGCTCTGATGGACCGCTCACCCGTGCCCGAGCCAAAACCATTGCCCAAGCTACCGGCTCTATCATCACCCGCACCATTACATCACTTGGACCCGTTAGGGGCATGCCGTGTCTCCACACCATCATGACATAGACTACCGGCTCCGTCCACGCCTATTGGTCCGTTAGCGGCATGTGTCTTGTCTTTCCGATACCATGACATGAAGCTAGCACATTTTGGACTATATTTTTCATGTTTTTCTTTTATTGTAATAAAAGGGATATTCATTATAGATTATTCCTTTTTAACTTATCCCTTTAGCCCGTTAGTGGCATGCCGTGTTTTCTCACTTGTTTTCCATGTTTAAATTTACTAAGTATTGAGAACTATCTCCTCCTACTTAGCTTGAACATCAACTCTTTCTTCCATCCTCTCAAAGTTCTTCCTTGGATCTAATCTTTTATCCAAGAAACAACATTCGAGAATTTGTCTCAAGAATCAACCCTCAATCCACATCAAAAGGTTTATTCGATCTCTCTAGATTGAATTAACCTGCGCTTCTGCATCCACCTCAATTGCTTCCACCACCTATTTCAATCCAAAGTTACAACGATGCACATCAATAAAGGAGTAGTTGAAGCACGCTCTAGCTTGATCTAGATCCAGAGTTTATCCTTGAATGCATCCAAGGATGCATCAAATTGGCATCAAAGCAAAGGGATCGAACCTAAGTTCTCTTCACTTTTGTTTTTGTGCGTTATTACTATCAACTTTTTTAGCCTTTTGTTCATGATGTTCTTCATTTGTTATTCATGATCTTGTTGTTCACCATGTTCTTCATCATGTTCTTCGTTGTTCATCATGTTTTCTTGAAAATTTTTCTTTGATCAATTTGCAATGCAAATTTAGGAGATATTTGGTTTGCCATCAAACTATTTATCAAACCCGTCTTACTCTTAACTCGACCGAATCTGAGAACTTTGTTAATTGATTTCACCAAATATTTTTGGGTTATTTTGTTAACAAAAAGTTCGGATATCTCGTATTTGATATTTTTTTAAAAAAATCAAAAAAAAATTTCATCAAAACGGATTTGTGTCCAAAGAAAAGTGTTTCATCTATTTCATCAAGTTGCACAAAAAGTGTCAAAAAGAAACAAAAAACAGAAAACACAAGTTGAAAAGACGTATGGCAAACCGGTCCATCCGAAAAATCAGATTTTACAAAAAGGTCAAAACACCGAAAGCAAGTAGTACTTGCCGAGTGAACAATCCGTCCATCTTCTATCTCTCCATTTTCTTACATACGACGTTTGCAAAATATCACTTGTTTATTTGTGTGGAATTGGTTCAATTTTGTTGGATTTGCCTTACTTGCCTAACCTCCAAATGGCCTTCCCCAAAGTATAACTCAATAACGCACTTGAACTTGAGTAACGTTGACTTAGCTCGTCACCTTTCTCATTTGATTGCTTGCAATTTTATGTGTTGATTTGGAGCGATAACTAACGTTCAAATGAAAAATTCTCAGAATTCTGATAAACATGAGTACAATGACCCCTTGTCCCAAGAAACTACCTCGTTGTCCCTCGAAAATGCCTCCATGAGGCAAGAGTTGAAGCTTTAAGGGCACAAGAGAAATATTATGCCTTGGCCCGAGAAAATGCCTCCTTGAGGCAAGAGTTAGAAGCTATCAAGGCCCGAAGACTTGCCCAACGTCCCACCCCAACGAATCCAAATGAGACCTTGGTGAATGCGCCCATGACCGATAGACAACACAAAGGCAAAGGCATTTTGGGATCCGGACCATCAAACGGTCCCCGGCTTGCGTCCTTCATTGAAAGCCAAGGTCCATTACATCTTGAAGGAAATGAGTCTAATGAAGAAGACGAAGATAACCTTGGCCCGACTCCGGATGACTTGCTCTATGTCGAGACGGAGAACCGGAACAAGAGTTATGAGTGTCATCAACGAAGGTATGGCATTTCACCACCTCCATCTAGTGTGCCCCGTACCGAGCGTCAAACCCGGGAAGAGCTCCGGTACCGTCCCGACCCGAGAAACACCGATCGTGGTCTCGAGAATGATCGTTCCGGACACCGTCGCCAACGGCCCATCTGGAAACCGACGTTCCAAGACTTTGACGAGTATGATGAACAAGATGACTTTGAAGAGTTCTCCGATAATGATTCCGACTTGTAACGGGTGGCACATGTCCGTCCATGGGACCTTCCCGTCCGAGAACCTTATAAGAACCAAGACCGAGGAGAAAAATGGTTGCCTCCTCCACACCCACCTAGGCATGAACCACCCTTTCATGGGCGCCAACAACCTCAAGGTAGCCACCGGCGAGCCCGACCCGATGATGCCTACATGCCACTGCTCCTCCCGGATCCCTACCGTGCTCGTAGGGAAGGTAAGGTCAAATTTCCTATCTTTCATTCTGAATATGATCCGTGTGTTTTTCTTGATTGGGCGCATGATATGAAACGAGCTTTGAAGCATTGCCACTATGAGGAGTATGATAAAATTGAGGCGACAACTCTTTAGTTTGAAGAAGATGCATAGTCTTGGTGGAACCGGTATGAGACCAACAATGAAAACCGAGGATGAGCACTGGTAGCGACATTTGAGCAATTGCTCTATGTCATGACCAAGAAGTATGTGGCCGATGACTTCAAGAATGATATGCGGTTGCAAATTGCCGGCTCCAACAAGGCAACCTTACTCTGGTGGCTTACTTCGCCTAACTGGAAGACATGCACATGAAGGCTGGAATCTCGGCCTCCGCCACCGCCCTTCGCACCAAGTTCATGAGTGGACTTAATACTTCAATTCAGCGCCCGCTCGAGATTGCCCCGTACAAGGATTTGGGAGCATTATGCCATGCCGCCATGAAGCTTCACAAGAAGAGTGATTTCTTGGATCAAAGACTAGATCCAAGATGGATATTTGAGGAAGGGGAAGAAGAGTGATGCCTAAACCATGAGGAGAATTTCCCTTCACTATTCTTAGATTCAAATCAGACATGATTACAAAGAAAGGCCAACACATTCTTATATAGAGGGTGTTGCCTACCTATGGGCCAATAGGCCAAACAAGTCCATAACGAAAAGCCCAAAAAGGGATAACCTAAAAGATAAAATCAAAAGCTAAAAGATAAGATCAAGAGGGAATATTTCACAAGAATATCCTTCTTTTATTACATAATTAATAAAGGAAAATAACTAAGGAAAATACTCAAAATGGCAAGCTTCATGCCATGGCTAGACATGCCGCTTGCGAGGTCCTCTTAGCCGGATATATGGATGGCCTCGCCATCCGAGGGCATATCACCACCCAAGAGAGTCCGTGTGTTACAAGTGTAGCGGTTTTGGTCACGTTCAACGTGATTGTCCGAATACCAAGCGGGTTTTTTTTCCTACCCATTGTATGAAGATGGCGAAGATGATCAACAAGATGATAATATCATCATTGAGGATGACTAGGACGCCGATTCATACTATGGAATGGAGCCATGTGATGAAGAGCTTGCTTGCACCCCGGCACAACCCGGTAAATTCGTTCTTGTTTCTCGTCTTATTTTGGTTATAAAAGAGTTCATCCCTATTGATCAACACGATAATCTCTTCCAAACTCGTTGTTTGGTCAATAATACTAGTCTTTCTCGCATAATTGATGGGTGTTCATGTTGTAATATTTTCAACGAAAGAGTGGTAAAACACTTCAAGTTGCCTAGACTCCCCACCCAACACCTTATGGACTCTAATGGATTTCCGATAAGGCGTGTGATACCGTCCCATGACAAGCTTGGGTGACGTTTTCTATAGGCGCATATGTTGATAAGATCCTTGATGTTATCAAAATGGACACACCCATGTATTGTTAAGACAAACATGACAACACGATCGTCGATCGTTTCATGATATTTATCTTAACCGGTACATGTTCCAATATAACGGAAAACGGGTCACGCTTTTGCCTATGACTCCGCATGGAATTTTGATTGATTATGTGGAACGAAAGAGGCAACAAGCTATAGATGAGATCGCTAAGGCGCCGGCAACATCGGATCCTCCTAGGAGCTCTCCCAATGTTGTAGGTGATAGTACTTCTAAATCCCAAAACACGCCGCCCCTCTTGTCCATGCTATAGAGTCTAAATGTAGTAAAGGATGCACCTCTTCTACGAGTGCAACTTTGCCACTTCCGGGCCCCGTAATTTAAGGACGGTGTGAGCCGAGGATACTTTTAGCCCGACGGAATGATTTGAAACCAGTCATAGAATGCAAGTTCCCATGTTTCTTGCTTGCCCCTTTTATTTTATTTTATTTTTATCTATTTCCCTTGACCCGAGTAAATTGCCACACGAGGTGTCTTTTTTATTGTCCGAATTTCAGGATATTGTGCCCAAATACTTACCACCCGGCTTGCCACCAATCCAAGGGATTGAGCACCATATTGAATTTGTGCCCGGAGCGTCCTTGCCAAACCGTGCCCTTACCGTTCAAGTCCGGAAGAGACGAAGGAGCTACAACGTCAAGTGCAAGAGCTCCTCGACCGGGGAAATGTGCATGAATCCTTGTCACCATGTTCCGTCCCGGTAATATTACTTCCAAAGAAAGATGGATCATGTCGGATGTGTGTTGATTGTCGTGCCATCAACCAAATCACCGTCAAATACCGTCACCCAATTCCGCGCCTTGATGACATGTTGGATGAGCTCCACCCCGCCACCATCTTATCCAAAATTGATCTCCGGAGCGGTTACCACAAAATCCGGATGGCCGAAGGTGACGAGTGAAAGACGGCGTTCAAGACGAAGTATGGCCTATACAAGTGGCTTGTCATGCCATTGGCCTCTCCAATGCCCCGTCCACCTTCATGCGTCTCATGAACCATGTCTTGCGCTAATTCTTGGGTACTTTGGTGTGTAGTACGTCTTTGGAGGAACACATCGGACACCTTTACCAAGTGTTCGAGTGCCTTAGACAAGAGCAATTGCATGTCAACTTTGAAAAATGAGTCTTTTGCTCGGACACCACTATCTTTCTTGGATATATCGTGTCTCAGGACATATTACGAGTAAACGAATCAAAAGCTCGTGCTATTCGGGAGTGGCCAACTCCTGCTACGACGGTCACCATGGTCCGAGCCTTTCTCGGTTTAGCGGGCTTCTACCGACGCTTTGTCAAAGACTTTAGCACGGTAGTGGCTCCGTTACATGAACTTACTACCAAGGGTGCCACATTTGAGTGGTGTGATACCTATGCTCGAGTGTTTGATGCGCTCAAAGATCGCCTTTGTCATGCACCATTACTCCAACTCCCAAACTTTTCAAAAACCTATGGGGTGGAGTGTGACGCATCAAACGTGGGAATTGGAGGGGTTCATTTACAAGAGACTCGGACCATTGCCTACTTTAGTGAGAAACTTTCCGGTCCTTCATTCAACTACCCCACTTACGACAAGGAACTATATGCTTTAGTTCGTTTAGACATGGCAACATTACTTGTGGCTGAAGGAGTTCATGACTCATTCGGATCATGCGGCTCTTTCGTATCTCAAGGGTCAAACAAATCTTAGTCGGCGCCATGCTATTTGGATAGAGTTTTTAGAAACCTTTCTTCATGCCATTCTGCATAAGAAAGGCAATGAGAATGTGGTAGCCGATGCCCTTTCTCGCCGGTATGTCCTTCTCATGCATTTGGACGCCAAGATACATGGCTTTGCTCTTATCAAAGAGTTATACGCCACAGATCTTGACTTCAAGGATATATAGGCACAATGCCTCAACCTCCGAGAGCACGAGTCTTTCTTTATTAACGATGGATATCTATTCTGCGCGGGAAAGCTTTGCATTCCGCGTTCGTCTATATGTCATTTGTTGATCAAGGAAGCTCATGAGGGTCGTGGTCACTTCGGTGCTACCAAGAGACTTGCCGCTCTCCAAGAGCATTTCTTTTGACCCTTGATGCGCATGCATGTGACACGGTTTTGCAAGGGTTACATCACATGTCACCATGCTAAATCGCGCCAAGGTCCAGATGAATTGTATTCTCCTTTGCCTATACCGATGAGACCTTGGGAGGATATTTCTATGGACTTTGTGATGCGCTCTTCGTCGGTTGAATGCGAGGATCCACCGGTGATCGTTCCTTCCGTCCACTTCTTTTTTATTGTTTTTGTGTTTTTTTGATATGCCAAGCAAGGATCGTCCGGCCTCTCACCTTGGATCTCCTTGGCTCAAGATCTTCTCCCTCGGAATCTCACTTTGGGATTGTATCTCCTTTTTCCTCCGAGCCTCTCACCGTAAGGACACCACTCAGCCTCTCACCTTGTGGGTTTCGAAACTTCGGCCTCTAACCTTAGTTTCTAGGTTTGTTTTGTTCAAAATAAAAACACAACTTGATTGAAGAATCACTCAATATTTTCGTCCTCTAGAAAGAGGTGTGGGAGAGGCCTTATATAGGCTGAAAAATCAGCACCTAAACTCCCACAATTAAAGGGTTACAAGTTCCAAAGTTGTGGCAATTAAGCAAATGAAAAACAAAGGGTTTTCACCACATAAAAGCAAGCAAACAAAGGGCCTAAAGACCATCAAATGGCCGGCCATTTGGAAGCTCTAAGAGGCAAAATGTGGCTGCCAAAAACCCAACATAAATTGTGGTAATCACCCTCTTGAATAGTTAGTTTAATGCAAGTGAACATTTTATTTCACTTGTATTAAACAACCCTCTTTATTCCATAATATCATGAAAATATCATGAAATAAAGTCAAGCATGACCACTTATTACATACAAAATAAAATACAACTATAAGGTCCATCAAGGTGAGCCGGAACCGGAAGCTTCAATCGCCTCAAGCATGTTCACCATTTTGTGTTCATGGTCGGACCAACATGTCGGAGCTCCAAAAGGATGGTATATCAATGTTGTTTGTCCTAGCATGCGAGCTCTAGCTCGAGTGAGAGGTGGTGATGACCTAGGTGCCGGCACATCACTCTCGTTGCTTAAGTCCGGCGGGCTCACATCACTTTGTTGTTGGCCTACCCATGTCAAAAAGAGGCAAAGACTCCATTTTGTGGTAGTCGATCGTTTTTCGAAAATAGCTCACTTTATTGTATGTAAGAGCACACAAAATGCTAGCGAGATTGCTACACTATTCTATGACAACGTTGTGCGCTTACATGGGATACCACTTTCAATTCTTAGTGATCGGGACATGAAGTTTGTTAGCCATTTTTGGAGAACCTTGTGAGGAAAACTTGGAATCAACTTGTTGTTTTCAAGTAGCTATCACCCCCAAACCGATGATCAAACAGAGGTGACCAATCGGACTCTTGGTGCCCTACTTAGAGCCACCACTAGGACCAACCCACGTAGGTGGGAGGACTTACTTTCTATTGTGGAGTTTTTGTATAACAAGTCTAGACACATGTCGACTAAGTTATCACCATTTGAAGTTGTTTACGGCCTCAATCCACACACCCCGATGGACTTCACTCCCCGCCCGCTCAAGGACAGAGAACACATCACCACCGCAAACCGATCCGCCCAAATCATTGAGCTTCATGAGCGGACTAAGACACCACTTCAACGTCGTTTCGCCCAAATTGATGGACAACGCAACAAGGGCCTTCGCGACGTCTCTTTTGAGCCCGGTGATCTTGTTTGGCTCCACCTAAGGAATGAGCATTTTTCATCTCGCCGCAAGAGCAAGCTCTCAAACCGTTGTGAAGACCCATTCTACATCTTACCCACCATGACCAGAATGCATACAAGTTAGAGCTTTCAAATTCCTACAGAGTACACCCGACGTTCAACGTTAAGGACCTTGCGCCTTATGTCGAGGACGAGGCTTTGAGGGTTATCTCCGATGATGAGGACGAGGCTTTGAGGGTTATCTCCGATGGACTCACCCGTGCCCGTGCCAAAGCCATCGCTCAAGCTACCAACTCAATCATCACCCACACGATTACATCACTTGGACCCATTAGTGGCATGCCGTGTCTCCACATCACCATGGCATAGACTACCGGCTCCATCCATGCCTCTTAGCCTGTTAGCGGAATGTCTCGTCTTCCCGACACCATGACATGAAGCTAGCACATTTTGAACTATATTTTCCATGTTTTTCTTTTATTGAAATAAAAGAGATATTCATTATATAGCTTGACAAGGATTTCCAACATCAACACCAAGAATACTTTGTAACCGTCGTCACGTGGCGAGTTTGTAATAACCGGACAACACATGCATCGAGTTAACCCAGAAATGACTCGATCCACTTGAAAAATTATTCGGTGACACTATTGTCTTCTTGAGTCGAGTGGGTTGTCTGACTCGAGCGACGCTTGACATGTCTTCCGCCTTGGCTCATGTGTTTGTCTTGGGAGAGCCTAAGTCTTTGAGTCCGAATCGCTTCCTTCTTCTTTTTGGGAGTGAAGGGGAACCTTAAGTAGGGCTGCACAGGTGACTCAACCTTTGGGACTTGCATCTCCGGATGATCTTTTAGCCATTTCTTCTTCTCCTTTTATGCTGGATCTTCTCTTTGCTTCTTCTTTCTTTGCTTCAATTGATGATGAGGCGAGGGTTGCTTTCTTGACTCTTTTTGTGTTTATTGATGCTCCTTTTGACCGAAAATCAACTAAGCACAAGAGACAAACGGGAGTAGACATTCTTTGATGCAAATAAACTCTAGCAAAGAAGTAAATGCCTAAACCCATGCATTTCTACCTAAAATTACAAGAAAAAAAATACAAAAGATAGCATAAAAACATGCTATCAAGTTTGACAATGACTTTTATGCAAGAGGCAACTATGAGTTGGTGGATATGGAACTGCAACAACATCTCTGACTTTGACACATTCGAACAACGGATTAAAACACACTTTTCCCAACAACAACTCGGGCTAGCTTGCTGAGTGTCTTTCTAGAAGCTTCTGAAGAGGATGCTCCGATAATGTAGGTAATCTATAAGTTTCATAGAGTGCACTATGTTGGGAGATAGAGCTCCACCATAAGATTAATTGGTTCACTGGTTTTTAAATCGACTGTAGGGACATCTTCGTTAGATGCTCACACCTTTTGAAGATTTGCCACTGCTAGAGTATCAAGAAAAGGCTTTGAGACTAGACAACCTCACAAAAGAGAAATGGAATCAAAATCTGGTAGTATTAATAGCAAGAAGCAAAGACCTATGATAGAATTCTACAAAGCCGTGGGGGTTCATCACCGTAGAGTAGTCAAACTCTTTCAAGAGGGAAATTTTAGCACAACCATTCAGTTGGAATTCCTAACTTCGTAGGATGTTTCAACCGTGGTGGTATGAACCATATCAAGAAGGATTGTCTAAGGGGTCCAACTACATGTTTCCAATGTAATCAACGTGGACATATGACTACGTTTTGTGGGTTAGGGGAACAATGTCATGTCAAGGATCCTCTCCAAACATGGTAAGAGAGGGAAGTCAAAGCATACAAGGTAATTATGGACGTGGACAACGTTAGTACCTAGTAGCTCAGAACCAATTTGGCCAGCAAGGATATCAAAGTTGGCCGCAAGTGCAAGGATGCGGTGGAGGTCATGGGGATGGAAATGAAAAGAGTCAACTTCAAATGATAGAGCTAAAGAAGAGTATTGCACAAGATACACAAATGGCTGCCGGTACGATTCAGATTCAGTCCCAACCTGTTAAGATTTTGTTTGATATGCGTGCTACCCATTCTTTTATATCTAATAAATGTGTAGCTAGACTCGGATTAGATACCGTTGAAGGTATATTGTACTTGGCAAAGTTACCTAACGGCAATAGGGAATCGGGATCTAAGAAATTCATCAATATCCTCTAAGGTTAGGCTAGGTGGATTGGCCAACGGATTTCATTATAACCGGATTGGACCTGATAAGGTACTCCTATATATGGATTGGATGATCAAGTATAAGGCTAAGATAGATGCGGAAACGCTAATAGTAATGATGTTAGCCAATGATGGTACTTGTCACATGTTCAAAGGAGGTGATTTCCAAGAACCACTAGTGTTGATCTCTTTAATGAAAGCAAGTAAGCTGATAAGTAAAGGATGTGAAGCATATTTATGTTATACTTTGGAGAAGAAAAAAAAGCAATATTTATTTTTAATTCTTTTTTTAAAAAGGAAAGTGGTTCGAAGCACTAGACAACACGTCATCTAGTGGGTCGAAAGGCCGAAAAATATTAACAAAGGGACTAACCATCATGAGGAACATCATCAACAGAAAAAGTAACACAAAAACATACATCATGAAATCCCAACAACAAAGAATTATTCGAGGGAAAGTAGGATGATCCAGTCCAATGGAAGTGGTGAGCACAAAGTTTGTCTTCGGAGAGAGTACATAGGTAGGAAGCTTGGGGAACAAATGTGAACATTTGTGGAAATATTGAATTCAAAGACATTCCAATTGCAAGCGAGTTTAAGGATGTTTTCAAGATGATTTACCTAAATTGCCACCTACGAGACAAGTTGAATATATAATTGGTCTAGAACTTGGAACTAGACCAATATCTAAAGCTCCGTAAAGAATGACACCCGTGGAAATGCTTGAGTTGAAGAAGCAATTGGAAGAATTGGCATATAAAGATTTTATTCGGCCAAATGTATCACCTTGGAGAGCATCAATGCTATTTATGAGGAAGAAGAAAGATGATACATTAAGGTTATGTATCGATTATAGAGCTATAATTTAATAAGATGACGATTAAGTACAAATATCCTCTATCACATACTAATGACATGTTAGACTAGTTGCAAAGAGCAAAGGTGCATTCCAAGATAGACCTACGATCAGTCTATCACCAGTAAAAGATTCAAGAGGAGGATATCCATAAGACGACATTCAGAACTCAATATGGACATTATGAGTTTGTAGTTATGCCATTTGGGTTAACTAATGAACTTATTGCATTTATGGAGTTGATAAATCGGATCTTCAATGGGTACTTGGACAAATTCATAATGGTCTTCATTGATGCCATATTAGTCTATTCGCAGTACGGAGGAACATGCAAAGCATTTGAAAGTAGTTCTCCAAGTGTTGAGGAAAGATAAGCTTTATGCCAAGTTGTCCAAGCGTGATTTCTGGACGAATGAAGTAACATTTTTGGGACACGTGATTACTATCGAAGATTCCCAGGAGGTCACCCATCCTAAAATTTCTCCTACACGAGCACACTTAATTCCAGAATTATTTGACCTCACTCTACCACTGGAAAAGAAGAATTCTTGTAGACATGGATAACAACTCATCCTTACAAGCTAATCACAAATCCATATTCAAATGATGCGGGATGAAAATTTCACGGGGTGTTACATCCTCTCCCACTTAAACTCTTGACGCCCACGTCAGGCCAAGGACCGTACACTGAGCCGAGTGACCGCCTTTTAGGGCAAGCACACTCGCAACTCAGGGTAAGATCTAATACCATCTATAAGACCCTAGGTCTTAGGGAAGTTGTCCCCATGCCAAACATGCTGGTAGTAAATACGAGACGTTGATCATTCCATAACAATTGGGTTTTAATTATTCTTGTGTTGTCAATATTTTACAATCTTTTTATAGATCACACCAAGATATCTTATCCTATTATATTAATATTTAAGTATTTTTTTCTTCTACTTTTACTCATGATTTGTAACCCTTGTTGTTTTTTCTCTCTATATTTTCTAGATACGGGCTGTTAATTGACCAAAATTGTAAACACAATAAAACTTTTTAAACACATAATAAAAGCATAACTTTTAACATAACTACAAAATACAATAGTTTTTTTTTGAAATTTTATTGAATCATAAAATTGAATTATAGGACTTAAATTTTGGTTGAATTCAAAACTTGAAGGTTAAAAACTTAAAAATATCATTTACGATTTTTAAGTACAATTTTTTTAAAAATCGATCAAAATGCAACTTAACATGAATGTGATTTGTTGCTTACAATTTAGTGAAAAAAGGAAATTAGTGTGATTCTCGCACTTGGCTAATATATATGTTAACATTGAACTTTATCTAAAGTTTATTGAAATTTCCGATAAATTTGAAATTTCCGAAAAAGTTTATGTTGCAACTTTCTTTTTTGTGGGCTGTGAATTTTCGGTGTGTAATAAAATTAAGAACGTGTTGTTTACATGATTTTCAATTTACTTGTTAACCTCTACCGCTAGAAGAAGAATTCTTGTGACCGCCTACTAAGGCAAGCACACTCGTAACTCAGGGTTAGATCTGATACCAACTGTAAGACCCGAGGTCTTAGGGACGTTGCCCCCATGTCAAACATGCTCGCACAGAAACTTCTCAAGAGATCACTCATCCTGAAATTGTTCCCGCACGAGCACGCTTAACTCCATAGTTATTTGCCCTCACTGGAACACTAGAAAAAAAAACTGTTGTGGACATGAGTAACAACCCATCCTTATAAGTCAATCACAAATCCCCATTCAAATGATGCGGGATGACAATTTTACTGGGTGTTATAATCTTCAGGAGAACGGATCTCTGGCCGTTTTCTCGCTTCATAGACACTACCGGAAACAAGTCTCGTCCCTGACTCAAACCGGAGTTGTCATCACCTCGAACCAAATTCGTCAACCAAGATGATCCCACGTCTTCGCCTTTGCACTAAGCTCAAATCTACTATTCGGTCTCCTTTCTTTGTTCTTGTTCATAGTCCGAATCAAATTCTCACTGGAGTCTGTTATCCACAACTAGTCGAAGTCGAATCGAGCCTCACCGCTAATCACATTTCGCTCCTACACTAGCATGTTTCGACCACCCTTTCTCCACCAAGTGCCTCCAACCTCGATTGTTGTCGTCACCGGGAAAGACATCGTTGTGCCACCACCTGCTCGAGCCTATTGGAGGAAACCAACCACCACCGTCAAACATCCAGGAACCCTAGATCAAGACTCTCCAACTTTAGGGTAAATTACAAAGGGCTCATTTGTTTTGAAATTATATTTATGGCCCATACTTGTGGATTTTTTTTAAATCTTCCCCGTAAAGATAATTATAGAATATGACCCAAAAGGTATAATTCTAGGAGATGACCCAAAATTATAGAACTGCACATATAGGGCTAGTTTGGTGATACATGGGATGGAGATAAAATGTTAAATTTATCCCCAAAAACCCCATAATCCAAAATCTATGTACATGAGGACGAAGAAAGCCTCTCCATTTCATCCCATAATCCAATGATCGTCATTTCATCCCCATAATCAATACTCACCAAACGGGTCCATTATCCCAAAGAGAATAAATTACAGATATTGTCCCAAGACTATAATAACGGGAACTGGCCTATGATTTTTATAATTATATTTTATGACCAAAGTTTAGCAAATGGAATTGAACTTGTGTAGTTGATCTTGCTTATGTTTTGTGCACCTTGGAAGCACTTTTGGACATGAAAAGAGACTTGAGACAACATTTTTTTTTGATAAAGGAAAGCGGTTCGAAAACGCTAGACGACACGCCGTCTAGTGGATCGAAAGGCCGAAAAAGATCGGCAGACGGACTAATCGTCATGAAGAGTCACAATAAAAGAAAAAGAAATAAACAAAATACAACATAAAAACCCGCAAGCAGATGAGGTCTTCAAGGGAAAGTAGGATGATGATGCAGTCAGCAGGAGGTTTTCTGCCACAAGTCTACTCAGTATACGGGGTATGCATGACCCCAGTCTGCTTGGTAAACGGGGACAGAGGCGGGGGGAATAGTTCCCTCGTGTTACACAGTAAGTTGCACAATTAGATTGAACTACCTAAATAAAGATAATAATTGGGATGTGTGTGAAATCATGCTTGCACGTGTGTTTATTTACCGTTTTGTTGTGTGTTTGTGCTAGAATAGCGTTACTAACATTAGAATTGCTAGCTAACAGTTTTCACCGTCATGTTGTAGATGATTTGCAGGGTAGGACTGTTGTGGAGTGATCTGGTGAGAGTGACCATCCGGGTTTCCGTACGAGTCGTTTTGGGTTTTTGATATTCTTTTAGTGACGAGACTCATTTCGTTTTCTTTTAGATTTTGTCATGTGTCTTTTGATGGCTGATTATCTTTCTCTTCTTCATGACATTTTACATTTAAAACGTTTTATTCGATTTTCTTTATTTGTGTCTTGTTGTAAGAGCCGGTAAAATTGTTGTCAAACTAGGGTCAAGACCCATTGTTAGGTCCTAACCTATAGCATCCCGAGTTCTCAGAATTTGGGGTGTTACATTGACCTGAACGTACGGGAAAAATTTCCAACATTGATTTGTTTTTGAGATATTCATTTTTTGCTCCTCGATTTAGGCGGACCACGTTTACTTATGGTTTCGTGGTTTGTGTGGGCCGTTGTTGTGCCCGACCATGGAGTGATGGACGAGGATTCGTCTAATCAGTGATTGCCGCGTTCTTTTTATGGTTGGGGTTAGAAGGTACCTTCATGCTTAAGAAATAGGTTTGAATATTTTTTAAAATGATCTATTTTACCATTGATACTTGAATATGAAAAGAGCACTACAAAAGATAGCATGAAAGCATGCTATCAAATATCATCCTTCTTCATTAGCTGTCCAATATATTTTATCTTTTATAACGTTTTTGGGCAGGTTATAAATTTATTTATGTGAAAATGTCATTTGGTAGAAGCTAGTTTGTCTAATTGGTTTACGAGTTGATGATTCCATCAGTTATTCATGATATAACTACAGATTAGTTCTACGGAATTAATCAAGGCTTTTTTTGTGCACTAGGTCTTGAAGTGGTTGTTTTGTAATCCATTGGTCTTTTCAAAATCTAATCGCTTTACCATCTTCCACACGTCATCTAAGTCCTTTGTCAAAATCTTCTCTGAGCTTAACTAGTACGTTTCTTCCATTGCCATGATGTGATTTTTCCACATTTCTAAGTGTGTTTTACGTATTTTTCTTCGATTATTTTGACCCAAATATGTCCAGTTCATCCATAATTTTTCACAAGAGTTTATGTGTAGCGCTTTGTTCATATATTCTACTTTCCTTATTTTAGTTCCTCCTAGTGATTTAGGTTTACAATTTTTTTCCCAAGTGATGAGCGGATGAAAATTTGATCCCTTATTCCAAAAGAAGTTTGTGTTGATCTTGTCTAGTTCTTTATGGATGCTTGCAGGGATCATGAATGCCTGCATTAGGTAACTTGACTTTGCATTAAAAAAATTTCATATTAATGTTGTTCTTCTCTTGTGAGATGTTTTCCATTTTGTAAGGTGTTGTTTTGATTACTAGAATCACATAGTTAAAGATGTCTTTATTAACTCTCCCATTAATTGTAGGGCATCCGATATATTGTTCTAAATTGGTGGACGTTGTGATGTCAAGGTGTGCTTGGATCCTTCTTTTAATTTATGTATTATGGTAGTTAATGTTTTGTCTATTGCAAGATATAATGTGCATACAAACATGATACTTTTTAATTGCAAGATGCGAGAATTGGAAATGCATTGTTGTGAAGGGTTGTTTCCTTCAAAACATGATATATAAGATTTGTGGATATGATTGTTTTTAATTAAGATTAAAAATACATTGTTGTGGTATATTAGATTCTAGATTAATGTCTTTATTATTATTATTATTAATTAGTGTTCTTGATTACCCAAATATTGGATCAATTGATAAAAATCCCATATTTTCCCCCTTACCGCTACATACCGTTCAATTGACATACTTGTCGAACCGATTGCCCAGTTCGATTAGAATGACTTATGTGTTTTCTTCTATTCCTTGGTTTTTGTTATCATATTATTCGATTGTTCTGCCTTTATTCGGCCCGACTTCCATTCTACATCGGCCTATTCCTAACTTTTTTTTTATTTGTATGTGTTTGTTTATGAGCTTTAAAATAAATCATTAAAATCATTACACTTTTCCTTGTAATCAATCTTGACCCTTTATTATAATTGAGTCTTATAATTGTTTGTGAGATTCGAGGCTCACATTTTAGCCCTCATCAACAACCTCGAGAGAAGGTTTATTGACTAGAAACAAAGCCCTAAAAGGTACGAGATGTGAATTTGCCATCTAGGCCAAGCAAATGAAAAAGCATGTCGATCAAATCCGTTTGTGGTCAATATTGGCAAATCATCATCATTGGTGAAGTTTGATGTCAATCATGCTAGTACTAGAGAAGCCAAAAAGGTCAAGAACTAGAGTGAGGTAGATTTCAAGATTATGGAAAAAACTGCTAAGGCATACAAGCTCCTCACTATTGTTCTTGGTCTAGGAGATTAAAAGAAAGTCATCTCATATGGCATAACCAAAGAAAAAGGATGCTCTCAAGAAGGTTCATCAAGAGAGTACGATTGTTTAATGAAATGAAATCCTTGTACCTGAGTATCAAAGGCTAAGGATGAGGGGAGGTGAGGAACTAGAAGACTACTACGAATAGTTTGTTGCAATCATAGATCAACTCAGTTTCCTTGGTGTTAAAATTGACAATTGGAGACAAGTTTCCAAACTCATTGGAACTATAAGATCCAAATGGCCCCAACTCGCTCCCTCTTTCAAAGCAAACCAGGACATCAAGGATATGTATCTAGAGAAAGTTTTAAAAAAATTCATGTCCACCACTGCATGTAAAGGAATATGAGAATTGAGACTTCAACCAAGTCCAAACAATCATCGGAAAACAACCCATTTTAAAGGTGAACAAGACTCTAATAATTCTCCATGAAAACGATGAGGGACCTGAGGAGGAATCCGAAAGAGATTATCCTCATCACCAAAACCATCAAATAGTATTAGAAATGCAAAGTTCTAGGAAAACATTATGAAAATAAGGACATTGTTTGTTACAACTGTCAGAAGAAGGATCATATTATTTCAAATACGCAAAGATATGTAAGGAAATATAAAAACAAGGAGAAGGACTCAATGCCAAGAAAGTCATGATTTCCGCATCTACTTGGTACAACAATAATTCAGAGGGAGACCTTGAGTCACTTGCCAATATCCAATATTTGATGACAAATCATGTTTGATAATGAGATTAGTAATTCCGACGGATCTTTTAAAAATATTATTGTCGGTCTTATGACTAAATCTAAAAGTAAATTTGTCTAACCTGATAAAAGTCGTAAGTCTCAAAATAAAAGAACAAAATGAAGACTTACTTATTCTTGAAGAGGGTGATCAACACCTCGTTGATAGTATATGACCTTCATTAAAGAACAAAATCAACATGTTAGAAGAACATATCACTGATTTATTTTCCAAGTTAACTAGTATTGCAAATAAAAAGGATAACTTACTTATTAACTTGGCAAATGTTGAGAAATGTAATTTATATAAGAGATTGATCGGGAAAGTTACCACAATTGGAAAACTAGATGAATTTGGTGATGGTTTGGGGTTACTCTTGAAAGACAACTACAAAGCATGTTCGACAAGAATAACCATCTCACAGAAATGGTTAAATTCATTCAACGAAAGACTAGATCTAACACATTTAAAGGTTATTCTAAAAATTCCAAAGGTCAAAAACTAGAAGAAACTCAATCAACTCCGGTGATAAGGATGACAAGGAAATAGAGAAACCTCGTGTCTTGAATAATTCATCAGGAACAATCATTTTCAGGAAACTCATATATAACTAGGAAATAAACGTCAAAAATTACTCAACATACAATAATTCCAACATGTTAGATCCAAAAGAAAAAAAATAAATTGCCGGCAAAAAGGCTACATTTTTGTCATGATATATATTTTTATTTAACAAATATTCCTGTAAAGTTTTTACTCGGTTATAGTATATATAATAGTAAAATTACATATATTATCATTTCTACATTTTATTGTTAAAGTTAGTTTCATTTTGGTCAATCACCTCATTGTTACCCTCAACCAAAATTTGCATGAAACATAATTTATTAGAGCATCCACAGTGATTTACTTAGAAGTTTTTAAATTTTATAAAAATGAAGTTATAACAAATAAAACTCGTTGATCTATTATTTTACAGAGTTATTACCAATATTTAAATATGAAGAAGATATGATATTTGATGAAGTAGAAAACTGAATGTGACAAATTCCGAATCTTTTTGTATATATTTTATTTAAATTTTAAATTAGAAAATAACCGAATTTGTATTGTGCATACTCTTAACTTTGGATGCAATTGTGTAAAAATATATGTAATATACACAAAGAGGATCTACTTTATGGATGCAATGGTGTGGTCAAAATTTTCTTATATTATAATTAAGATTAATAAAAATAAAATAAAAACAGAGATGTATCATAAAAATTATTACAAGGCTTCTTAGAGGGAATATTTCTTCTAAACAATTCATGTAACATAGAAAACCTTGTAATGATTTTTATGACATATCTCTTTTTATTTTATTTTAATTTTTTTTTATTATTATAAAATAAGAAACTTAAAAAATTTCATGAAATCTTCATTGTGAATGCTATAAGTTAGGCGTACCGCGTAATGACTCGTAAGGGTCTTTTTATAACTCAGAGACCTTGTCAAACGCCTATAGAATTCTCAATTGGTTGTTGGGTCATATGCTCTCAAAATAATATTTTTAATACTACACAAATAAATATAGTAGTAAAAAAAACATGTGCTAGGGCCAAAGGAAAAGCTTTCATATTTTTATTTATTTATAAAAGTTAGCCCAATGTTATAGGAAATTATAAAAAAAGGGTGATAGTTTGGAAATTTAGAAAAGAGGGAGAAAGGCATCCAATTAAAGGGTGCCCTGTCCCCAATGTAAAATAAGAAGTAAAAGCAGCCCACCGGTATGTCGTAAGGTTGGATTAGCTATTTGATTATTGATTAATGGTCCCTATAAATATTTGTATTTTATTAAACTCTCGATTACGACCCTTTACTAACCCCTCCTTCCCAACCCCATACCCTATAGCCTATGCTTCTGCTCTTTCTTTTTCTTTTTCTTTTTTTTAATAAATAATATTATTTGTATTTTCTGTTCCCTTAATCTGGTCCAATTTGTTGCGAGATGAGTTGATCGACTGGTAAAATCGACGTTATCGATATGCTCGATCCGACTACTACATGTTTCATATGAATTGTTTTTATTTTATTTATATTAGTTTTCTTAATTAAAAAACATATTTATTTTATTCAGCTTAGTTGCATGTCCCGTATCGTGTTTTTTTTTAAGAGGTACGTAGATCATCCGGTTCTATCGGTTTTGCCGATCTACATCCGGATCGTGGCCCAGTGCTAGAGATACCCTCCCGATATCAGTTTAAATTAGCCACGTGATCTTGACATTCTCAACAAATAAAGAAATTTTAATCTACCCTCGATTTTACTGAAATTGCATATAAAATAGAAAATCAGGAGGAGCGGGGTTGGTGCCACAAATTCTGCAAATTTCCATAATATTCACCAAGTTTTGATACCAGAACTGAAATGGGGCATTCACTTTTAATAAAGTGGCTAATAGTGACATTAACTTTTTATAAACTTACTCTACTTTTTTTTTTTATATGCTACATTTTCACTATTGTTACAAAAATGGCCACCTACAACGAGATTTTATTAAAATCATGGATTGGATGAACAAATTCATCATTCTCAGTGAGTAATTAATATAGTTTAAAAGAGTGATCTCGTTTTAATTTTTATTTATTTATATAAGGTAAAAAAATAGATGAGTTATCTTTTAAAAACTAACCGACCTACGACATTCAAATGAATGAGGTAAACAACATCATCAGGTAGCTCCTTCTCTTCTGTTGAAGCATTGTGATCGTGAAAAGCGAGTTTGTCAAATAACACGTTGATTTCCCTAAAGATATGAATGATACTAGATCGTGTCGAACTCGTTTTATGTACATATTCTATTTCTAAAATATACAATTTTGTAAAAAGTTATTTGTTGATTTTTTTTTAAAAAATTATTAGATTAAATATATTAAATAATTTGTGACCTTCGTTCTCAAACTATGGTCTTATATTTGCTAAATAATGGTGTCTTTTGTAGTCAAATAAAAAATATGTATTTATTCCTTTAAAGTTATTATCCGGTCAAAGAAATGTATGAAAAAAAATAAAATAAAATAAGGTCTTTTATATTATGTATAATTGCTTGAAGGAACTAAAAATATAATATAGTAAGAACTACGAAGTGCATATTTACACATAAACAAAGTAAATAAAAATATATATATTGACCAATAAATATTCTAAAATTATGATTTATGAGAATAAACAAAAACTGTTACTATCATGATAAAAACTTAAGAATATTAAATAAAGATAAATGTATAGATATTGTATTGTATATTTATTTTTTATATATAATAAAAAGAAGAAAAAAAAATATAAATATGGTGGTAAATAAATATATAAAAAAATTTCAACAAATTGTGATATATGAAAATGATAAAAGCTCAACACATAAAACATCTTAAATTATATTTAGCGAAAAATATACTACATTCAATACAAAGTAAACAGAAGTATAAAAATATAGCCAAATAAATGTTTCAAAAATGTATCCAAAACTATAAGAGTTTTTAAATACACGGTGTAGAAATTAGTAAGATATAACCAATGTAAATTGAAATTGTGCATTAACGTCATTAAAAAGAAAAGAAAACATGGGATTTACAAAGAAATCTAACACTAACACATAATTAGGGTGCACGTCAACGTGAAGAATAATAAAAAAAAATGAAAAAAATATTTAAAAAGGAAATCCAACACTAATGTGTATTGCGACCTGTGTCAAAGCTTCACATCTGACACATAGCGTGGGTTTGACATGGCCTAAATACTAGTGTTTAGAAGGGTTTTAAAATTATATAGCTGTTTGGCTTGATTAACACTAGTGTGAATGAAACTGTAAAAAAAAGAAGAGTTTTCGTTTTTCTAGTAGTATTATTAAAAAGAAAAAGACTTTCTCGCCCTTGTTATTAATCGTAATTACGCTCTTTGCCAGGTATAAAACCGACCTCTCTCCCCTTCGTTCTTCAAAGTTGTCGCCCGTCCTGCCCTAACGCCCTGCCCTTGTGCCGCCTTCCTCATCCCTCCACTCCGGCGGCCTCTCCACTCCGTCTTCCTCTTCACTTGGCTTCTTGCTCTTCCTCAACAGCTCCACCCTACGCATCTTTGGCGCCCCTCTTTGCTGGTTTCGCTGGCTTCGGCGCCCCTCTTCGCTGGCTTCGGCGCCCCTCTTCGCTGGCTTCGGCGCCCCTCTTCGTCTTCTCCCTTCTTCGTTCCGGAGGCCTCTCTATTCCGGCGGCGCCCTTCTTCGCTTCCCTCAGCAGGTTTGTTTCTTCTTCTTCTTCATTTCTGCGTGATGGCGAGGCGATTTTCGTTCTTCATTTTTGTGACGACTAGTTCATTAGTTGTGAAACTGTTGTGTTGTATCTGTTGAATTAGTTCATTGTTAGATGAATAATAGTTCATTAGTTGTGAAACTGTTGTGTTGTATCTGTTGAATTAGTTCACTGTTGTGCTACCAATCTTTAGCAGTACAAGTTTGAGGTTTTGAATCGCAAAACTGCAATAGGATGCCTATTGTGAGGCTCATTTGATGATTTGTCATTTGAATTGCAAATCTTTAGCAGTACAGAAGGAGGAGATCATTGTCAACTTTCCATAGATGAGCATTGCCGATTGTGAGGCTCATTTGATGATTTGCTTTTGGTAACAAGATTGTGTTGCTGATTTGATTGCTATCACGAACTTGCGTGTATTTTGTTTGCTCTGTTGTTTATGGCTGCTGAAAATTAGGCTGCTGGTTTTATCAAGTTCTGGTCTTGTTAAGTTATTTTGCGTTATATATTAAGGACTTCTTATTGTAGGAATATGTCGGACGACTCTAGTTGTGATAGCGGAGATCCCGACTACTATATTTGGAGACATGGTGAATCGATGCCTAAGGATGAAACAAATTTAGATGAGATGCTCGAGTGTGCTTTTGCTGAATGTCAAATTCATCAATCCTCACCATTACGAGGATTTGTGGCTGGCTTAAGGGAAGAAAACAAGAAATTGAAATATGAATATGGAAGAGTACGCATGTGGGAAATGGAGAATGCAGCTGATTTGGACGCAACGAAGAAAGAACTCGCTCAATCAAAAGAGCAGAACAAGAAAACGGAAAGTGAGAAATTAAATGCCTTTGTTTATGGTTTAGTTACCGGCGTTGTACTTTTCGCATATTTTATGTACTATTAGACTCAATTATTGATCAATGTTTGAATGTACCTTTAAATATTTGGAATGAAAATTTATTTTGAATGTATCTTCAACAATTTATTTTGAATGTGTCGAAAAACAAATTCTGATGTCCAATCTCGGTCGAGGTTGCTGCAATCTCGGCCGAGATTTGTCAAATCTCGGCCGAGATTGGTCAAATCTCAGCCGAGATTGGTCAAATATCGGCCGAGATTACTTCCATCTTGGCCGAGATTTGACATCAGAAGCTAATCTCGGCCCATCTGATAGCAATCTCGGCCGAGATTTGTACCAGATAGGCCGAGACACTCTCCTTCTTGAAATATTGATAACGCAAATATTGATAACATTACGCAAAAGCAAAAGCAAAAGATTAGTTTTTCATAACGAGACACTCTCCTTCTTGTTCGCCCGATATTCCAAAAAAAATCTTTGTCTTTTCAACAACGCAAAAGTAAACATAATCGTTCAATACACAAGTACGCAAATATTCATAACATAACCACTACACATTCCTTCTTGCGTTCCATATTACAGAAGCAATCTGATCACGAATATGACCTATTCCTCTATCATTGCCAACGTTGTTTCCAACATCTTCTCCATCATTAAGGTTGGACATTGATGGTTGGTCATCATCTTCAGACAAGTCATCATATCCTGAATATAAGCGAATGAAATTGTGTAGAGCAAAGCAAGCTAAATGAATGTCCACTTGTCTGTGGTCCGGGTAACATGGCATGGCAGCTAAGATCTTCCATCTCTTCTTAAGTACTCCAAAACAACGTTCAATACAACTTCTTAAAGAAGAATGTGCCCAGTTGAACGCTTCCTTTTTGTTGTTTGGTGGCTCGTTATCAAATTGATTCAAGTGATATCTGATCTTTGAGTGAAATCCGGGCCTATCTGCGTAGCCTTTGTCACAAAGATAATACTTGTTGGGAGGTGGATGTGGAAATTGTACGTTTGGATTACATAGAGCATTATCGAGAACCTTTGCGTCGTGTGCGGACCCTTTCCATCCAGACAACACGAACGTGAACAACATGTTGAAGTCACATACTGCGAGGATGTTGAATGTCACTGTATGTTTGCGACCTATGAATGGACCTTGTGAATGTTCAGGAATGCATGCACTAATATGTGTACCATCAAGACATCCTATGCAATCCTGCACATCAATTGTACACTGTTTTAGTGATTAATTATAACAATTAATTTCAAATAGCGACGGTGTTACATACCTTGAAATAATCTTTATATTGCGGATCTGCAGCAATATGAGATGGTGTCCTAGGGAAGTTAGGGTTCCGTGGTCTAATAATGTCAACTGGTAGTCCACGGCCTCCGTTTCCACTCCCGGTGATTGAATTTAGTACATCATGGAACGACCGATGGACGGTCTCCGTTGACCGTTGAAAATGCTCAGCAACAACACGAACTGACGCTCCTTGTGCAAGGGTGTATAGGAAGATCCCCACTTTCTCCATTATTGAAACCTCTCTTGATGGGTTGAGACCATAATTTTGTTCCAAGTCGTTGCACAAATGTAAAAGGACTTCTGCGTCCATCCTAAACATATTCACCGTCCGAATATGATGGCCTCCCAATATGTCGTCCATCCACAACTTCCCACGTTCGTAATCTGTGTAGCAAGGTTGTTTATGCATGTATTTGAAGTAGTGGTTAGCCAACACAGTATAACGTCTTTTAACTGCGGATTGATATGTGTACACCTGTACAAAACGACGACGTCTTTCTCCTTGATCACTGTCGTCACTCCCGCTTGACATGTTGATATGTATTACGAGGACCTACAAGCGAACACACAAATTAAATAGATGCATCAAACTCCAAAGACAATTTGCATAAAGATCCTCATTATGTTTTACATAAAAAAAAACATATAGAACTGAAATAGTCTCAAAGTTCAACAAACATACGAAACACACAATTGACATCCCCATAACTAAAAAAACAGACTAAAAGTTCACATTCTTCCAGCACTATCAAACTCCCATTTCAACCAGCTCAATTTCTCCTCGTCGTCCCCTAATCTGGTCAAGACTTTCATATCCTTCCTGGATTTAGTCTTCGAAACTATAAAGCACCACAATGGTGATCGAACCTCGACCAAATTTTGTTTCACCAAACGATCAAGTATTTCCATTCCTTCATCTAGCATTTTATCTTCTAATTTTTCCTTGGAGGATATGTCATCTTGGTAGAGGGAAACTAATTGCTCACTGTGTTTTGTTGTCTCAGCAAGAAATTCTTCAAACTTAGAAGATCCAACTGATTGTCTTGCTCTTTTTCTCTTCACCGGAGCCTTTTCAGTAGTAACTTTATTTATTGGAGTCGGTGTTGGAGCTTCATGAGTTGTCTGAAATGGCTCGTCAATTGGGTCTGCGTCTACATAGCAATGGCTAGATGCTCCTCCTTCTTCATTGCATGTATCAACAAATGCGCGGAAGAACCGAGAAGCACCATCCGCATCACCATAACCATCACCATCACCGTCACCTAACCCCGCTTCCTCATCATCAGCAAGTGACACATGCTCGAGACTTGGTTCACGGACCATTGCAGCTGACATAGCTAGGCGCCCTGTTGCTACATGTCCTGAGAAAAGTGAATGCAACAGCTCTTCGTACTCCACATCCATTCCCTTGTTTTTGTACTTCTTGTAGTTAACATCTTCCTGCGCAATTATAAAATACATCAAAATATATACATGAAGACAATGTAATGTGATTTCTTAAAAAATTTTACCTTGATTTTCCTCTCCCACCAATCATTAGTAGCTGTGATCATCCGAGTGCTTTCATCCCATCCAAGACCCGTCTCTGAATTCATAAGCAAAGTCCATGCCTTGTATTCTTTTTTCAAAGACTCATACTTATTCCTACAAAAATCCTTCACTCCACTCTTTCCGCAGTTACTAGTAAATGTAGCTGATATTTCTTTCCAATTGTACGCTTGCTTGCTACCGTTTTTTTTTGATAATCAATGAGGATTTTCACAAGAATTCTCACTAATTCATCATTCCACGAAAAACTAGGACTCTAGAACGACCCTGGGTAACATTATTCTCCATCTAAACTAAACAACATTAAATTGTAAACAACAAGTAAGTTGCAAGTCATCAACAAATTCAGCACACACAACAGATGAAAAACAGATTATGTTGTCCAATCTCGGCCGAGATTACTTCCAGTTTGGCCGAGATCTGACAATTGGCAAAAATCGATGGAAGGCGAAACTGGCCGAGATCTAACAACACAACAACTCGTTGGATTCAAAGACAATAATCAAAAGGCATAAGACTGATAATCTGGTTCGTTTAGCAAATTAAGCTCCCAAATTTCATGTATGATGATTGAGTATAGAGGATAGATGATTGAGGAAAGAGCGGAGCAATTCGATGTTTCTTGGCAACTTGTTGGATTCAAAACAGATGAATCAAATGGATGCTGTGACAGAGTAGAGATCGACTAGAGGGAAATTTTACTTGGACGGACGTTCAACCACGACGGACGGGCGGACGGACGGACGACAGAGACCGAGTTCCTTCAACCACGACGGACGGCTCTTTCTTCGACCGATGGACGACTGTTCTTCAGTTGTGGTATTTTATATGGGTTAACCCTAGTAATTTCGATTAGTAGCAAGGCCATAATAGTCTTTTTTCGTACAAAACACTAGCCCTAGCCCATCCAAACACCTCTCGTTTTTTTTTAAAACTGCAACACTAAAAAACGGAAATGAACACACACAAACTGCAACCCTAGTGTTTTTTAAAAAGTCTGCCAAACACACACATAGTCTTAATGTGCATCATATATGTGTTACTAAATACGACGCAATGCATTTAAGATCCCGGTAAAAAAAAAAGACAAAAACTCAAAGGAGTAGGTAGATTAATCGGCTAACATGATTAACGTCCTAGGGTTCGTTTTAGGCCATAGAACGTAGGTAGATTAGCATCTTAGGGTTCATTTTAGGCCCTAAGATGCAGGTAGATTATCTTAACGTTTTTATTGCTATAAGTGTTAACTTTCTTTCTTGTATGGAATCATCAAGTTATATATATTCCAAACTCTCCAACAAAATATCTCAAGAAACAGACATATTCATTTTGAAAAACCGATATAAATCTAACATTCCTCTATTCTTTTTGTTGAGTATTATTTTATTATAATTTCCGTACAACCAACTCAGGACATAATATGTAAATATAGAGATATTAATCCTTGTCTAAGGAGTGTAATCCCACCAAAGAAAAGAGCTATTAATGGGCAATTGGTGCATAATTATGGCCGTTAGCATAATGAAGATATGATGTGGATTAATGGAAATAAGAGCATTGTAGGAAGTTGTTTATGGTGGATTGGTGGTGGTAGGGTAGCTTTGCATTACACTAACAACATCATATATGCCGATTTGAAGGGACGAATCATCCTAAAAGGGTAAAAAACAACCCCAAAACGTAAATTGTTTATATCTTAATCACTGCGGTAATTATCTCTTCTTCTTTCACCCAATAATAATTCTGATTTCATATTCTTTATATATCGATCATGGTGTGAAAGTGATTTGTTATAAACTTTTTATTAATTGAGGGTCGGTCTACCAAATCAAATTTGAGAAAATATGGAAACTCTCCTTACAAAACAATATATATATATATATATATATATATATATATATATATATATATATATATATATATATTCTAGTTCTTACGCGAATTTTACCTTAATAAAAATATTATATTATAGTTTTTATTATTGTAATTAAGATTTAATTTAAAATTATTTTAGTTAGAATATTAATTAGTTTAAAATTGGTATTTGGAGTAATAAAAATCTTTTTGATTCTGTTTTGATAATAATCAATATTAAATTAAGTAAGATCAAGTATATAGGATGAAAAATGATGTGACATAGTGACTATTTAGTAATTTTAATAAAAAATTTTATAAAAAAAAATAATAACAAGTCAGTAAATATATTGTGAAAAATTTGTAAATAAATCAAAAAAATCTCATGTGACATGTTTTAAGATCTGACACGTATTCGAATATGGGTATTGTGTGGTTATCGTTTGGAAGTTAAAGACTATTTCTGCAATTACCTCAAACGTTGAGATTATTTATTGCAATTATTATTTATAAAAATGAATCTAACTTTTACGTATAGTCATAGGAGGTATCCATCACTAACGCAAAGCATAATTAAAAAATAAACAGCTACCCTAAAAAATAATATAACCTTTCCTTTTCTTAATTGTTGATTTCTGCTAATGTCCTCGTCTTCCTTTCTTTAAAACAAACCCTGTAAAAGAAGGGCAAAATAATTATAAAAAAAAACCCCTAAACGATTAGGGGAGAGGTAGAAACGCCGTTATCCCTCCCCTACAAAGGGCAGAAGAAACCTCCGTTTGAAAGTCACGTGACCAAAGATATGGGTCTTGAAGAACTCAGCCTCTCTTCTGGGGATGGTCATGGGGTTGGTAGCAGTAGTATTAGAATCGTTGACGGCGTTAATGGAGGCGGCGAAGAAGGCGGCAAAGCACCAAGACTTCCCCGGTGGACCAGACATGAGATTTTTGTACTGATTCAAGGAAAACGTGTTGCTGAGAACCGGGTTCGAAGGGGTCGAACTGCCGGGCTTTCAACCGAATCGGGTCAACCCGAACCGAAATGGGCATCCGTTTCATCCTATTGCCGTCGTCATGGAGTCAACCGGGGTCCTGTGCAGTGCCGGAAACGGTGGAGTAATTTGGCTGGAGATTTTAAGAAGATTAAGGAGTGGGAGAATCAAATTAAGGATGATTCGGAATCTTATTGGGTTATGAGGAATGATTTGAGGAGAGAGAGGAAGCTTCCTGGATTTTTCGATAAGGAAGTTTATGATATACTCGATGGTACCGCCACTGCGCCTCCTTTGCCGATTGTATTGGATTTGTCCCTGTCCGATCCGGCGGTTCCGACGGAGGAAGATGATAAGGACGGCGGCGATGAGGCGCAGGCTGATGCTTTGTTTGATAGCGGAAGAAGCGCTGCTCCAGACGACGGCTTATTCTCGGATTTTGAGCAGGAAACTCCGGATAAAGACAAATTCGTTTCATCACGAATTCCGAATCCAACTCCAATTTCCGGTATCAACTAATCTCGACATTGATTTCTTCATTTTCAGTGATGCTTCTACTTTGTATATTATTCTGTAATTTCCCCCCTTTCAATACTTGTACAGAAAAGCAGTATCAGCCATTGTTTACAGACGGAGCAGCAGGTCAAGGCAAATTCCATCTCTAATTCAACTTCACTGAACAAAAAACTCAATTAAATGAATTATATCGTTGAATTGATGTGAAAAATCTTACTTGCAGGAATGGATGAGAAGCAGGCAGCAACGACATCTCGACAGGCAAAGAAGCGGAAACAGTGTGTATCAGAATCGGAAGTGGAAACAGAAAACGGAAATCTGCAGCAGGATCAATTGATTCAAGTGCTGGAGAAAAACGGTAGGATTATCGGAGATCATCTGGAAACTCAAAACAGTAACATGAAGCTTGATAGAGAAGAAAGAAAAGAACATGCTAATAGTTTAATTACAGTTCTTAATAAGCTTGCTGATGCTCTGGGTAGGATTGCTGACAAGCTATAATGAAATGTGGTGGTGTACATAGCGATATCTTCCTCAGGGTACAAATGGATTATATTATACTTGGATGATTGCTTATGTTTAGTATGCTATAAGGTTTGGTGTTATACTCTGCTTTCTTGATCGTCTCAGACTCAGTTGTATACAGATTATACATTGGAGAGCAAATAGAAGAATACATTTTCATTTTTCTTCTTCTCTTTTCTGTGATGTTTTGTGTCAGCTGCTTGTAATTGTTGACTCAAATTGGTGGCTTCTTGTGTGCATTGTCCTGAATCAACTTTTCAGCACGTGTGCAGTGTCTAATGATCCACACGTTGAACATCAAAGATTGGTGAAGCAGATTTCAATATTTTGGACTTATAAATAATATCAGCAGAAAGGCATCAGTTTATAGCCACAAATTCGATTTAGACAATTGTTTGGCTTTGTACTCGGGGTGGCCGACGTATAGACCTGTTTAAGGTTAATCAATGGCTCACGAATGGTATGGATAAGGAATGAAACCCGACTGACCGGGTCTAGACAGGCCTACAAGTCCGACCAGGTCTCTAGTTTGATCCGGATAAAAATATAACAAGCATTTTTTAAATTGATTTTTGAGGGTATAGTTAATAAATATTACCCAAAAACACGCCGTCTAGTGGATTGAAAAGTCGAAAAATATCGGCAGACTAACTAACCGGTCGAAATGTTAAAAAATATCAGCAGACAAACTAACCGTCATGAAAAACTACAACAAACAAAGGAAAAAAAGAACCACACAAAAATACATGATGAAACCCCAAGCCAAGATATATTCAAGGAAAAGTAGGATGACCACGCCCCCTCCTAGATAAACAACTAGAAACGCCATAAAAAACAACATGAAACTAAGAAGACGACTACAAAACACAGTGTATTGACATAAAAAGTGTATATTTTTTGATGGTTAACGATTGAAGATTTATAAGGAGAAAATTGTTCAAGAAAAAGTTTTGTGTTTTTTATATAAAGAACTTGTGTTTTGTTCGGCGGGAAATGAAAGAAAAGAATTCATCTCCAAAAGATCTATTCTCATGCATCTGGTGAGAATTTTCCTGAATAAAATAAGTTTTAATTTCCTTTATTTCTTCCATTTCCCCGCTTTGGGCATATGTCCAAAGTAGGAGATATGAATGATGATTGGCGGGAGCTTGTGGCTAGAGCTACTAGATTTACAAATTAAGCGGTTGTTCAAATAGGAGGCGGGAGGCGGGAGGCGGGAGATGAGATGTTAAGAATAGTCGAACCAAATTGCGAGATGGATCTCCTGTAGCCAAGAAAATGATGGTCATTTTAGTGAAGGTGTATCTACAACGAAGACCAAGCATCTGATTCACTGATTGGGGTATTGCATGTTTGATTGATAAAGTTGTAAAGTTTTGATTTGTAATTCTAACCAAACTATGATGCTTCAAAAATAAGCTATGCTAGCTTTGATTTGAAATTCAAATCAAACTATGCTGCATCTTCTTTAAAAAAAATTCTTTGGATTTTTTTTGTGTCATTTTCTTCATGCTGGTTTTCTGGTTTTCTATGTTTTAGTCAAAAGGAATTGTTGGTACAAAGAGTTGAGGAATTTCAAACATTTTGTCCATGTTTGAATTTAAAATACATATTAAAACTTTTGATTATTGAGTTGAGGTATTTCTTCTAATAGAATAAGGAAAAAAATTTCCATTGAATAGTTGAGGGTTTCTCCCAATTTTTAAGCATAGATCTGTTTCGAAAGTACTCAGATTTCCGAAGATGAAGACCGTGAGAGATCTTGAAAAATCAGAAGAAGTGAGAGCCGGTTGAGAAGGGAGGTTTTCCCATCGAGTAAATGTTTTTTAATATCATAAAAATTGATGTCATCCAATTATAAAACGTTTTTACATTCATATTCATAGCATATAGAGTAAATTTACATAATATAATGGTAAAATCTGTTAGATTTGGTCTTTCAAATGTCTACTTGCGCTTTTATTGAAATGTAGGCGTTCAAAGCCATAGTGAACACACTTTAGAGCAAAAAAAGAAGAAGAAAAAATACCTACAGTCAACTAAATTTCTCTCGTGTTAGATTATTAGTTTATCTTTATCTTGAGCTTATCCTTTTATTTGTTAGTTTATCGTTTATCTTTGGACTTATTCTTTATTTGTCAGGTCCATCAAGTTCTCATAGAATATCTTCATTCAAATTCATATCGCCGTGTTATCATCGCCAAAAGTGCCCTTACTATTGTGAAGAATCAATATCAGCAAAAGAGGCCCTTGAAAGTGCCAAATATATCTCATTATCAATGAGGTTTTAATATAAGAGAAGGGGAGATGAATTGAACGGCACATGGGAGACATAAGTACCAATTGGGCTATTTGATTTGATTTGATTTGAAAAACACGATACTTTACGTACATACACTAACTAGACCTGGATATCCAAAGTATAACTAACTTATTTAGTATTCGGTCTAGTGATACGATATATTTTCTTAAATCATATCGAATCCAAATAATTTTTTTTCTGACTCGGATCTATCGGGTAAGAATTTTTTAACGCTCTTAATATGTGTCTCTATTAACAACACCTATAATGCTAGGATGATTCATATTCGGATCAAATATGAGTATGCGAGACAAATGATCACAAATGGAGTAATAGGCCTGAAGTATGTGAGGTCCGAGATGATCTTAGTTGATCCTTTAATAAGAGGACTAATCCGAAGGATAGTCTTATATATGTCGAGGGAAACGGGTTTAAAATCCTATTATATGATTCATGGCGGGAATCATTATGGATAACTAAGTTGCGAAAAGACTCATATGAAAATATATCATTACCCATTCTTATAACATTTGTGTCTTAAGAGGTTGTGATACGATCCAAAAAGCTGAGCTTAACACAATGATGAGGATCTTAGGAGATGGACCAATCACTCGATCTAAGGTAAATAAGATTATGGACGTTAAACTGATCCTATTAAAAAGTCATTTTAATGATGTTTCTAATACCATAACTAGTAATAACTTACCATTTATGTTACTTTATTGTGATATAAACGACCCATTTGGAGAACAGTCCAAGACAACTTGAAAAAACACAAACATAATACGATCTTTCCTATTCTCTATCAAATAAACGAGGCATAAATCCAAACCCGAAAGAAGACACATGAGGCATCCCAAATCCCTCACTCACACACCCTGTGTAAATCCAAATATAAAATCTATAAATATAATAGTGAAGGTGAGAACACGACATAATGAAACATAGAAGATCGATCGACCAACATATTTAAGTCGGCCGATTTGTAGGGGCATATCGGTCGATCTTTGGTAGATCGACGAAGAGTGTGGGAGATGAATATATTTTTATAGGTTTGATCCATTCACAACTATTAGGGAAACAAAACATTCACATGTGATTAATCCCAAAATCTGAATTAATTACCACAACAATACATAATGGGATCTCAAATTTCACACAACTTTCGTATCTTGCAAACAAAAATATTGAAAAACATATAGTTATAAGAATCATCCCCGTACAACTATCGCATCTTGCCGGAATGATCATTAAGCTACCACAAGACATATACTCAAACATTAATGACAATCATAAACATCATACCCATATCCTAAAATAACAAGAATTCAGAAAGATATACTTACAAGACCTCTTCATTTCAAATGAAACAAGAAGTCGGGCGAAACCACAAACAAATCTACCGACTTCACTAAATCGATTGTCCGATCACCGATATAGTTGTTCGATCTAATCAGTCCAATCTTTTCTCCTTTTGTAAAGTTTTTAGGATTGAAGTCGTAAAAACTGGACGTGTTTGCAACATAGTTGTATTTCTTGTAGCACACCACATGTTTTCAACATATTTGTATTTTCTCAAAGGTCTGAACAAGCTCAACATCCAAGTTATTGTTTCTAGTCTAACACTCTCGTCTGTGGATGTGTTCGCAAAGCAGAGAATGGAGATGAAGAATTTTTAAACAAAATGAAATAAGCATTTTCTTAAACAATTTTTAAAAAAATATTTATTAAAATTATTTTAAAACATTGTAATCATCATCACAAGAACGTACAGAACACGGTGAGATCGATGATGCCAGTACATTAATTTATTGGTTAGTCAAACTACCATATAAATATAGAAATTACGTGTTATCTTGCCTCTTTGAAATTTAAATATCCAAATAACAATTAGGCCTTGATTAAGACTACTTCATTTGTGGCAAATCAACAATAGCCCATGTTTCATAGATCAACAATCATAATATTGGGTTGATCCAATTGATGATACACCACTATTCATCTTACTATATATATAGCTTTACTCCAAACTTTGACATTTTTATAAACAAACAAACAAAAGAAGTTGAGGTAGTTGACCCTCTCCCCATGACTAAGTTAGAAGACGACTATAGTAAGGGCCGGGACTCTTAGCCGGAAAGCTACAACTGAATCTCGAAACGAGTTGATCGTCATCCAACTCGTTTCCTTCCATCACCCGACCCATAACTTGCTCGAAAACTCGAACATCACACGGAAGTAAGATCGGACCGTTGCTACAAAACCCGTATTCCATCTCGGCTTCCTCCAATAACCCGACGAATAACGGGTGGTTAACGTATTCGGTTTTTACGACGAATCTCTCCTTGTCGGGTCCCACGTAAACCGGAAACGAACCCACGGCGGCTTTATGATCGGCGGTTTGTATGTTGGTCAACGCCGCCCATGATTTGCTTTTGAAAAGAGACGTCGTCGGCGTCTCCTTGGTTTGTTGGTGACCTCGGAATGACTTGCACCTCTCCCATGTCTTCTTGATAAGTCCTTTCTTTCTCATGATTTGCTTGATTTGTATATGAGCTTGATTATAAGAAGGTGATATAAGTGAAGTTGTTCATGATGAATGATATATGAATGGAGATTGGGGGATAGGGAAGAGGGAATTGGGGGAATATATAGCCGGACAGAGAGTTAACTATTAGTTCGGTATATGCATGATACATTACATATACAACTCGGTCGTGATGATACAATATAATTTGTATTTTAATCATTTTTTGTCAACGCCTACAAATTATTTGAGGGGCTAAATGATTTCGATCCACTTGAATATTCCGTTTCTCGTGAGAATTCTAAATTATTCGAGATTTATAGTTGTTTTAATTATAATTTTATGTATTAGGGTTTTTCAAATAAAGAATTGACTAGCATGTGACCACACCTTGAGGTATTAAAGGGACGGATTGAACGGTTCATGAACCATGGTTGAGTTATTTTAGTTTAGGGTTATTTTAGATCGATATGATGTTGGACATGATGACCAATGGGATCTACTCGGGTTACTGAGATGATTAAGTAAGATATTTATTGTCTGTTGAAATTCGTTTATCATATCATTTTTGGTCATATAGATAGGCTGGACATGATCTAGTTCGGTCTTTTTGGGTGCACGATGACTACACCTTATATCTTGGTGTGTCAAAAGAACAAGATAGTTCAGGATCATGAGAAAAATCTGTGTTGGATATCATAATTTTTAAGAAGATTAATAATTAACAACACTAATAATTTTTCTTTAAGAGCTACATATTTTTTCTTTGCAGCTTTTATCTTCTAAAATTTACACAAATTAAATTAATTTTGAAACTTCAATTTGAGTAAGAGAATCGATTTTAAATTGAAGTAATCCATGTTGAAGTATGTCATGTTGGTATAGTCTTATTTGAGACTTTAATTTGTCCCACGGTCAAATGTTGAGTATTCAATGACTCTCTTTATATACGAGGACCAACAACCATTAATTAAATTATTTATGGTTGTTTTGAAGGATAAGTTATATATATATATATATATATATATATATATATATATATATATATATATATATATATATATATATATTTATTATAACCTTACGATCTAAATAAATGAACAGCTCAGAAGAAAAACGTTTACATCTTACGTTCTAGAGTATTTATGATGGTCGAAATGTATACTCCGAAATGAACACATTTTGACCAGAATAAATTCATTTCAGTCAAACTTAAACATCAAACTTACGTTCCAAAAGATAATCAACGACCAAAATTAAGAGATTTCGATCGAAATATATTAATTTCGAACATAATTGTATAATTTCCACCGAAATAATTAACAAATTATGTCTAATTTAGAAATCCATTATGAAAGAATTTATTATATTTCGCTCGACTTTGATTATAATTTATTCAAAATTCTTTTTTTGTTTGATTTATTTATCAAACGGCTCTAAGAAGTTCACGTTTTGAGTAAGAGTATCGATTTTCAGATTGTTGTTTGATTCGATTGTAAGCTTTGTTGTATCCTTAACAATGATTTGCTTGATTTTGATTTTAACTTGCGTTTTGTAGCATGGCCCTGGACACATCTGTAGTACGCGTCTTCCCAATAATTTTTTCTATTTCCGTAAAATAAATTAAAATAAAATAAAATAATTTTCGGTCATTTTTTACGGTACTTAATCACTCTTAATTTATGGAAACAAAACCCAAAATTCCGATGAATTACCAAATTATAAATAGAAAAAGTAATGAAAAGTAGTAATACAATTTCTAACGTAAAACTTTGAACATCTTTCAAGATACACAACCATCAGAAATATACATTTACTTATTTTTATTGAGAAAAAAAAGTGTTGATTATACAAATGTATTATTAAATATATTGTATTTATTTCTTTAATTAAGAGATTATATAATACATTAATATTTTCTATGTTATACAAATATTTGTGAATAATTTTCTCATTTTTATTTTTGATTAAATAAAAATAATATATTGGCTCCCAAAACATAATTTAGCCAGAAATATTGTATACTATATCTTTCAATCCCTTTCAATGGAGGGATTACTAATTTAATATATGAGTGGCATGTAGAAGTCAGTTACTTCTCAGACTTTGTCAATTTAATTGTTGCCTGTTGGCATTGACGACGTTTTAAGAGAATAATGTCTCCGGTGGGAAAGACGGCCTTTGCTAAGTACAGTATTACATTTTCAACTGACCCAATATTAATTATTATTTAATCTAAAATTATTTCCCATAATAGGTAGGAAATTTACATCGTGCCTCTCTGTTGACAATCAAGATTCTCAAGGAAAAAAAACATTAAGAAATAAAGAATCATGAAGAGATCGAAAAGAAACAAGTCCCTCGTAAATGAGATCAATTGCTCGTGAAGGTGCCCGCTGTGAGAGCTTACTAAAATTGAGGGTACTCGATATAGGTTGTCTTCGTTTAGTCCTAACTCTTTGAGAGTCGGGAAAAAAAGAAGAAGAGATATTCGTGAAATTATTTTTAGAGCACAAGGTGTATATTTTAAGAAAAAATTGTGCAAAAAACTCAGGAAAAATGTATGTCAAGACAAAATCGATCGAGACACGAGAGTAAGAGAAACAAAGAAATGATTAGAAGAATACAAGTGTTTGAGTTGATTGATGAAGTAAAGTTGAGTGGACCTGATATATTTCTAGAGTTTCTTTCTTTATGTATCAAAGAAGAAGAAACGTAAACAATTGAACCCATTTTTCAACATCTGTCGGTAGTCCGGTTAACTCGATTGTAATAGTTTCAAGCGACCCGGGTTCAGCTAATCTTCATCAACATGTAAACTAAAGGATAGACTCTACAACATGAAATTTAAAAGATTTAGGTCTTTAACAACATTAACGTCTAACTTGATAGCCTCTTTAGCCAATTTTCCATCATCCTCAACATGTTTTTTTATATTTTGGATTGAAACAAGTAACTTTGATTTAAAAGGTTAGCATGATCAAGTTGGTCACGACAAGAACCTTCTTCGGATCACCTTTTTGACAATCCCCTCCTACACATTGAGTTATTCACCGACATTATGGAAACGATCAAACCCGATAGGGTACCCATTGACACTATTCAATTAGAACTTGAGTTATTCACCGACATTTGGTTTCACTGATTTGGGTGATTAGAATTTGGGTAGTTAGAACTTGTATGATATAACTTTGGACAATACGAGTAAGTAATTCTAGTTTTTTTTTCTTCTAAAACTACAAGGTACGAAATTAGGAAGAATCAACTCCTCGAGACTCTCCATCCTACAACATCCTTCCGGATGAGTTCATCAACATGAAACATTGATGAACTGGACACCAACTGGTCAACAAATCCAAGCTCAGCCAGCGAATCCGCTACCCCGTTAATCTCTCTGAACACATGTCTTACTCTAACCTGACATAAACCCATCAAAATAGAAGAAATGTCAGACAAAATAAGGTCTAAATTCCACGGCGGTTTCCAGATTCTTTTGACTGAGTTAATTAACACAAGACAGTCACCCTCAACTTCAATATGTTTAAAACCAAGATCGAAAGCTACTACCAGTCCTTCTCTTAGCGCACACGCTTCAGCATGTAGGGTCGATATGTTACCACATCGCCCAAAACCAAGAGAGACCTTCCTAGCATTGTGATCTCGGATAATGAATCCATAAGCGGATTCCCGGTTACTTTTTAAGCTCCATCAAAATTCAATTTTATAAATCCACTCTCACGTTTGTCCAACCTAATGTTTTTTGTTTTTCTATTCTTGTTTCTATTCTTATCTATATTTTTGTTCGCTTTGTCATAAGTTGTGTTCCATTCCATGATTTGGTTTCTAACTTTAAGGTCTATATTTTATGGATCTTTATTATTAAAAATTTTCTGATTCCTAATGGACCACAAATTCCACCAGAATAGAGCTAGATAAATTATTTCTGTCTCTGACATATTTGACCAGAGCCAAAACATTTTCTCAGAGATTTTAACACCCATCTCATTGCTACTCCTAATAAAATCCTTAATTGAGTGATTGGTTAGTGAAATCTTCAAGAAATGGCACTTAAAAAACAAATGTTCAGCGGATTCAAATTGGTTGTTACAAAAGCAACAAGTCGTAGGGACTGCTACTTTTTGCTTTTCTAAGTTTTTCTTTGTTGGTAATCCATTAATTGATAATTTCCAAGGGAAATTTTTAACTTTTGGCATGATGTTTAGGTGTCATATCCATTCATTCTCACAATTCGCGATCCCCTTTTTTGCATAGATAGCATTCAGGGTTGCTTTTGTTGTGTAGTTACCCCTTTCATCCGGATCTCAATAGAGCCGATCCCGAATGAAAGTTTTAGGGAGTTGATAGGAAATAATAGAGTCAATTATTCCCTGAGGTAATAAATTACCCACTTCATCTCTAATCTTCCTATCATCCCACTTGTTTTCGTATATATAATCTTTAACTCTGAGCTCACGGTTAGTTGGTTCATTATTATTAACATGCTCGATCAAGGGTTCATTCAAGAGCCATCTATCTCTCCAGAAATTGACAGAACTACCATCACCTATATTCCATCTAAATCCCGATTCAAATTCTATTCTTAGTTTCATAAGTTTTTTCCATTGCCATGAGTTGTTCTGTTTAATCTTATAATTCCATAACAACGTACCTTAGAGATATTTTTCATTTACTACTTAAACCCAAATGTTATCAGGCTCGTTCAAAATTTTCCATGATAACTTCATTTGAAGTACTTTGTTCATATCTTCTGCTTTTCTAATTCCGGTTCCTCCGAATTTTCCAAGTCTACATACAAATTTTATCTCAACTAATGAGAGGATAATAGCCTGGTCCTTTATTCCAAAAAAAATTCCGATTAATTTGGTCCAGTTCTTTATGAATACTGAAGGGAAGCATAAAACATTGCATAATAAAATTTGGTTTAGCGTTTAGGTTAGCTTTTATAAGCATAGTTCTCCCTTCTTGGGAAAGGAAAAAAGCTTTCCATTAAGTTAGTTGTTGTTTTGATTTAGAGATAACATCAGAAAAAACGTTTTTATTTACTCTATTATTGATGATCGGACAACCAAGATATTTTTCCAAACAAGAAGAGTTTTCAATACCCAAACAATTTTTAATAAGGTTTTTCGTACTATTATCTACATTTTTCGATGTTTGGAAAGCATATTTTTGAAGATTGATTCTTTGCCCAGAAATTCTACAATACCCATTGAAAATTTCTAGGATTTTTGAACCAGCAGTTACCGATGCTTTAGCAAAGACCATCACATCATCAGCAAAATCTAAAAATGGAATGATGCTTCCCTTGTTTAGTTATTAGGTACCCTATCATTTTCTTATTTAGATTACTTCATTTCTGATTGTTTTGAGCAAGGACCTCCGTTCCTAGATTAAAGAGCATTGGCGAGATCGGATCGCCTTGTCTCAACCCTCTTGAAGGTAAAACTAAATCCGACGGGTTATCATTAATTAGGATAGAATACGAAACTGTTGTGATGCATTCCATAATTCATTTAATAAATTTTCATTGAAACCGAATTTGACCAAGACAGTCTGGATAAAGTCTCATTCAATTCTATCATATGCTTTTTTCATATCCAATATAATAGCCATGTATCCTTCATTTCCTTTTTTCGTTCTAAACCCATGAAAAATCTCATGAGCAATTAAGATATTATCTTGGATTACTCTATTTTGGACAAAGACACTTTGGAAGGGGTGAATTAGTTTTCGTAGAATAACTTTTAATCTTGCTGCAAGAATTTTAGCTATAATTTTGTAAATCGTAGAGCAGAGACTAATAGGTCTAAAATCATTGGTAGTAATTGGATTATCGTTTTTTGGAATAAGGGTAATGAATGTATGATTAATTTATTTTAATATTTTGCCAAAATGGTAAAAGCTTTTAACAGCCTTGCACACATCCTGCCCTACAACGTCCCAATGTTTCTGGAAAAATCTAGCCGACATCCCATCGGGCCCCGGAGATTTTTCACTTTCGATATCAAACACAACCTTTTTGATGTCACTGTTCGTAAATTGTTTAGTTTACATATTATTATCAACCTCAGTGACTTCTTTCGAGATCACTTGAAGGAATTGTTCGCACATATGATGGTTTCCTCCCGATGCCTTGAAACGATTCTTATAATCTTTTATAATTCTTTGTTGATGTCTTCTTCCTTACTAACCCATTAACCGTTTCTACATTTAATAAGATCGATTAATCTCTTATTTCTTCTCCCAGTCGCCTTTCTATGAAAATACTTCGTATTTTTGTCTCATTTTTTAAAATTTGTGGATTTAGCTCTTTGTCTCCAATAATTCTGTTGATAGTCAATAAGACATTCTCTCTTTTTATTTAGTCTTAAAATCTTCTCATTTCTCTCTTGGTTATAATTTCTGTAGTTTGCATTTTGGAGGTTTTCAATATCAATGTCAATCTTTTTGACTTGTTTGTTAACATTACCAAAGCTATTCTTACTCCAAACTTTAAGTTTCGCTTTGGTAAGGTTTATTTTTTTACACAATTTGAACATAAGAGTTCCTGGGACATGTAGACGCCAAGCTTGTTTGATCAAAAATTCGCAATCTTTTCTATCGTTCCACATCATCTCATATCTGAATGGTTTATTTTTATAATTTTGCTTAGTATGATACAGGTTTACTGAGATCATGCAATGATAAGAAGTAGTGAATGCATGATTCCATATATGAATCTGGTTATACTTAATTATAATTTGAAATGAGCTAACACTCTATCGATTTTTTCGAAGGTGTTATCAGCACCTTCTTTCCTTTTTCTCCAAGTAAATTCATTTCCTCTTGATATTATATCCATCATGTTACATTCTTGTATTACATTATTAATTCTCTGAAGTCTGGTATTACTAGGGATGCAACTAGGAGTGGGCATCGGATTGATCCGATCCGATCCGAATAGTCGGATACCTTGGAATTTTTTTTAGCAAAAGGCCGATCCGTATCCGGCCGGTTATCCGGGAATTTTCGTCGGATCGGGTCGGATAATTATCCGCGGATATCCGGCCGATCCGAAATCTGAATATATCTATCCGAATTTGATTTTATCCGGATCGGGTCGGGCCATTATCCGGGGTATCCGGATGATCCGGCTAATCCGAACGGTTGTCCGTTGACCCGAATGACCCGACTGATCCGAATGACCCGACTGATCCGAAAAGTGAAAACCCTAGATACAGTTTTTTTTCTTTTCTTTTTTCTTAAGAAATTTACTTTTTATTACTTATTTTTTAATTCATTAAAATCTAATGTTCTATCTTATATTACAAAGTTGTACATTAAATTTTAAATCTTACAAACGTGTATATATTTATTAACTTATTATAAAATGCATTATCGAGACTAATGTGTACATATATAATATTCTATATGTTAGTTTAAACGAGATCAACTTATATTAAAGATTATTATAAACATCTATATGTTAAAACGAGATCAACTTATATTAAAGATTATTATGAACATTTGTTAGTTTAAACGAGATCAACTTATATTAAAGATTATTATAAACATCTATATGTTAAAACGAGATCAACTTATATTAAAGATTATTATGAACATTTGTTAGTTTAAACGAGATCAACTTATATTAAAAGATTATTATGATTATTTTTTAGTTTAAACGAGATCAAATTATATTAAAAGATTATTATGACTATTTTTTAGTTTAAACGAGATCAACTTATATTAAAAGATTATTATGATTATTTTTTAGTTTAAACAAGATCAACTTATGATAAAATGCATCATCGAGACTAACGTGTACATATATAAGTTATTAAGTTGTAAACAAATACATAAACATATTTATAAACATCTATATGTTAAAACGAGATCAACTTATGATCAAATAAATTATCGAGACTAACTTGTTCATATACAAGTTATTAAGTTGTAAACAAAGACATAATCATATTTATAAACATCTATATGTTAAAATGAGATCAACTTATATTAAAAGATTATTATGAACATTTGTTAGTTTAAACGAGATCAACTTATGATCAAATAAATTATCGAGACTAACTTGTTCATATACAAGTTATTAAGTTGTAAACAAAGACATAATCATATTTATAAACATCTATATGTTAAAACGAGATCAACTTATATTAAAAGATTTTTATGAACATTTGTTAGTTTAAACGAGATCAACTTATTATCAAATAAATTATCGAGACTAACTTGTTCATAAACAAATTATTAAGTTGTAAACAAAGACATAATCATATTTATAAACATTTAAATGTTAAAACGAGATCAACTTATATTAAAAGATTTTTATGAACATTTGTTAGTCTAAAACGCAATATATTTTTATGCATAAATCATAGTACAAAATTATAATACACAACGTTTTTAAGTATATAGATTTATTGTTTATTTGATTAAATATTGTCAAATATGAATATTAGTGCAAAATTATTATATTGTATACATACAAATATTTTTATGCTATTTAAGTATAAATCTATTTTTTGTGATTAATATTTATACATATTTTTTTTATAATAAATGTATTTAACTGGATATATCCGGATATCCGAAGATCCGCGGATATCCGGCGACCCGATGATCCACGTATATCCGACTGATCCGCGGATATCCGATGATCCGGCGATCCGCGAATATCCGACGATCCGTGGATATCCGACGATCCGCGGATATCCGACGATCCGCGGATATCCGACGATCCGCGGATATCCGATGATCCGGCGTTCCGCGGATATCCGTTTTTTATCCGGATATCTGAATGCCTAAAATGTCGATCCGGTGATCCGGGTAAATATCCCGGATCGGATCGGATTCGGACCGGATCAAATCGGATCGGGTTGACGGGTTTTTCGGGCCGGGTCGACGGATCGGGTTGGTTTTGCCCACCCCTAGACGCAACCCCCGGCTTTATCAGACAAGTCAACTAAATCATTAAAGTCACCCGTTATCATAGATGGGTAATTGAGATTTTTTACAACATTAGTAATTTCTTTCCAAAACTCAACCTTATATTTCTCCATAGGAGGGGCATAAATAAAGATAATATCATAGATAAAATTATTTTCTTTGTTCCAATGTTTCAATCACCAAAAATCTCTCTCCATCTAGGATAATTTTGATCTTTTCATTCATAAATTTATAATCTTTCCATAGGAGACATAACCCACCTGCCCTCCCAATCGATGGAATAAAGAAGCAATTATCGAACCCGGAATTGCGCCAGCAATAATCAATGGATTCAATATTTGTTTTAATTTCCGCCAACATTATCATATCAATATGCTCATTTTGAATCGTAATTTTGAGATCGGTCCAAAAATTCTTTTTTCCCATACCCCGACAATTCCAAAAGGCGATCTTCATCTAAACTCGTTTACATACGTACTTTGTTCTTGGGTTCTATATTCGGTTTTATAATTTACAGCTTTGGTTTAAAGAGAGTCAAAGCTGGGATACTCGTTAAGAAAATCCTTTCTCCTTTCACTGATCAACATACTTATAGACATTTTTAAATTAGCTTTGATATAAATTGAGCCTTTGGTTCTTGCTACAGGACCAGAATCAGGCCCAATTATCATCACATCCTTGTGATTAAGGATCCAATTCAGTTTATACCTGTTCAGCCAATTTAAAACGTAGTCATCCATTCCTTTCTTTAATGTTACAATGAAAACCAGCAAATAAATCCAATGCTGCCATAGTTCAAAGCCAAGGTATACTAAAACCACATATATTATACCAGCAATCAAGCTTAGATTAGAGTATAGTTCCAAAACGTTCCAGCTGGACGAGGAAACATCATCAAAAGATCGAAACCAACACCCAATTAACGTGAGAAAAACATCACATATCAGGATCCTAGGATTACATTACAAAGCATAACTAAATTTTCTAGGTTGATCAATTCCATAAAAGCCGAGACAAGGATGAAGACTGTAATCCAGTTGTACTCCTTCCAACAAACAAAAGTACATCAAAAATTGCAATTTAATCCAGAGCAAAATAATCTTCTTCCAGAATATTGTTATTCTACTAATAGGAGAAACATGTATAAAATAGATTGAGAATGGATTAGAGATAATACACAAATCAAATTCAAATAGTATAGCTCTTGTTTATTTATAGCTTGATTAAAAAACTTGTACCTTAGCTTGTACTCCAAACTTTTGTTCTTCATTTCAACCTTTTAGTTCTTCATTTTCTTAGCACCCTTCAGGACCGAGGATGTTGTATCATCGTCCAGCTACATTGATTTCCTTTTGCTCGAGTCAGAGTTGGTCTTTTCATAGTTCTTGAGCTCCATGTTGTTCAACAACATGTTGATAGTGTTAAAGGATTGGAAAGAGTGTTCAGAAAAGAAGTCTTCTTCCTCTTCTTTCACTCCCAGGTTATCATTGACCATAAATTCAGCAAGGACCTCATCATTAATGTATTCAGGAGTATCATTGTCATTTGGGATCATAATGTCAACAGAGGCAACATATGGCAATGTCACATTAATTAACTCATCAATCTCGAGCAATGGATCCAAAGGAGAGGACTCAACATTGTTCACAATATCCTCAATGGTCTCATCATCAGGGTCAACATTCTTCACCTGCTCACACTCCAGGATACCAGCAGCCACAGGAGGGGGAACCTCACTGGGGGGCACCCTAGGCTGCACAGATTCAGACACCTCCTTCTTCTTCTCACTGGAGCATTCTTTGGAATTCTTAAAGCTGTTCACTGAACTGTTTGGAGATTGACCAGATTTAAAATTAATAGTAATCCCTCCTTTACCAGACAAGTAAGGCCTAAATCCACCTGTGGCAATTGGTGGATCACCATTGCCCTTCACATTCTTTCCTTTAGTTTTCCAGCTACCATCATTATCCTGAGCATTCATTTTCCCCTTACTTTTGTTGTTACTCATGCTCCTTTTAAAGTTTATGTTCACCTTGCTAGAGTGATTTACCCTCAAAGGTCATTGATCAAAAGAGTGATTCTCATCACCACAATGACAACAACCCTTAGAGAAGTCCTCAAACCAAACAGGGAATTCCTTGAGGACATTATGCTCATTCGGGATAGACACAGAGTCATTGGTAATCTATTTTTCATCAACATCAAGGTTAATACAATATCTATTGTAGCTACCAATCTGGCCATTCATAGCAAAAGGATCAAGCTTAATAAATTTCCCAATCATATTCTCCTCAATAATTGTTCTAATGACCTCTTTGTTTGCATACTCTGTAGGGAGCAGAGGAATTCGGATCCAAAGGTCTAATTCAGTGACAGATTTTGTCAAAGTGTTAAAATTTGGTTTCTAAGGTTTCAGAATCAATAGTTTCCCAAGAACATGATATGGTCTGAGGTCCCATACCATTTTCTTATCAATTAGGTTTGAGAAATTGATTTCAAACCAATAGTTTCCTTTAGGGATTATAATGATTTCCCCTTTGACATTCTTCCATTTAGAGATGAGCTTGTATCTGTAAGAGCCTTGATCTTTTGGAGCCACTTTGGCCTTAGCCGTCCCCGCGGGTTTGTAGAGCCGTCCCTGCGGCTGAGCCATGATCCGCCTCTGCGGCCAGGAAACCTGCCCTTGAGGTTTCTTGCGGCTGCAGCCGACTTTGTTGACCTTTGACCCGTGCTTTACTCTTTTACTTCCTTACCTTTTCCCTTGCTTTGGCTTGTTGAGCAAGTGTTCCTCATTCCCTCTCCAGACCTATCACGTCCTCCTTGCTTCTCCCTTTCTTCTTCTTAATCTTGAGTTGGTTTGCCTTGAGTTTGGAGGAGAGTTGTGTGTTGTTGTTGATGTTGATGTTGGTGGATGTTGTGTTGAGCTTGAGAGCTAGCAGAGGTACTGTCTTTGATCAGTTTCGTGCTTAGGCCACAACTGTGGGTAAGCTCCTTGTTCTTCTTCTTCTTTCTTTTATCTCTTTCTCTTCCTTAGATTAGGATTAGATGAATTGATCACAACTACGGGTTGCCTGTTCCGCCCCTACTTCTTTCCGTCACGCAGGTGCGTCTTGTCCCGGGTCTACCTAGAGTGGGGTAGATCCTTTCCTTTCCTAGTATGAGCAGTTTAGTGGCATGCTAGGTGTGTGTATGAGGATAGAATGAGGATGATCAGGTTATCGTTTATGCCGGTTATGACTTTGAGGTTTATGAGTTAGGATACGATCCTTATGGATCCCTTGGGTCTAGGTGTGACCCCTATGATGGATATGAGTTTGATATATGTTGTTATGCCTTGTTTAGGCAGTGTTGATCTCCAGAGTTGGAGTTGTTTGGGTTTGAGACTTCGAGGTTGAGGTAAGTCCATAGGACTTACTTAGCTTCCATCCTTATATTGGATGTATGCACGAGTGGTGTATGTGTTATATGCTTGATAGCATGTGATGTGGTTATTACCTACCTATGGTTTAGTACGCGCCCACTGTAGGGCCGTGACAACCTAGCCCCGTCATCCCACTAGGAGACTGGGAGGTTCTCTGCGGATTGTCCAGATTTGGTACACGGAACGGGCGTTGTCTCCACTCCATTAGGGTACACGGAGGAGTAGTTTTGGTTGACCACCCCAGCTGGTAGTAGCACCGAGAGGCGAGGGTTATATTCCTCGTGTCACATATATTCATATTCAGATATATATTTATACGATTGAGTGATTGGACTTATTAAAGATAATGAACCGGGTAAATGTATGAAAGCATGATGATGTGTTATGATTCCTGATGTGTGTTTGTGCTCTTGCATCTCTATATATATGTGTATGGTTAGCTAACGGTTTTATACCGTGTTGTAGATCCTTTGTAGGTTAGGAGAGCTGCAGAGTGATCCAGAGGGGTGATCCGCTGAGGGCTCCGTACACTGGGATTGTTATCGTGGGATATGGGATTTTTGATGTACGGATATATGTTTCTTTTGTACTCAGCGGTACTTATGTACTACCTTTTGAGATTTATATATCAGTTTTACGTTTTGTATTTAATCTATCGGTGCCTTGTTGTAAGATTCGGTGAACTTGTTGTCAGGCTAGGGTCAGGATCCATTGTGAGATCCTAGCCCAGTAGCACCTCGAGTCCTACGGATTTGGGGTGTTACAGTATCTTATTTTAGGGAAATCAATAGAATCCCTAAAAATGTGACCCATCAAGCAAGAGTCTTTCAATTTTTGGAAATCAGTTCTCACCTTAACAAGCTTGTTGAGGTAGCTTGGGATATCGAGATTATTTTTATTGAAAGAGCTGGGAATAGCCGGGTATGAACTTCTACGGGTAGCACATTCCTTAACTCCGGGTTCGTCATTCTGTTTCTCCTCTTCCACATTATCAATCGGGATAGAGCACACGGCCTTTTTGAAAGACCGAGAGGATGAAGCCATACTCAGTGCAGTAAGCAGATACCAAAAAGAGATGGTCAGAAAAATGGATTTAAGAAGAAGTTCAGAGTGATAACAGAGATGCAAATGGAATGCAATGATCTTGTATAAATAGGAGCCGCAACCTTTAGGAAAGGATGCAGGATATAGAAGAATGTAGAGTCTAAGTCTAGCTTTCGAGCATAAACTATCATGAAACAGTATACTCTTGACACAGATCACCCACCGTCGATTCACACCGGCAACAACCAGCATAGGCATTGTTTTTTACAAGACAAGGAGGGAAGCCCTATAGTTGTAACCAACTACAAGCTCCCTCTTCGTACTAGGCACGACAACGGACGTACGTCTCTTGAGCACCCACCCAAGAGCGCCTTCTACAACCCAGCTACACCAAATCTGCCAAACTCTATCCGCCTCAAGACGAATCGAGCCCTAGCTCCACTATTCCACCACAGAGAGTAAATCCACCAAAGATTTGCGATGCCATCATTCCAAGTGATCGGCCGGAGCCTAAAAAGGTTCATCGAATCTCCATGAAGCCGAAACGGGGCCAAAGCGGTTGGAGAAAACACGATTCGGCAGATTTTGTGGGCTAGGGTTTTTGGTTCATCGCGATAGAATAGGGGCGCGTGAGGAAATTTGCTAGGCGCGTTCTTTCTCATACTTCGGGTTTCTTATGTGTTTAAAAGTAAAAGACAATTTTTTTTATTAATTCTAGTTTGATTAATTACAAATTAAGCTGGCTTTAAAAAAAATTATATTTCAAGTTGTCCATCGGGTAATAGAGCAAAGAGTGTGCATGTTTTTTTTTTATAAATGGAAAGCGGTTAGGTTGGTTACCTCCTAGAGGTAGTCCAACCTAAAGCATCCTTGCAGATGAGAACACGAAGTTCGGGATCATCAGAAAAATTGGTGTTGGGGGTTGAGATTCCCAGATGGGTCAATCGGTCAGCAACACAATTGATTTATCTGAAAACATGCTTGATCTAAATTTCGTCAAAAAAACAAAAATCCAGTTTGGAGTCGGATATAATCATCTCGACATCCCATGGACAGCTCCATAAACCTTGGAGTGCCCTGATAACAAACATATTGTCACCTTCGATTTCAATCTTTTTTATCTGCAGTCTAATTGCCTCTTGTAAACCAGCTTTAAGAGCGAAATGTTCAACTCTTATAACATAATTGAAGTTATTTGTCTTTGCATCAAGGCTAACAACCTCTCCATTGTGATTTCGAATCACAAAATCAATGGATGTTACAGCCAAATCGAGTTTTGAACCGTCAAAATTAAGTTTATGGAACCCCGGTTTTGGTTGATCCCACTTAATATTGTGTTTTTCCTTTTTATCGTATTTGTGTTGTTGTTGTTTTTCTATTTAATATCATAATCCTCTTCGTCATTGATTTTAGTTTTCCAGTTGTGGATTTGGGTTTTGATGAATGCAACAACCTTATTGTCCGGGCCGAGTGATTCATTATGAAAGATAATTTTGTTCCTAAAAACCCAGACACTCCACCATATAGTAGCGAGACATGCGAACTTGGTTATTCCAATTTTTTTTAATTTCTTGTAGGATTTCATGCGCTTTTTTTTATTTTGGATTCTTATTTTGTTAATGTCATTCTTGTTTTATCAAATTTGTTAATGATCTGTTTAGTGTAAGGGCATGCAATGATCAGGTGGGATAAGTCCTCCAAGTGATGGTTGCAGAGTTCACATTGCCTTGTAACGGCAATCTTTATTTCATCAAGTTTTGCTTTTGTTGGAATTCCGTTTATAGACATTTTTCAAATGAAGTTTTTGATTTTGGGTTGGGAATCAAGTTTTCAAATCTATTCACAAGAACTATTTGGTTGGAAACTAGATTCCTCTTCAATCATTTCGGAAGCAGATTTAGTAGAGAACCAACCGTTTTTACTGCATCTCCTATATAACCTGTCTTGAAGATCATTTTTAGGAATGATTGTTTCTTTTATTTTTCCCTAACATCTGGGTTGATGATATTTTGTAACTCGCTATCAATTTTGTGGTATCCCAATTTTTTGAGTTGTTGATAAAGTAACTAACTTTGATATTTGTGTTGATATGACTTGTGTTTTGGACCATTTTTATGAGTGGTGTAGTTGTTACCCAATTATCATCCCAAAAATTGATAGAATTTTCATTTCGATCTGCCATATAAGAAGTACAAAGTTCAAGGTCACTTTGTTCGACGTATAATGTTATTTCATTTTTTTGCTAGTTTTTTTTCCAGAAATTAGGGATCATTCGATATCCATATGTTTATTAAAGGTATGGGTATGAATATCAACCATCCCGATACTCGATTTTTGGTATTTTAGGGTATCGGTATCAATTGATACCTTGATATTTGAATTTCAGCCTTTTGATACCTTGCTATTTTTGGAGATATCGGCTTCTTCTTTCTGTTTAGCTTTCTTCCTTCCCTTTCGACAATTCCTGCTCTTCCTTCTCTTCTCCCGCCTCATGCCACCAACTGGAACCAGGAGCCGCCACCTCTCTCGCTGCCGACCGGAGCAAGCTTTGAATTTTTTTTTTTACAAGTTTTCACTTTTAGTATCTCCCTATGGATTGTCACTTTGCCGAGTCTATCCTTGTTTCTCTTCTGTCATTTCATGTCCCATTGTTGACATCTTTTAGTTTTGACAAGCAAGCTTATTCTCTCCCATTTTGAGTCTCTCCCTATGCTGTGAGTTTTTATTTTTGGATCTAGGGTTTATGCTTGCTCTCCTTCAAAGCAGCCCCTATGGATCTTGTTATTGCTCAATCTCATATCTATATAATGTAACATACCAAACAAACAGGAATATCAATATCAATTTACTACCATATCTTTAATACTCATACTTCATACCCGTACCTGATAACGACCCCTTACATCCTTTCCTCCCATGCCCAAGTACTAAAATTCTAAATTAGCTACCGAACAACATAGGCTTTGACATTAGTGATGATTGGGGACGAATATACTTTTGTATAAGATAATGTGGTCTTTATGTTCTATGTTTACACAAGCATTATATCTTTCGCATATAGATAGTCGAACATCTCGGCCTAAAATATAATATTTGATTTGTCGTTGCTAGGCAACTAGTTTTATTTTTTTTTAAAAAGGGACTTACTAATCAAAATAAAGAGACATGTATTCAAGGATTGTTTGAAATTACTAAGAATTATTTCCGAAAGCGAAATATTATCAAGTCAATCAAAAGTCTTTTTTGTTTAGCGACTAAATTGGATGATAGAGTTTTTTAACACATAAAAATAACGTAAATAATATTTTATTTCAGTTCCCTATACATTAACCCCCGTTTGGTTGTAACTCCGGAAACGTAAACGGGTTGAAAATGAATGATTCTCAAAAGCTTCATGAACATGGGTATGCGTATGAACTTGATACGTTTTTATTCCGTTTTCGTTTTCGGAGTTCAAACCAAACGGGCCTTAAATGTTTTCGTTTCACCTCTAACCAAACGTACACTTAGTTAGTTACAACTTGGAAGCACGAGTATTCAACATCATGAATAGTTTATATTCTTTCTAAGAACAAAATAAATTGAATCTATTGGTATTAATAAGCCGATAATCCGCATTATACTAAGACTTATTCGTAACCCTTTCGTCATGTTCACATATTAAACATTAGCCTCTCAATTAGGAATACTAATCCACTAATAATTGGCATTTAAAAACCCAACAAACAATGGACCTCTTTAAGATTAGAATATCTGCAAGAGGGAGAAGAGGTTTGCTGGATGAAGCCTGCGGGATCTGTGTAAGCCACATGGAGGATGACAGAATCCGAGATCATTAACAACCCTACTTAACACTAATTATCATTTGTTTAATCATCAATAATTTACATTTAAATAAATAATCGCTCATGTCATATATATTCTAGCCTTGTTGGACGGTTGATATAAGTATTTTATCTTCCAGCAACAGCTATTACAAGAAGTGGTTTATTTGCAGGAATAATTTATTAGGAAATGAAGACCTTTTTCATGGCTCATATTGTAAGTCAGTTTCAGGAAAACAATATTATTAGTCTATTGATAAATAAATGGCGACCTTTGTCATGGATTCATAGTTTATTTGTTCGATTAAACAAATTCGAAAGGAAAGAAGGATACAAAATAAATAAATTACTGACAAAATGCAATAGAAGTTAGGCTCCATTAATATGAATGTGTAAACTCTATGGTACATAATAATGGTTATTAGTGATTTAAAATCTTATTATAGGTATATTAATGCTCAAAATTTTCACAAATAAATTATTATCTATTTTTACATTTATTATTTATATTTTTAAAAAACTTTTTTTTTTCTTTTCATACAACTCTTCACATCCTACCATTATTTTATACAATTATTTTATATTATCATCCATCAATAAATATTATACATTTTATTTTTAATTTTCTTAATATTTATGTTTTTACTGTTATTAATAACAAGTTATTAACAAGTATATAACAAAGTTAAAGTAGTTTATTATTATTTATTAATGTAAACGTACTTATAACGCGCGCCCTATAGTTTTCTTCGCTTACCCTGCAACTTTACTTGTTCATCTGTTATTAGTCGTACGAAATCCCTCGTAATTATATTTCACAATTATTAATTCTATAGAATCTTTTTCAAAATAATTTCTAATCCATATTGAAATTGCAAAATCTTTTTGAAATCAAGTATTTTTTTTTCGAAAAAAAAATCAATCATACAATTTACCTGAAATCTTCTAATTGTATTAACAGTTTAGGGAGTTGGTAATTTTATTTATTTCTGTTATTTGTTGAAATATAAAATAATTTGATAAATTTTAATAAATAAATTGCACAAGATCAAGGTACGTAAAGTAATTAAAAAAAAAGATGGATAAATAGAGCATTCAAAAATACATTGGTTATGCTATTTCTAAAGAAATATGATACAAACTAATAAATAAATGAACTTGAAATATATATATATATATATATATATATATATATATATATATATATATATATATATATATATATATATATATATTTAAGTTGTTTGTTTAAAATTTACCATGTTAACAAACTTATATTATAGAGAAGTTTTTTAATCTACAAATTGAAGATTATAGGTTTTGAAATGTGTTTAGAATATATTATTCGATTGATTAGACTTTAGGACGTCTATACATGATTCCTGTTAAAGAATTGTAACCCTAGGTAGTAGGACTAAGAGAGTAAAAAGAAAACATTCTACTCAAGTTATAGCAATCGTAACCATAGTCCGACTAAGAGACAAACAAGATATAATTCTTTCTAAGTTATACCAACTAATATCCAGACTCTCGATATATTGGACTTATTTCTATATTTGTTAGATTATTGGGTGTTTAGAATTATCTGTTTATTTATTAGTTTATTTTTATTATACTTTATTATTATCTTGTTATTTGCTCTTTTTATTATCGAAAGAAAGATGGTCACGCTGTATTCCATGGCCCAAAATTTACATCATAGAATTTAACCTAAGACAGTAAGCAAGTTGTGTTCTAGGTCCCAAGCTTACCTATGACGCTAATCAACCTTTGTTCTAAGGTCCAAACATACGTAGGATGCTAACCAATTTGTGTTTTAAGACTCAAAACTTACCCTATAACACTAATCAACCTGTGTCCTAGAGTTCAAATTATCCTAGGACGCTAATCAACTTGTATCCTAGAGTACCAAAACTTACCTATGACCGCTAATTTACATGCGTTCTAGGGCTTAACCTACCGGCGCCAACAAAATAAAGACATGTCCTCATTGCATCTCTTCGAGTTTCTATTGTTCAAGGTTTGAGTATTTGAATCACGCCTCCAACTTAAGGGAAGTGTTATATTATTGGGTCATACATTAAGTCGTAAGTCGTATATTTAGACTTATCCCTTTATTTATTAGTTTATCTTTATCTTTGTTAAAATTATTATTTTATATTATTTATATTATTATATAGTTTTTTGGCTCTTGTTATAAATATTTTACGTGATCAATGAAATAAAAAAAAGTTTTCAGTTTACAAATTTCTACTATGTCAAAATGCATTATGTTAGAGCCAAATGTACCCGATTTGTCTCATATGATTTTTTCAATGCCTAGATGTTCAAGATCCTCCTTTGTCTCGCTTTATTCTCACACACAAAAAAAAAAAACCTTAATAGGTTGTGTTGAACAAGTTGAAACAAAATTGAAACTTGTAGTGAGGGACTGGTTTTGTCAACATCTTAATAGGGTTTTATCCAATTCCTATCTTTTTCATCTTAATACTCTTCCCACTTATTAAAAAATGGTATCTTATATCAATATAATTGCTTGATGATGATGTAAACCCAATTACTAGCAATTCTTGTAACCCAATTTCCTCTCTTTCGAGCATTTGTTAGTCAAATGGCATGTCCTTTTAGCTACTTAATCGTTTCACATCTTATTAGTGTTTGATTCTTGAATGTCCCATAAACCTGCTCAACATATGTTAGATTTAGTCTTATCCATACCAAATCATACATCAAGCTACCAAAATCTCTTACTTCAAACCCAACACATGTCATCAACGTACGGGACGAAGTTAATATATGAATAAAGCAACTTGTAGCTTGTTGCAAAATAATCATATGACAAACTTTGGACCTCAATTCTAGATGGGTGAAAATTGCTATTCCAAGGAGATTGAGATGGGTTGTTGGAGATGGTTCGAAAATCGCTTTTTGGACTGATAAATGACTAGACGGGTGAATAATAACTCCGATGGAGCAAAAAGAGACGATGGGAGTGCCACCGCCACGGGGTTAATTCGAGACTCAAATGGAGTTTGGCTTAACGGGTATACGTTCATAATCTTGAAAGTTATGAGGTATACTTAAATAATGATCAAGACTAATCTAGCAATTTGCGGAGACTTGTTTGGCTGGGCTTACTTTTTAATTTGGACCAAATATCACTAGCCCATTTCAAATCCAATTTCAACTTGATCGTATACCATTTGGTAGAGTCTGAAAAGTAGAATTCCTTTTCCATTCATCAATATGAAGAGCGAAATTGGAATGAACACATCTTCAGCTATGTGGGAAAACAAGTTGTTGTTTGAGTTGTTCTTGTCCCACAAGTTCAAACTATCGATGATTTTGACTTGTTCAAAATGTTAAAACCGGACCGGATCTGACCGTAAACCCACAAATTCATGTATGAAATGGTCAATGAACCGGATCGGATTGAACCATAATGGTCCGGTCCATCACAATACGGTACGGACCATATTGATTTTTTTTTAAAAAAAATAAAAATTATTGATTAAATTTGGTCCAATCTAGGTTTGAATTGTACCGTGTACCATTACTGTTTAAAAATATTTAACAGTGTAAGTTATTGTTCGGACCGGACCGAATCGTAATTTACAGTCCGGTTTTCCGATCCGGTCCAAACATGTGCGGCCCTAATTTTGACGCAAGTTATGAAGTTAAAAGGATGAATTTGACTCGACTGATGAAATTAAACGATGATTTATACTAATTTTAAGATCTGGTAAAATGGAAGGCAAATAACATTCTGAAACTCAAAGTAAAGCAACAAATTGTCAAGTCGTGATAGCATATTGAAACATAAATAAGAACATCGGATAATAATTTCATACAAAAAATGTCGAATCTTAGAGCCTCCAGAAAGGGATGAGGAAGGCGATCATCGCAACGATGAGTAGAGCTTCAAGACGAAGCGTAGTATGCAGTTTATGTCCAGCATCACCAGTGGTTGTATTGCCGCTGGCGATTGGGGAAGAAGTTGGAGAAAGATCTGCAAAATATATATATACGTATAATTAATATTTGAAATTTATAATAACTAAATTAAAAAACCGAGAATAAAAATGGAAATTGAAACCTACTGTCACAATTAGTGGCGCTAACATTCTTGAGACCACAAGCAGAGGGAAGCGCAACGAGCTTAGCTTCTTGTACGCCGAGGCTTTTAACGGCGGGGTTGCCTTGCCGGACAAGCTCTATAAAGTTACATAGACATTCTTTGCTGTTCTTCACCGTCGTGCTGACCACCGTGCAACAACCTGACGTGGGTTTCGCTTCTTTCCCGTCAGTGAATCCTAGGCACCCTGACAACGACGTTATCGTTTGCCGGCATGCTGCCGTCGTTGGTGTGCTGTCAGCTGCTCCGACGCTGCTGGTCAGTACTCCGACGACGGACAAGAGCAGAAGTAGTACCTGCGCAGATGGTGACGTCATAATCTTAGCTTCTTCTTCTGAGTTCGATCTGATATCTTCTCAGAGTCTCAGATCTGGTGGTGTGAATTGTGAAGAAGAGGGTTGAGTATGGAAGAGTTAAAGGCAGCAGCAGCAGCTGCTTCATTAAATTCTCTCGCTTTCGTACCGGACTTGAAAAAAAAAAGTTGGTTGGAAACTTGTAAGAAGAACCAAATGGCCCATCATTAATATATATGCACCTCTAACTATTTACTTATATTATATAACGGTTTAAAATCGCTAAAAACATTCTCAAAATCGAGAAAAAATCAACTTAACTGAAATTCATGTTAATTTATCGATTAAAATTAATATTATATTTTTAACACATAATTATAAAACGATTTCGTTTCAGGTTTTTTTTTTTCCTGACCGATTTTCATTCCTCAAGTCCAATCAAACTGACACTAAATTTATAACTCACTTTATTTGTGGACAATTCAAAGTGAGCCCTACAATTTTGAGAGCTTATCAAGATTGAAGCTAAAGGTGAACCATTTTTAGTAGATGGCAGGGGAAAAAATAGACAAAAAAATGAAATGTTATTAATTGAAGATAGGTAACTATTTTGGTATTAAAAAGATAAAAATATTAAAATATAAACGGAAATGTGTATTTTTTAAAAGAGAGAAGGGATTGGTTATTTATGGAAAGAACCAATAACTTGATCTGTTACCGGTTATTCTATGTAAGCAAAACTAATGAGTTATTATTATTCATGTAAAGTTCGATTTTTAATAACCCGATACGTAACCGGTTTGAGATCACGTAATGGAGCTCATTGATTAACCTCAAATTATTTCGTTTAAATTGAGTGATGGGATATTTCCGACTTATCTAAATCAAAGTTCCAATCAAAATACTCCGATAACCCGACTTCACCCAATTAAATAAATATCCTAGATCCAAAGTAACCCGAATAGCTTAGACTCGTCAACATGTACTCCCATATCAATTTGGATTAAATCCAACCCGAAACCGATATGATCCGACTCGGAAACCACTGAATCAGCCCAATTACCAAGCCTACACGCAACCAATCCTTTATCACCGCTGATTATAGATTGAGTGAATTGCGTTATATGTTGGATCGAAGTTAAATTCCCCCTTTCCTGGTTCTGAACTGGGATTGGAGGTAGATGGAAGATGTAGTTGAGTATAATGAAAAGGTGGATGGGTGAATCATTCAACACAAACTTAAATGCATACCTACTATAATACATTGTCGACTGTTCCTTCCTCTTCAGGACTCATTGGACTCAGCCCTATCATCGTAATAAATAGTCATACTCAAGTTGATAACTTTTTTATATATTACAACTACTAACTCAATCTTCGTGATCTTAGCTCGATTAGGTCGAGGAGAGGTGCCTAAGACCAGTGGTGGGTGTTTGGAGAAGATCCAGCAAGAGAAGAAGCACTTGGGAGCCAAGGATCCACGATCGAGACGAAGAAGACGAGCTTCTGCAGCGTAACCGCGGGGGCGGATCATCACGGTCGCGGGCGCGGACGGCCGCAGGGGCGGCTCAGCACGGCCGTGGGAGCGGCACAGCACCGCCGCGGGTGCGGCTCGGCATGGCCGCGGGGCGGCGGAAGACTCACGACCCAGCACGCCACGGGTGCGGCTCGGCATGGCCGCGGGGGCGGCAGCAGACTCACGGCAGCACAAGGCCACGGGTGCGGCGGCGGACGGCCGCGGGTGCGGCGGCGGACGGCCGCGGGTGCGGCGGCGGACGGCCGCGGGTGCGGCGGCGGACGGCCGCGGGTGCGGCGGCGGACGGCCGCGGGTGCGGCGGCGGACGGCCGCTGTGCGGCTGGGCTCCGGCGCGGGCGCGGCTCGGCAAAACCGCGGGGGCGGATCCTGTGTCCGCAGGGGGCGCCGGCTTGACTCCGCGGCTGCGGTTTCGGCAACAGTAGGTCCCTCCTCTCCTTTCCTCTTCGTTCCTTCCTTAGTATTGATGTTGGATCTTGTTAGTAGCATGCCTAGGATGGATCTAGAGTAGCTTGGAATGCCACTTAGTGGTTGTGAACCTAGGAGCCCTTAAGGCTCGATGTAAGTGATGGATATGAGCATGTGAGCATGATGGACCTTCTAGGCTAGCTTGTGCCTCTTTGGTTGAGGATTACTATCTTGTGGAATTATGGACTGTTGTGGGCTATTGCATGTGTTGAGAGTGTGATGAGTACTTGGGACCTAGGATGCGTTTCCTAGTTTGAGGGTTAGGTGATCTTGCGTAGATCACTAGAGTGAAGTCTAAGACTTCTTGAGTGTGAGTATGTATTGATATGCATATCTCTTGTGAGCAGGTTGTGGGCTTCCTTCTTAAGGAAGCAAGAGTGTGGTTGACTTGGGTTTGGTGACGAGGTAAGTCTCCGGACTTACTTAGCTCATATTTTACGTATTAGCATTGATGTGTGTTTGGTGGTGTGTGTTTATGTTCTTGTTATAACTATTAAACCGGTAAGTAGGACCACCGACCTTATATGTATATTTTGGCCCAAGTGTATGATAACGGGCGGTGACAATACTGCCTAGCCTTGCGTGGGTCTAGGGGATTCTCGGCGACTTGCCCGGCGGGTTAGATGGTCGGGTGCATCCGTACCATTCTTTGCCGGTGGGGGACCGAGGCGAGACCAAGGTGATTCTCGTGTCACAACCGAAGTTGAATTAGAACGGGATACGAATTAATGATGTAAAGACAATAAAACGGACTTGCGTGTTTTATGATGTGTGATATGTATGTGTTTGTGCCTTCACTGCTTTTCTAATACTTAGAATATGAGCTAACGGTTTTAAACCGTTTGTGTAGATGACTTGTAGGTTAGGGATGCCGCCGAGTGAGGTGGAGGAGTGGACAACCGGGGTCTCCGTACATTATAGGACAGGGATGTTTTGAGTCATGTTTCATGTTCTTGTTTAAGGATGTTGTCGTATGTTTAGATTTCGTATCTGATTATATTGTTTTGAGTACTCGGCTGAGTTTCCAAGTTGTATTTTCTTACTTTCGGTTTTCGCATACTTTAAAAACATAATTGAGTTTTCGGTTTCCAAGTTGTAGGCACCTCTCCGTACATTATATGTATACCTTTTAAAATGAGATGATTGAATTAGGCGCTTTCTGATACGGTTCTACAGAAGCCTAAAATAAACTATTGAATTGTCAATTATTGAAGTGTTTATTTCGTTATTTAATTTAGTCAAGTAATGGGACAGTGTGTCAAGTAGTGGGACAATTAGTAGCTCAATTAATTATTTATATTTTCTTTATAAGATGGTCTAACCTCAGATTGTAAGAGAGACCAGAATATTGGTTTGAATACAAAACTGAGGACTCTTCACATTTATCTGTGCTAGTGTTTATTTAGCACAAATCCTGCGTTTTGCGAGATTCTAGCTACGTAGTCTTAGGAGTGAGATTCTTACTTCTAGTGGATTCTATCACTTTCTGCTTATCTAAGTCGGTGATAATCTTGTGGGATATTGGGTTCACACAAAATAAAATAATCTTTCAAAACGAGATGAATTGAATCGTACAAAGTATAATTAAATTTGTTAAACTTCAACTTCAATTTTTCTAGTCATGACAAAGTAAACAAAAAAAAACATTCCGAACCCCACGAAAGAAAAAAGAATATCAAATAAAAAAATCAAATATCCCTTTTATAAAACTAAACTTTGACGGATCAAAATGCGACTCGGCTAATACTTACAAAATTCAAAGAGCAATTAATATTAAAAACAAATCTCTCAGTTAAAGCAGTAGTTTTCGTTGTGACCCTTTCTATTTTAAAAAAATAAAATTAAAATGATAAGCCCCCTATGATATAGCTTCTCTTAAAATTCCCAATTGGTCGGAGAACAATCCCCGAAAATTCAGTGTCCATGACAACTTAAGGGTTTAGCTGCATATGGTAGGTGAGAAAATTAATTGAGGGATGTAGATTATAAGGATGAAGATGGTAGGATAGTTCTCTCAATCTCATTTGGTACGGGAATGGAGGACATGAGGTAGATCAATTTATAGAGATTAAGAGAATTAGATTATGGAATTTGTGTAATCCTATTGTTCTTTGATTATAATGATTACAAGGATTATTGAGATTAAAATCTCATTTTAAATGTGTTTGGTGATTATAATTTATGTGGATGAAACAAAAATTATAGGATTATGAGATTTTCTTCATCTTTTGTGTTCATATATTTATGAAATTATGAGAATTATGGGATTGCATGTATCACCAACGAACTTACCTTCCTCTAAAAGCCCTAGAATGTAACAAGACCCAATCCGCTTAAGGTTGCTTGACTGGATTTGGGCTTATTTAGATGGCCCAACAACATTCTGAACAACCAAAATGACCATCTTGTGATAAGAAGAATCTATGTTATGTTATCCACACAATCATTATCACATCTTTATTTCTTCCTTCCTTTCCCATCCAAAGCATTCTGCCTATCAATTCATAAAAAATGAAAAGTGTGAGTTACAAATTGGTTCTAGGAAGCCATTTCCTGAATGGAAATAACAATGCCCATACATTACTGCTTCCTACTAGCATGCCCATAAGCTATCGCAGTAAGCACCATGAAAGCTGGCATAGCAATGTGGGCATTGCTTTGAAGAGCAAGAATGGAATGCAAATGAGCAGAGCCTTGCCATTGTCTCTCATCCTTGCAGACGTCTCGGCTACTGCTACCCGCAAGCCTGTAGATGTTTCGGTCTTCATTCAAACCAGGTTCGATCATCACAACAACAACACACTTATAATCAACAACAACACACTTATCACTGTTATTTGCTTGTTTGCAGCGCCCTGCTCTTGTTTATCTACTATATATCTAACTTTGTGGTTCCACAAATCATCTCCCGGAAGTTTGAGGAAGACGACGACAACAATTGAAGCCATTTTTTGTGACATTGCTTCGCCTCGGATTGCATCATTCCTATGGCATCTTTTTTATTTGCTTGGCTTCAGACTACATGATTCCTATTGCATCTTCTAAATTTAGATACATTCAAGTCGGAAAATTCATTCAACTATATATTATTGCATACTAACGTGTATGCACGTGTTACGCACATGCCAATATATTTAATTTCCATACATATCATGGTTTGGCCAATACACAAATTTACAACGTCATAAAATTATGTTGTTGCTTGGTGTATAATTCAATAGATGTTTTTAATTATTTAAATATATAATCCTATAAGATTACAAATATAGGTTTTAAAAAATAAATTATTACATAAGTTTGATCTTTAAATGTATGCATAGAATGAACTTATAAATATTAGTGTCCATGTTATGATTTTAAAACATTATTGCTCGAGCTTTTATTTTAAGAAAATGTTAACTTTGTAGTCAAATACTTCAAAAATAATATTGGATTACCCCAAATTTATGAACATGATTTTCAATTTCAAATAAAGACCATCCATTACATTCAAGTAAATAATCTTATTATGGTAAGTAATAATTTGAGAATAAACAAAATAATAAAATGTAAGGTTCATGATAAATATAATGTTCATCTTAATTAATATAATTTTCATATATTTCATTTTATTCTATTTGTAAATGTATTTTATTTATTACCGTAAGTATATCAAATGAATATAATGTTCAAGCAAATTAATGTATCTTTCTTGTCATGTTTATGTGTATAAGAGTTCTCTTATATATTTTTTATTATTCAATTTAATTAAACAATATGTTTCTATCAATTTAATTAAACAATGTTATTATTGTATTTACGAGTTTTCTTTTCTTATTTTTTGAACATATGGTCCATGAACATAAAAGGATATAGTATTCCGAGTATGGTAAATACTATCATGTTGTAATTAAATGTTCCGATTAAATCTTAACCGTTGATCTATTATAATCCGATGACTCTTAGATGTTCTCATTCCTCTCCGTAAAATTGGTTCTCACTTAAACTTATTCCTATATATATATATATATATATATATATATATATATATATATATATAGGGTTGACAATTGTTGGAAAGAATTTTTTCGGATAAAAAATATGAAGGAATAATAACAATAAGATTAAACGAATGAAGGATTGTGTGGAGCCCTTCTTTTAAATAAGATCTACAATTAACGGTGATATTAAACATTGTCGGAGGAAATCGGTGATTATAAATGAGATTTGTTCAATATACAACTTATTTGTCAACTATATTGTATATTTGTTCAAAACTTGATTTGTTTCTTATTTTTTGTCAAATGATTATTTTAGAAGTAAAAAATGAACTTTCATGTACTGAATAAATTACTCAAAAAAAAACAAACAATAAACTTCGTGTTATGATCACTAGATATAAGAAAAGTCCCTGAAGAGGTTATCTCATTCATATGTTAAATATAGGCCACAGCCAAATAACATTATAATAAAGAATACATAAAAATGTAACATACTACTAACCTGACCTAAGAAGCCCTAGAGGGCTCCTTGGACATTTACTATTATTCATTCAAAATTTGTAATCTATTTTTTAAGGGTTCGAAACAAAACGATCCAATTTCCCTCCAACAACATCTAGAAGCACTTTCTGTGAACAATCGACGGCCCAGCTTCATCGTACTCAGCCTTAGCAATCCACATCTGTTGGAAAGTACTAAGAGAAGCCAAAATGGACCCACCAATCCAAACACTATACTTCCTTTCCGGCGGCGCGGCCTGGATGGCGACGTACATAGCAGGAGCATTGAATGTCTCAAACATGATTTGTGTCATTTTCTCGCGATTCGCCTTGGGATTAAGAGGTGCTTCGGTTAAGAGCACCGGATGCTCTTCCGGCGCGACACGAAGTTCGTTGTAAAAAGTGTGATGCCAAATCTTTTCCATGTCATCCCAATTATTAACAATTCCATGCTCAATGGGGTATTTTAGAGACAAAATACCACGCTTTGATTGAGCCTCGTCTCCAACGTAAGCATCCTTTTGGCCCATCCCGACCATGACACCGGTGTGTCGAGGACGCCCTACAATGCTAGGGAACACTGCTCTTGGTGCATCGTCGCCCGCAAATCCAGCCTTGACCATTCCCGTTCCATTGTCACAAACAAGTGGTTGAATGTCTTCTCCGTCAGCCATCTTCGTTCGATCAACTATTAAAATATATATATATATATATATATATATATATATATATATATATATATATATATATATATATATATATATATATATATATATATATATATATATATATATATATATATATATATATATATAGATATGTATAAGATGAGACCAGAAAGCAAAAGAGAGATGATCCAATTTGGAATTGTGAAATTCAGATCCTTTTAAAATAAGGAAGTGGTGAAGTGGTTTGATTCTATTTTAGTTTTGAATAATTTGGAAACATTAAAATTGGGGAAATGAGGGTTTTTTTCTATTCTGAGGAGAATGAAGAAAAGAACGCAGGTTGTGTAGACTAGAGAAACGAACAACCACACAATACTCTCTGCTTTGTCAATCTATAATGCAATTTTTGTTGCTAGAGAGACGTCTTTTACGAAACAACATATGCTGCCTTTATCTAAGATTAAGTTTTCTTTTTACAATAAACATAGTAATCAATGACCCATAATTAACAATTTTAAAACGAGAATATATATATATACATATATAATTAATTAAGATATTAATTATCAATTTATATTTCTATCTTAACGTCTCAAATTGTCTCTAAATATATAATTAACATAATAATATATTTTAGAAGTCCAATCGTGTAAAGAAAATAAAGCCTAATTAATAGTTGATTTTTTTTTAAATAATATCTAATTTATCTATTAAAAATTTTTATTTATTTATTTTTAGAAATACCCTTGAGTAGCACAGGTCTATACTCTATAGTCCTAGTGACATGAACAATCCAAATAAAGCTATAATTTGAGTGTCATTAATATGATTAGTTGTTGCCCCCAAGGTTATGATAATCAAGATTATTGTTCTTATGGGTTATAGTAAATAATGGTAAACCGGATTTAAGACAATGTCGGACTTGAACCGAACCCAACAAAATTATAACGGTCTCACAATGCACTTCTCTCAAAAACTTTTTGAGGTATACTAAGTTATGAACACATTTTGAAGGACAGTTGGTATCAATATTTAACGTTTAATTTGAAAGTGTGTTTTGACGTATTTATTATTCTTCTATTGATTGTGGTGAAGCGTTTGAGACGTATTTGGTCGAGGTTGTGATTGCATGCTCTTTACAACTCCTTTTGATGATAGACACCTTTGTGGAATATTTTTTGGAGTTTTGTCTTTTACTTTCTCAGAAGATCAAATCTTTTGTATAAGCTTTTCGACGCACGAATTTGGTAGTGTTTGGTTGTAACATCCCAAATTTTGAGAACTCGGGGCGTCACAGTTTAGGACCTCACAGTGGGTCCTGACCCTAGATTGACGACAATATCACTGGATCTTCCACAAGGCACAACGTAGTAAAAACTGAATAAAATCCGAAAACATGCAAGAGACCATGAAGTGCGGAAAAGAAAGTCAGCCGTCAGTTCCAAACGAAATAAAACGAGTCTAGTTTCATGAAAATAAAGAAAACCCATCGTTCCGACTACCTCGTACGGGAACCTGGCTGACCACCGACTCCGGATCACTCAACAGCCGTCCTAACTTGTTGTGTGTCTAACATAAGACGGTATAAAACCGTTAGCTAACTATTCAAAGCATTAGAACGTATACTAAAGCACAATCACATATAAAGCGGAAAGTAAACACATCAGCATGCTACACTCAAGCCGTTTTATTATCTTTAATTAAGGTGATTCACTTCTATTAGTTCAACTTATTTTGTAGCACGAGAATCTCCCGAAACTCGCCCCCGTACAAACACCAACCGGAGTGGTTCCTATGCATCTCCCCGTATACCGGAATGGACTGGTACATAGATCCTCCCAAACCCTAGGCAAGGAATGAGCAGTGATGCTACGACCCGTTATGCATACACTTGGGTCTAATAAAAGGTAACGTTGTCGTAGTCAAGTTATAATTAGTAAACACCCAACAAACACCACTTTAGTAATACATGCCAATACAGAGAATAGTTGGCTAAGTAAGTCATACGACTTACCTGAACTGGTCCGATATCCACCCTCGCTAAAAACCCGATCCGCCCGTACATGATCTCAACTACCTGGTAAAAACGGAAACGTCTAAGCATCTGAACTAACGTTTGAGAGCTTTAAGAAGCTTCTAGAACAAACGGAAAGTCTTTGGAAGGAAAGAACGGCCAAAATCCTAATTTTTACCAAAATTACCAAAACACCCCTAACTTTCCTATAATTCCGAAAAGAGCCCAACACGGGTCTAAGTACCTAACTACTATCCAACAACATCTTACAACCCTAAAATATCTATAACGGGTGTGAGGTAAACTCAACTTACATCCTAAGTCCCAAAATCTAACTTTTAAGGAAATTACGGTTTTGACCCCGAATTTCCTTAAAATTCTAAAACAGTCAAACGGGTCTCTAAACTTCCAGAAAACGTCTAACCACATCTATTATCCATTAAACGCTCTTAAACGAGTTCTAAAGGTTTCCGAACTTCCGATATAAGAAGAAAATCCTTAAGGAAAGCATTAAACGTCACCTAGATTTCTCAATACTTTAACCTCGATTTAACCACATCCAATGTTCCTCAAAAATTCCGAAAAAATTCTTACGCATACCAGGCCATGACTACAATATGATGGAAGCATCAAAACTTCTAAAAGCCAAAACCACTATCCTACATAAAATCATCAAAGTCCACATTCTAACATGCTAAGTCCAGAAAACTGATTTTCTCCCAACTTTAGAAGATAATAAGTTTCGATCCCGCCGTTAGATCTCCCTAGAAATTTAACCTGTTGTAGTATCCTATATAGCCAACAACATATCCAAAAATCATCAGTTGAATGTAAGTGTAACGTACCTAAAAGTTGGCTCAAAGTAGCGGTTTTGCTCAGGTGGAAACAAGGAAGAATCTGTTTGAGTTGCAGGGATTGTTTCTTCTGTGTATTTTTACAGCCAGGTTAGAGGTGATTCGGGGCAAGGACGAAGGAAGATCATGGAACAAGGGTTTAGGATTCACCTGTCGTGCTTAACTCCGCAAAGGAGGGTGTCGTGCGGGTCGGCCTACTGCAGGGTGAGGGAAGGCGTGATGGTGTGCTCCTACTTTCTAAATCCGCCTGTCGTGCCTGACTCCGGTGAAGAGAAGCGGCTCGCCCGGGGATTGGCGGCGAGATTGCTCCCGGTCTGGTTAGTTATTGCTCGTGGCAACAGGTGTCTCGGCGGTTCCGGTGGACAACGGCCACAGGTGGAAGGAGCTGCTCCTTGCTCCGGTGTGAAGAAAGACGTGAGAACAGGAGGGCTGGGAAAAACGAAGTAACGGAAAGGAGAACGAACGCGAGGAGGAGAAGGAGTGGAGGAACGGGAGAGGGAAGCTCAGAGCCCTGCCATGGCAGGAGGGTAGCAAGTCGGTGAAGGGCGGAAGAAGGAGGAGCAAGAGGTCAATGACAGTGGGGAGGGTGGTTACTGCTCGTTTTGTGATGGTCTACGGTCCAACGTTGCCCCTCAACGCCAGCTAACACCGTTCTTCTGGAATGGTCCCCCCATTACAATTTGTCGTTGTGTTCTGCAGACTTACAGAGGTCGTTGAGGCCATCGGATGAGAAGGAATCATCGTAAGGAGCTGCAACACACTCATCATTGGGCTAAAGGTAAGGTTACCGGCCCAGATAGACAGCCTTGGGCTTGTGCAGGCTAGGAGGTTAGATAGATGGGCTCACTATAAGGTCAAGCCCAAGCTGTGTAGTTGAATGGGTTAAAACATAACAAGGCATTAAGACTATGTAGGTGCTAGTGTAGAATGACCCCAAAGGTTAAAGTTATAAGACCGAGTTCGGTTACGAGTTTTAAAGTTTGAATCGGTAAAAGAAAAGGTTGTTCGATTAAAATTGGTAAAGCGAGTAGCGTTTTCCGGAAATTAAAATTTTCGGGTATTACATTGGTTTTCCCCTCATCAACTTCATCTTCAGAAAACTTACATGTTTATGTTTTGGTCATTTAATGTCCACCTACTTTCCGGCGTACTATTCCGATAGTGTTTGTCTCGTCCCTCATCAACTTCAACTTCGGAGACCTACATGCCCGTGCATTGGTCATTTAATGTCCACAATCGTCTTCTCTCCTAATATTGAGTTTTGTCGTTTTACAATATTTGATTGATGGTGTGCATATGTAACTGGATAATGTATCCAACAATTTTGTTTTTTCAACCTCTTAATTCAACATTCGTCAATTTTTTTTCCAACCTCTCAATTTATCATTCATCAATGTCCCGTGTATTTTTGTGGTCAAATCTCTTTTCTTTCAAAAAAAAGCTTTGTTTCAAACATGTAGCACAAGCTTTGAATTAGGTTGTAGTTATTGAGGCCAAAATGAACTTAAGTCCTTGTACTTGCCTGCCAAGACTTTATCAAAAGAGATTGAATTATCCAATTTAAACATGCTTACCACGAAGTAAACAAAGTCATGGATTTTTGAGTTTTTATTGCTTTTAATTATAACATTAGTTTTAATGTAGTGTATAACCCGCATGAGGGTATTACTAACCTTTTATTCATTTATTGTATTGTGTAAGAGATTGGGCTCCCTCGATGTTGAACAATTAAATGAATAAAAAGATGTCTAGATACACATAGAGTACCGGACTTTCTTTAACCTAAAAACAATGAGTGTATGTCCTAATGAAGAGTCAAAATGAGGTTATGAACCAAAAATCTTTGAAATTAACCCCTACTCAAGTAATTATACTCAAGATGAAATGTACATCTAATGACTGATTGGATACTAATATATGGGCACATTTTGGATGACTCTTGGTATCAATATTTAGGGTTTACTTTGGAAGTGTGTTTTGACGTATTTATTGTTCTTCTATTGATTGTAGTGAAGCGTTTGAGTCGTATTTGGTCGAGGTTGTGATTGTATGCTCTTTACAACTCCTTTTGATGGGAGACACCTACGCGGGGTACTTTTTGGAGTTTTGTCTTTTATTTTCTTAGAAGATCAAATCTTATGTATAGTGTTTGGCTTTTTCCTCGTCAACTTCAGTAAAATTACATGTTTGTATTTTGATAATTTAATGTCACCTGCTTTTCACCGTACTATTCCGATAGTGTTTCACTTGTCTTTCCTCAACTTCAACTTCGGAGACTTACATGCTTGTGTATTGGTCATTTAATGTCCACAATCATCTTCTGTCCTAATATTAAATTTTTTCGTTTTACTATATTTGATTGATAATGTGCATATGTAACTGGCTAATGTATCCAACATATTTGTTTTTTTAACCTCTTAATTCAACATTCATCAGTACAACATTGCAATTCATAAATTTATGTTTTTCAATCTTTCAATTTATCATTCATCAATATCCCCGTGTATTTTTGTGGTCAAATCTCTTTTCTTTTAAAAAAAAACTTTGTTTCAAACATGTAGCAAGCTTTGAATTAGCTACAAGCTTTGAATTAGGTAGTAGTTATTAGGCTAAAATGAACTTAAGTCCTCGTACTTGCCTGTCAAGACTTTATCACAAGAGATTGAATTATCCAATTTACACATGCTTACCACGATGTGAACAAAGTCACGGATTTTTTCAGTTTTATTGCTTTTAACTATAACATTGTTTTAATGAAGTGTATAACCCGAATGAGGGTATTAATAACCTTTTATTCATTTATTGTATTGTGTAAGGGATTGGGCTCCCTAGATGCTGAACAATTAGCCTTTATTCTCATTGAATAAAAACATGTCTAGATACACAAAGAGTATTGGACTTCCTTTAACCTAAAAACAATTAGCGTATGCCTTAATCAAGAGTCAAAATGAGGTCATGCACCAAAAAGCTTTGAATAAATAAAATACACCACTACTCAAGTAATTCAACTCAAGATGGAATGCACATCTAATGACTGATTGAATACTAATATACGGACATATTTTGGATGGCTCTTGATATCAATATTTAGGGTTTACTTTGAAAGTGTGTTTTGACGTATTTATTGTTCTTCTATTGATTGTAGTGAAGGGTTTGAGTCGTATTTGGTCGAGGTTGTGATCGGAGGCTCTTTACAACTCCTTTTGATGGGAGACACTTATGTGGAGTACTTTTTGGAGTTTTGTCTTTTATTTTCTTAGAAGATCAAATCTTATGTATAGTGTGTGAATTTTTCCTTTCCCTCATCAGCTTCAGTAAACTTACATGTTTGTATTTAGATCATTTATGTCACATGCTTTTTGGAGTACTATTCCGATATTGTTTCACTTGTTCTTTCTCAACTTAAACTTCGGAGACTTACATGCTCGTGTATTGGTCATTTAATGTCCACCATCATCTTCTCTCCTAATACTTAATTTCGCCGTTTTACTATATTTGATTGATGGTGTGCATATGAAACCGGCTAATCTATCCAATGTTTTTTTTCTCAACCTCTCAATTCAACCTTCATCTATACAACCTCACAATTCATCAATTTATGTTTTTTCAACCTCTCAATTTATCAATCAAGCCTCTCAATTCATCATTCATCAATATCCCGTGTGTGTTTTGTGATCAAATCTCCTTTCTTTCAAAATAAAACTTTGTTTCAATTTTCAAACGTGTAATACAAGCTTCGAATTAGGTAGTAGTTACCGAGGCCAAGATAAACTTAAGTCCTCGTACTTTCTTGTCAAGATTTTATCAAAAAGATTTAAATATCCAGTTTCAACATACTTATCACAAAATAAACAAAGTCACGGTTTTTTCGGTTAGTATTGCTTTCAGTTATAGATTGGCTTAATCACAAAGTAGACAAAGTCACGGTATTTTCGGTTGGTATTGATTTTAGTTATAACATTGGCTTTAATTATAAATAACCTTTTACTTATTTATTGTCTCATGTAAGGGATCAGGTTATTGTCTCATGTAAGGGATCAGGCTATCCTGAATGCCGAACAATTACCCTTTCTTTTAAATGAATAAAATCTCGTCTAGATACACGAAAAGTATCCGACTTCCTTGACCTAAAAACAATGAGCTTATGCCCTAATCAAAAGTCAAAATGAGCTTATGCACCAAAAAACTTTGCATAAATAGAATACACCCCTACTCGAGTAATTCAACTCGGGATGGAGTGTACATCAAAAGCATAAACTAAAACAACATTAGATGAAGCAGAATTGCAGTTTTCGAATTAAAAGTGTGTATTGCCTGAGGAATGACTATCAACCCATTAACATATATTAACTTTAAGGAGCTTGGGCGCCACATCTCATAACCTCTCTTAGGTCACGCCTCGATACAACGCATCGCATCGCAGCTCATCCACATGATCCAGGCTCCGATATCCATGGAGCTCCCTCAAAGCCGACCAACCCCGACGAGTAAGGAATTCTCGAAGGTCTTCCTCGTAAAAGAACGTCTTTTCTTCTGTATGGACAGGAATGTGTTCCGACTCATCGTAATGGCATACTTTTATAGTCACACCTAAGAAGCGGTTCAAATGGGTCAGTTTATAGTGCAAGAATCAAGCATGAAATAGTATGCTTTGGATGAACTTACCCTCGTCGAGGTGAAGGGTATAGTTTCCCATTGGCATGTCCCTGTCGAGACTACGGACTATCTGATCTTCATCCTCCAGCCAAAACGCTCTTTTTGTTCTTATCCCGAATGCAGACTTGATTGCTTGACTAATGGCGTCTGCAGTTCCGTCTATACCAATTCTTCTGGTGAAATCCCCCCACTTCACTGTTATCACCCTTCCGACAAAAGAATGGTTCTCATCCCCTGCAATTAATAGAAATGGTCATCAAGGAACACAAACTCTTATCCCAAGTGGAGAAAGTATTAAGGGCCTGTTTGATATTTATATCCAGATGTCATATATGGGTATCGACATAAAAAAAATAAAAAATCATACCTCTGTTTTGTGTAAGAGTATATAGATATCAAATTGATATCTTGAGATACTTCTAATACACATTTTCTCCTTTTTTTAACATACTCCCAAATATCTAAAATTGCTACTCCCTATTCTATTCTTCTTCTCATGAACAAAGATACCAGATTTCAATTTCATACGCATATGTTAATACCTCATACCCATATATTGATATCTAGATATGGATACCAAACAGGCCCTAAGTAAACTATGTCAATCCTGTATTTGGAGTAACGGCATGCTCTTAATGAGTGAGACGGATATATGTAGTTACTAACGAGACAACATTTTATGACTACATATTTAATGCTACACAACTTATAGCATAAACAAATTGAACAGCACAACTTGATAGCTAAAACTCACCATTACCAGGAGTGTCTCTCCAAAATGAAGGAGGGACTCCACTAGCCCCGACTGTATCAGCTGCAGTAATAGCTAGAGGATGTCCATCGTGATCCAGGCTTCTTTCAAGGTTCAGGGCTTGCCTATCGTTAGCTGCAGCATAAAAATTCAAGCTCATTTCTGTCATTTCATACTGATGGGAAGCTCCAAAGCCATATATATAGAAAATACTCAATCAGCAACTTTAAAAAAATTTTAACCTAATAAAAACACACATGGTCAAGAATGTGTAAATTGTACCGCCAGCTAAGAAAGCAATGTACAAAGATACAAAAAGACAAGCTAAGAATACAATGGCTGATCGAACCTTCTACAAATCAATTAATTACAGTAATCAATAAGATATCATCAATTGAACAAGGGCCATATAATCCAAGAAAACAAATGAAGTGTGCAGCTCATCTTGAAGTGGAAATGAGGAGTATTCACAGCTTTGTACTATATTCCAAATTGCTTGTTAGAAAAATGTTTTACAGAGCATTTCTCAGCAATCACTACATTGAATAGTGTTCTGAAGGGAGTCAGGCGCAGACCCCTTGAGCCTCCATAAAAGGTAAGGGATCTTCAATGAGGCGCACCGAGCAGGAAGATTTGCTGTCCTCTTCTGTACAAAAATTTTGTTACCATATTGAAACATATCATATTATTATTTAAGGAAATAATATTTTTAAATGGATAATAGTTATTGCCTTTAGTAAATAATATGATGCATGTAACTTTCTGATTTTGAGACTTCTATTCCTCCCCTATTCCTTGAATCCTGCACATCCCTCCCCCTACCTTAATCTTGCACATCCCTCCCCTTCCTGGGCCCAAAGAGGCGCGCCTAGGCCCAGGCACCCCTGCGCCTTGAGCCATTTAGAACACTACTAATAGACTTTTTCTCCTCATATACTCCTAATACACTTCTTCTCCTCCCCTCTTTATGTTGATACATAAAGAAATGATTATCTAGTGTTTGGTATATAAGTATATCGGTATCAGAACGATATCCTCATATACTCCTAATACACTTTTTCTCCTTTTTTGATATACTAAAAAAAACTAGAGGTATCAGATATCTTATATTTGTTCTTCCTCTTTCATAAACTAAAACCTATCAAAAGATGATATCGGATATCAATCTTATACACATATCTTGATACTGATATCGATACCGATATCTGATATACTAATATGGTACCAAACATGCTCTAAAATGCAACAAGGTTTCTTCTAAAATGGCAAAACAGACTCTCAGAAAAGCAGTGTAACTATAGTCAGTCAGAAGCAATACATGCAGCATGATATCATCGGAAAACTAATTAAAGCAGTTCAGATTATAAATCAAAATTAAACCCATTTCAACAACATGCCTTCAATTGGGCCATATGGAATACTGGTGTCCCCTATACCTGCACGTCATAGTAACAAAAGATGGCTCAATTACAGTATTACATAAAAACATAAGATGAAAACTAAAAGAGCCGCAGCAACATTAATGCAACTCATATAACAAGCTCAACAATTCCTCAAATTTTCACTTCTCATAAAAATAGAAACAGCACAATTCCTACAATCATTGTAATGATTGGTTAATTTTTGTAGGAATGATTGGCAATTTTTGTTCATGGAACATGGATGCGGGAACAAATTCCCACAGCCATCAATGATTGGCATGATAGGGGTGGATGGAACCTATAATGAGGGTTGATTGACATGATTGTAGTTATTGATAATTAAGGGGTGTATTTAATTTTTCCCAACAATAATGAAGCAGCAACTATACCCTGACAAATGTACCAGCTAACTGACTTACAGAACCATGTACTGAGAAGAAGCTGATCGTATTACAAAAACATCCATTAGAAAAAGCATTCTGTTTTAATAACTCACATTCGATCCTCACAAAATGGGGTTCCAGATTTCTTTGGAGATAAGGTTAGTCACGGCTCATCCTTTAGTTAATTAGCTTACAATTATTGTTGTTTCATGTTCTTTCATCCATCCTCACAACAACTCAAAACAGATTCAGTCTCAGGACCGTAATCATTTTAGTAAGCCACTATTAACAACTCCAAAATGCAGAGAGAGATAAACTCATTGAGGCTCAACAGCAAAATGGGAAGACAAATTGGTATCCATAATTTTCCATGCCAAGTTCAACTGAACCCTAAACACCGAAAATTGGAGAGTACTAACCTTTGTCAGAGAACTGGATGAAAGAATCGACCTTAGCCGAGCTCCCAGGCGCAATAGCATTACCAGATGCCGTTGTGACAGTAGTATTAGGGGTTTTATAAGAGGCAGCGATGCGACTCCTCTCCCTAAGAATCTCATCAATCTCCTTGTAATAAGACATCTTAGTGGCCCCGCCACCAGCAGCGGCGCCATTAGAGCCACCGTGATTGTGTTGTTTAACCTTTTTGAACTCCTTGAGTAGGTTCCTCCACTTATCGGTACACATGGTAGGGGAACGATCGAAGCCTTTGTCCCTCATCTTAGCGGAAATCTGCTCCCACAGATGCTTATTGGATTTAGAGGTGTTGAAGAGAGAATCCATCTCTCTCCTTAAATTGATGAGGCTACGGGTCTCGTCTTGGACCCAGGTCTCGGCACGCTTTTTGGGGGCGACGGAAGAAGACCTTCCAGCACCTCCGCCAAGGGAGGGGTGAGTATCGGGGTCTTCGCCTCCACTGCCGGAGTCTCCGGGTGCGGCGATGACCAATTGAGGGTGGTGGTTAGAGAGTGACTCAGCTGTAGGGGTGACGACTTCGATGATCATGTCGCGGTCGGGGTCGTCTTCGGCGTCGTCAGGGTGGTGATGGTGGTGGACGGCGTCTTTGTAGAAGTCGATGGCCGTCGGCGGAGGAGGCCGGGATTTGTGGGAATCGGGCATGTACATGCTAGAAATTGTATTCTAGGGTTAGGCTCGAGTCAGTGTGCGAATTCAGTGGTGCCCAACCGCCGATGTTGCTTCTTGTTTATGCCAAATTGTGCTGAAAACTGTAATGTTGAACGAATTTGGGAGTTCCTCCTCCGAATTGAAGCTTTTCTGCACTTGACGAAAGTAAAATTGCAACTAAGAACTTATTCCTTTGCTTATTGGGGTACGTGAAAACGTGATCCGAAGGTTGTTAGCCAAATGTAAAAATAAATAAAAAATATTTGGTGATATTTTTTTGTTAGTACTGCGACAGAGTCGCTGTTTATTGCAAAAAATAGGGGCTTACGACACAGTTAATCTAGGATAGTTCGACCAATCATGTCATGAGATACGATGAAAATAATTTCCCCGAGGATTATCTAGTACATGTAAACCAACAGAAAATTTTAAAGCATCATTTTATCTCAGAACTTCAAAATGAATTTTTTATTTGATTTTTTTTATTTACAAAATTAATTATAAAAAAAATAAAAAAACTCCTCACCTCCATCCCAGAATTCTGCAAATTTTCTTTAATTACTTTTTATTGTGTAATTTTAATCAACTACCACTCAAATCTCTATATATGAACAAAATAAAATAAAAATAAATCTAAACTTTTCCTTGATTTATGTGCAGTGAACAGAAAACTGGAAGAATTGTTTTCTTATTATGTAAGAAAATTCTCTCTACTCATGACCTTTATTCTCCCACCAAATCTGACATTTATTTTTATTTTTATTTTTGTAAATTTAAATAGCTAAAGAAAATTAGAGTTTCTAGTATGCAGATGCTCTTAAAGCGAAAGTTAATCCGACAACGTTTACCAAATTGTGATGAAAACTGTAATGTTGAACGAATTTGGGAGTTCCTCCTCCGAATTGAAGCTCTTCTGACGAATGTAAAATTGCAACTAAGAACTTATTCATTTGCTTCTTATGATCTGTTCGGAGTGACAACAAAAAAAATCAAATTTAGATAGATTTAAACTTGATCCAATACTTACTCTCACCGAGTATGTGAACAATAGGTTGTTAGTCTGATGTAAAAATTAAAAAAAATTAAAAACTTTAATTCCGTGATATTTTTTGGTTAGCGAGGAAACATAGTCAAATTTTATTTTAGAAAAATGGGTTACAAAACAGTTAACCTCGGATAGTTAGATCAACCATATCATCAGATATGATGGAAATAATGTCTCCCGGAGGGTCATCTAGTACATGTAAACCAACAGGAAAATAAAAAGCGAAATTTCGAAAGATAATCCGCAACAATGTTTGCCTCACGGGCCAGATCTCCCAATTCCTAGTGAGTAAGCCTTGGTACCTTCGTACCAAACTAAATAGGGGGTTCCATATCGGGATCACTTTGTTAATTAGAGTGACAATTAGTGGCGGAGCCAGAAAATTTTCGTATTGGGGTCCAAAATATTTTATATAAGACATTTCACATATTAATTCGCATACTAATGATAAAAATTAAACGCTAAAATCTATAAATTAAATATTAAAAAAAAGTATACTAAATTTTCGTACTATAAATTAGAGTATTCGTTGTATATGCTTTTTATTTAGATGATGGTTAAATTAATTTATATATTTAGTTTGTTTTTATACAATAAGAAGGTTTGTTTTGTATATTAATTTTAAAGTTGTGTTTTATAAATAAATTGTCAAATAAAATTAACTGATGGTTGGTAAAATAGTATATTAAAAATTATATTGGGTTGATTGTAAGAGTGGAGCAATAATAAATTAAAAAAAAAAAACAAAAAGAACTCTTTTTCAACTCCCAAGACTCGAACTCAACACTTCATGACCCTCTTCCCCTCCATCTACCAATTGTGCTAGCAAAACAATATAAATCATATCCGCCTAAGTAGTAATAATCTCGTTTGAAGTAGGGGCACAATTCCCTCCCTTACCCCTTATCTCCGCCCCTGGTGACAATCACTAGAGCATCAGTCTCCAACAAGTACACCCTTCGAAGCCTAAGTTCCAAACAAGTTCCAAGCCATTGATAACGCCCCATAGTTCAACTCTTGAAAATGAACAAACTCCCAAGTTGTGAACAAAACCCTTGATCCACCGTCCCATGTCGTCACGCAATAAACCAGTCGTAGTGGCTCTTCCGTCGTCTTTTTTTACACCATTGTTGTTAGTTTTGATCCATCTTGACATAGGAAAGTGCCACCTCAAAAGGGTTTCGACATGTTGTTGGTGCTTCGATGAAGGTCTCATGCTATAAGCCACATTTTGCAAGATGAAGATGTCTCTATTTAAGGGCAAGGGTGTACCTTTAAAGATCGTGACATTTTGCCACTTTCAAAAACACCAAGTAGTCGTGGCGTAGATTAGGTTCATGGTGTGTCGTTGCAAATGGTGTCGAAGCTAACTATGTCAATCTTTAACCAATTATCCGCTCAACAGATAAAAAGGTTGCGTGTGCATGACGGGGTAACAACGCTTTCCAAACTTAAGTTGTGGTTGTGCAGTCTCGAAGGACATGAAGAATACTTTTGGATTCATGCCCGTAAATTACACATGTGTCATTCTCAGTTAAGTCTCCTCTTCCTCTCCAAGTTGGTGATAATAAATTTGTGAGCAACCAACCATAAAAACATTCTCACCCTCTCAAGAATATGTAGACACCAAATTTGCTTGAAGACAATGTCTACTTCAAGGTGAGTATTGGCATTAGCGATGACCATGTTGTATGCGGATTTGATCATGTACGCTCCGGTAGACATGTGTCTCCATGACATATGATAAGAGATTGGTTCTCATTAATCAACATCGGTGCAATATGCATGATAGCCGTAGTAGGGAGATAACTCTCAAACGATGGCCAATCCCATCTTGCACCAGGTAACTAGTATTGCCCTGTTGTGTGTGTCAATATGTCTGTAGGTAAGGGATTTGTAACTTACATATTGAAAATAAAAAAAAAGATTAAAATTGAGGGAGACAACTTGTGTATCATCAAGACACTCTAAGGTGGTTGGAGCTGTTCGTGGGAGATCGAGATGATTTTACAATTCTAGGGCTAGACCTTCGCTTCTTTGGCGAATTCCAAATTAAGCATGTGTTCAGAGAAATCAATAGTGTTACTTATCGGTTAACCCATTTTGGAATGTCGATACGCAACACTAATTTAATTTACGATCCCGAAGTTCGGGTTTTCATCCGCAATGATGTTTTAGGTTGTACAACCTAACCATATTTTGTTATCAAAAAACCATTTTCCTACAAGGATCAAACATTTTATTTGTTCCATTTTTTATTTATCAAGTTATCTTCATTAAAGTTATTGGAGACTATTTTTCATATCGTAACAGTTCAAGAAACTAAGGGCATCTTCCTTGTGCCTACAAATCGAGAGAAGATTAAGAAAAAACTATAAATACTAGCATCACCATCGATCGCCCTTGTCAAGTTGTATGCGACCGTGATAAACTCAAATTCACCATCCATGAAGAAGACTACCCATCCAAACCATGATCAATATAGGCGTCTAAAGGTGACGCACAAAATACATCATGTATGTAGGTCCGGAAATACGCCGTGAACGGCACACCAATAGGAGTAAAAGGTATTGGATAATTAAGAATGAATATGGAGCTGCCAAGAGTATGGCCCTGATATACTACCTCCACACTAAAACGACCATGACACAAAATAAAATAAGAAAACCAAAAAAGAAGCTCAACACGAAGTAGCTTGTTTTGCATCATTAAGATGGTCCATCAATTTCTGATGTACTTTGACGAGTTGATTATCTCGTCAAAGTTCAGATACATTATCAATTGTCGCACTAGAAAACGTGTGAGTGAAAAGTAGGTCAATCAAGTCTATATTCAGCTCGAAGTTATGGTGCAGCGAAATTTGGCATAACAACTCCGTTGGCGGGTTGATGTAAGTAGGAAGCATTTAAGCTCCCAAGGTAGTGAGATTTTTCTTTCATTGACCCTTCTGGCCATTTCGGCTTCTACCCTTGTGGTTTCAACATCCTCAATTGTCTAGAGGGTGTGTCTCTCCCTTGTCTAAGTATATGGGATTTGTTGACGCAATTGGTCATTTTAGTGTTGCATCTCAACAAGGGTTACATCAGTAGGATCACAGCTTGAAGGAATTACCGAACCATTCGGATCGGACATGTTTCTAGAAATGGACGAATTGACCGGAATGGGTTGGTCAAAGAGATTACCCGAACGATTGTATAGATTAACCGATCTCGTATGTTTGGAGCATAGAATTCTCTTGGTTTCAGGGTTTGCAAGAGGTTTTCTGACACTCTTTTCTTTACACATTCAAAAAGGAAAAAAATAACATAGGGTTTCAAAATTAATTTGTCAAACAAAATGAAAGTATTTCCCATAAACGACACCAATTTGACAAGGGATGAAATGTGAGTATCAAATCTCGCAAATACTTACAAGATCCGATTGTAACAAGGGGATCGGGATCGAACTCAAGGAAGGTGATGTTTTGATTTGAAAAATTAACAATGAAACAATAAAACAAATAAAGTAAAATAATTACCGAAACAAAAATAAACAACGACAATGAAAACAAATGTTAGTCAATCGAACAATGTAACAAGTCGATCCATCTCAAATACCAACACAAACAATTAATAGAATAGAAAAACAAAAGCAACTAAAAAAGAATAACAAAAGCCGATTGATTGATTGGTATAGTCTTGGTCGATCGATTGGTGTATAAAAAATCGTAAAACAATAGCAATAAGGGAGAGTGAAAATTTTGTGTAGTTTGGTTCAAAATCAGGTACATTGAAATAACTCGACAAGAGAAGTAATCAACAAATAATAAAGAGTTCCAAGACCAAGATCACCACAACATACGGTATATAGATCTCAATTGATATATCCAAAACAAAATGTAAATTGTGTTATGTGGGGGACAATTTCCCTTGATTGTCACGTGAACAAGACCATTGCTTGTCCCATGTCGAACAAGGTCTCTAACTCCATCGGTTGTCACGTGCACAAGATTGTTGCTTCTCACACACCCAACGGAATCTTTTGGGGATGAATGACCCAACTCTCACATTTTTGTCATCAACACCTTCAATCACATATAGCATAGGAAGTTTCCAAACTTGTCTCTTGCATTTTGCATGGAACAATCCAAACACTAACGTAAATCTTATAATAAACATTCAAGCAATATTAATATCAATATAATATATCAATGTAGATAGGCTCTCCAGAACCAAAAACATGTTGAATATAGCTAGACATACCTTGGAATAAATTCACAGCTTTGTTAATCGAAGACTTAAGGAGTAGTCGATCGGCCACAAAGGACCAATCGATCAAATGTGAATAGTAACCCTCGTCGTTTTGCTAAAATTATCGAATGAAAACTAAATGAAAAATCTAATGGTTGAAAGCCTTATTTATAAGAAGTGTCTAACCTAGCGCTCCTAGGGTGTTGTTAGCCTAAACCAAATCCGTTAAATTTTATATAGAAATAAGATGGAATTTGTCTAAAACGAATAGCGACAAATAAAAAAAAAGGTCCAAATGGGAAGGCTAAAAAGTAGTCCAAACTAATATGGAATAAGAGAATAGAAGAGATACGACAAATAACAACTTAGGTGGGCCAAGTCGATCGGTTTGATGGGGCCCAATCGATCGGCTTGTATTTTAAGTCTTCGTGAAATGTTTGCTCTTAACTAGTTGTCATGTGCGAGTCTTGTGTTGAAAGAATAGTGATTGGTTGGTTGGACCAAGGTAGAGTGATTGATCATCCGACACATTTCTTGATGAATTCTTCGCCTTCACTCTCGGATCTCAATCAATCAAGTCTTGAACTTGACTTCCTTGACCGCAGGGAGACCCTTAATGTGTGAGAGGTCATTCTGATCCATTACAAATATCTTTAATTTAGCTCCGCAAACACCTAGAATGCCTACAATGTCATAAACTAACCGGTAGATTTCCAAAATACAAAAGGGAGGGAAATAAGCTGATAGGTTATGCTATTATGCCCAAAAGAGTAGAGGGATGCATAACAATGATGATGGAAAAAGACGCTAAATGAGTGTTATCAATTGCTAAAATAACGCCGACTAAAGTCTTGAATGAAAACTAGATTGAGAAACTAATGGCTACACAACCTTATATATATATAGGGATGAGGCTAAACCTAATCCTCCTAGGGTTTTAATCATACTTAACTCTATTTCCGAAAGAAACAAAATATAAAATTTTTGTAATCATATCTTCCAACTAGCAATAACTCATAAGGGAAGATAGGGGAAATGGGATAGAAATATAGATCTTACAATATCATGTTTATGTGTGTATCTCGACTAGGTCAACAATGTCGATTGAATCAACTTCGTGCAAAACATAATATTTGGAAGATGTGTTCATGTTCTCGTAAAATGGGATCAGTCGACTCGACCGAGGGGGTTGATTGACTTCGACTAATGGTGAAACGTCGAGAAAATGTTCATTACATTACTTCCGACTCAATCAATCCAGTATTGACTTGAACTTCCTTGATGATGGGGAGAAGATAAGTTTATTGTTCGCTAATTTATGACCCTATGAATCCATGTCAATAGTGACAAAAACTCACCAGTTCACAAAAGACGAGAGTGATAGTTTTAAATTATAACTTGTAATAATTCCCCTAAATAGTAACGAACCCACAATGTATAAATCGTATGAAGTAGAGCAAGTATTCCAAGTTCGAACACGAAGACTATGTGGTTTAATTTGCAACAATGATCAAGGATAGTATAGATCTAGATTAAGAAATAGATTGGAAAAGATTAGGGAAAGAAGATCAAATGTTTTTGGAAAAGGTTTATTGGTGTTCGCAATCGAATGTCACTTTCAATTGAAAACAATTTAATAAAACAAAGCAAATAAAAGATAATCAAATTAACGGAAAGAAATGGATTTCAAGGATTCAAGATCAATGTTTACGACATATGGACTCATGACAAATTGTAAAGCATTGGTAAGAAAAGCAACAGGGATTAACATTTCACACTGACAATCTATTACTGGGTAAGTCTCAAGATCATCTAGTTCCAATCCTAACTACCTATTGTTGGGTAAGTCGCAAGATATCTGGGAAGGAAATTCTGCACAAACCGGATTATCTAACTAAGGATCAGGCAACCCCTTACCGTGTAAGTCTCGGGAATTACCTAACTCATAAAGCAACCAGGCACATTCAATCTAATAGAGATTTTCACCTCTATTACCTATGGTCAATCTACTTTTGTATCCAAGAGGAATATCACCGAGTATGTCTCAATTCCAACTCAAGTTGCTAGTTTAAAAGGTTCTAACCTAGATTTTGTCCCAACCAACCATTAGGATCTCAAGCAATCTAAACAACTAAAATACAGCATAATCCATCATTATCCAAGCCATAAACAAATCTCTATCAACATTGGAGCCACAAAGGTTCTAGCCAATAATGATCATATCAAAATCTACAACTAATTCTAATTCTAATTAAGAAAGACAAATTATGCATAAAAGGAAAATAACAAAAAGGAGAAGAGAAATTACTCAACATCAATGAACGTAAATCCAACTATGAAATAAATCTTGATCTAACAATGTCTCCAAACAACAACTGAATGGTGAAGTGCGAATCTTTAATCTAAACTATAAAGAACTAAGAAGAACAAATGATTGAAGAAGAACGTCAGGGTAGGAGACGACTCCCCCCTTCTAGGGTTAACGCTGGGCAACTCCCAACACGATCGAGCACACTTTGGAATTAATCCAAGACTTCCTTTTATACCCAAAACGTCTGCCAAAAGGTTTAGGCCGAAAAAGAATAAGTCCAAAAATAAAATATTATGCTCAGGGAAGACATCTCGGGCATATTGAAAAATCTCGGTCCGGATCTTGGGTTGATCGGGCCTGAGATTTTGGATCTGACTTTAATTTCTTTAGTGGTTGAAAATTCTCGGTCCATCTCGGCCGAGATTTTAGACCGAGATTTTTCTCTGTTGTGTGATCTCGTCCAGAAATAAGGATCTTGGGTCGAGATTTGGGTCTGAGATATTCGTTTTGTAACACCCCAAATCCGTAGGACCCGAAGTGCTACCAGGCTAGGATCCCACAATGGATCCTGACCCTAGCTTGACAACAATTTCACTGATCTTACAACAAGACACCGATAGATTAAAACAAAACATGAAACTGATATATATATATATATATATAGTAATACAATATACCGCTGAGTACAAACCAAAACCATACTGTACAACAAAAGAACCCGTATCCCCGATAACGCCCCAGTGTACGGAGCCCTAAGCGGATCACCCACTCTGAATCACTCTGCAGCTCTCCTATCCTGCAAAGTGTCTACAACACGGTATGAAACCGTTAGCTAACCATACACAAATATAGGAATATGCTAGAGCACAAACACACATCAGAAATCTTAACACATCATCATGCTTTCACACATTTACCCTGTTCATTATCTTTATAAAGTCCAGCAATCAACTCATATATAAATATCCATATAAACATAAGTGACACGAGGAATATAACCCTCGCCTCTGGGTACTATAACCAGCTGGAATGGTGCCTGGAACACCTCCCCGTGTACCCTAAGGGAATGGAGAGTGCCCGAACCGTTTACCAGGTCTGGCCTGACCACAGAGAACCCCCAACTCCCAGCGGGATGAATGGAAAAGTTGTCACAACCCTACAATGAGCAATCAATACATCATAGGTCGGTGACCATCATAACGCATGCTATAAACATATAACAAACACCACTCACGCACAACATCCTATAAAGGAATGGCAACTAAGTAAGTCCCACGGACTTACCTCAACCTCGTAGTCGTCTCACTGGATCAACCCTCAACTCAGTCCACTTCAACTGGAGGATAACACGGCCTATACAAGGCATACATAAATATCAAACTCCTATCACACAAAGGGTCACACCTAGACCCAAGGGATCCATAAGGGATCATATCCAACTCGTAAACCTCAAAGCCCTAACCGGCATTCTATATCATACTCATCAACATCCGAATCCTAGCATGGTACTAAGTTCCTCATACTAGAAAGGAAAGGAACTACCTAACTATAGGTAGTCCCGGGACAAGACGCACCTGCGTAAACTAAGGACGCAGGGGCGGAAGAGATCACCCGCAGGCGCGGCAGGTAAAATACGCAGGGGCGGTGACAAGGCTGCCGGCTAACGCAGTCACGGCGCAGGCGCTGGCGCGGGTGCGATGGCACGGTCTCCGCAGGGGCGGTGACTTCCGGCCGCGGGGGCGGCGACAGTGCAGAATGAAATCTCGCGGCTTCTCTTTAGCTCTTCACGTGATCAAATCACGTCTACTCTCTTCCAGATTCATACACAAGCATAAACATACACATTTCAACATCATCCTATGCTCAAAACATCTAATCCTAAGCTAGGGAAGGAAGAAGTAAAGGAAGAAGGAAGAGAAGAAGGAGAAGAAGACTTTCCACTGCTAAAGGTCTAGGCAGGCAAAAGCATAAGCACTAATAAGCTGGCTTCACAAGCTCATCAACCACAACTAGCATCAACAGCCACACAACCACACACAACTCTACCAACTCATGGGAAAAAAACCAACTCAGCTTAAGGAGAAAGAAGAAGAAGCAAGAAGGACGTGAAACTGGATTGGAAATGTGAAGAAACCCTTGCTCAGCAAGGTGAAACGGAGGAGGTATGGAAAGGTAAAGCACAAGTCAAAAGAGTCAACAAAACCGGCTGCAGCCGCCGGAAACCGCAGGGGCGGTCCCATGAGCCGCAGGGGCGGAGACCCGCAGGGGCGGCCAAAATGCCCGCGGGTGCGGAAAAGTCTAGGCTCGGCCAAATCCAATCTCGGCCATGGTCCGATCTCGGTCCGGAAGAGTAGGGGTCTCACAACTCACCCCCTAAAAACAAGTTTCTTCCCGAAACTTGCAAAGATCCTAAAAACACTCGGACTCACAAGCCGAGGTACAACTCTCTCTATAACCTCAAGCATATGAATGGAGGAAACCATCCACTCCAGCAGCAAACTATACTATCCAGGGCCTAGAGGAAAGCCATTTCTAGCCAAACCATAACATATCCCAATAGCATGGAGTAAAGAGCCATCTCCAGCTATAAACAAAAATCATACTAGCACAACAAGATCTAATAAGATCATAATCACAACAAGCTAGCATGAAATAACATATCATATCGTATAAGCATGTAAGCACATAAGACTCACCAAGCTAGTACTAAGATCTACTAGGTGATCCTACTGGTGCACCTATCTCGGCATAGAACTCTGGATAGTTCCTCTGGATACTATCCTCAGTCTCCCATGTAGCCTCCTCAGGTCCTTGTCTCGACCACTGTATCCTAAGCATAGGTATGTCCTTCGAACGTAGGCGTCTCATACCTCGTTCTAGGACTGCAATTGGATGCTCAACAAAAGTGTGGTCCGGCTCAACCACCAAATCCTCATAACTCACGATGTGTCTCATATCTGGTATATACTCCCTCAGCTGAGACACGTGAAACACAGGGTGAACACCCTCTAATCTCGGAGGCAAGGCTAATCTGTAAGCTGCGCTCCCAACCCGATCCAAAACCTCGAACGGTCCGACATATCGGGGGCTCAACTTCCCCTTAATGCCAAAACGCCTATCACCTCGTGTCGGGGATACTCTCAGCCACATATGTGCTCCAACTCTGAACTCTAGAGGTCTACGCCTCCTATCAGCATAAGACTTCTGACGGCTCTGTGCAGTTAGCATACGCTCTCTGATCAATGCTACTCGAGCCATATCATCCTAAATCTGATCAGGTGCTAACCCACTGACACTGCTCTGCTCATCCCAGCATAACGGGGTACGACATCTCTGTCCATATAGTGCCTCATATGAGGCCATCCCAATAGATGCATGCCAACTGTTGTTGTAGGAGAACTCAACAAGTGGGAGATGATCCGTCCACACCTGTCTCCAATCCAACAACACAAGCTCGCAGCATATCCTCCAGCGTCTGAATGGTCCTCTCTGACTGACCATCTGTCTGAGGATGAAACGCAATCGTGAAGTGCAAACTCGTCCCCAGGGCAGTCTGAATCTGCTTCCAGAACCTCGAAGTAAACCGTCCATCTTTGTCAGAGACGATCGTCCTCGGTACACCATGGAGTCTCACTATCTGCCTAGTGTACTCCTCAGCTAATCTGCTCACCAGCCACGTCTCCCTAATAGGAATGAAACGTGTTGTCTTCGTCAATCTGTCAACTATGACCCAGATGACATCAAAACTCCGGCTCAGCCTCAGTCCAGTCACAAAATCCATGGTGACGTCCTCCCACTTCCTCTGTGGAACAGGAAGTGGATGGAGCTCACCTCCAGGTCTGAAATGATCGATCTTGACCTGCTGGCAAGTCGCACACTGAGCTACAAATCTGGCTACATCGGGCTTCAGCCTTCCCCACCAATATAAATGTCTCAGATCCTGATACATCTTACTCGTACCTGGATGTACGGAGTAAGGTGTACAGTGAGCCTCCTGTAATATCCTCTTTCTCAGCTTTGTATCAGCAAGTACACAGACACGACCGCGGCACCTCAAAACTCCATCTGCTCCAAGCAGAAACTGGGGTACCTCATCTCGAGACATCCTATCTCTGATCCTCTGTAACGTCGGGCAGGTCTCCTGTTTCTGTCGGATCTCATCCAACAGATCAGGAAGAACCTCTAAAGTACGCAGCTGGGCATCCTCATCAGGAAACTAGATGTCCAACTCTAACCAGATCAGATCTCTCTGCAACTGATGCTGAACTGTCAGTCTCACAATCGCCTGCTCTCGAGGCGTCTTCCTGCTCAAGGCGTCGGCGACTATGTTCGCCTTCCCCAGATAATACAAGATCTCCAAATCAAAATCCTTGATCAACTCAAGCCACCTATGCTGGCGGTTATTCAATTCCCGCTGCGTGAAAATGTTCTTCAGACTCTGGTGGTCTGTGAAGATCTGACATGTAACACCATATAGGTAATGTCTCCAGATCTTCAGTGCATGAACTACCGCTGCCAACTCCAGATCATGAGTCGGGTAGTTCTCCTCATACGTCTTCAACTGTCGAGACGCATATGCAATCACCTTGCCTCTCTGTATCAACACACATCCCAAGCCTAGCTTGGATGCATCACTGTATACTACGAAATCCTCAGTACCCTCTGGCTGTGCCAAAACAGGAGCAGAAGTCAGACGTCTCTTCAGCTCCTCAAAACTCTGCATACACTGATCAAACCACACAAATCTAGTAGTCTTCCTCAGCAAACTCGTCAGTGGACGGGCAATCACAAAAAATCCCTCCACAAAGCGTCTGTAATAACCGGCTAGGCCAAGGAAGATACAGACTTCCTTGACGTTCGTCGGTGTCGTCCATGCTGCTACTGCCTCAATCTTCGCTGGATCCACCTTGATCCCCTCAGCTGATACTATATGACCCAGGAATGCTACCTCTGGCATCCAGAACTCACACTTAGAGAACTTTGCATAAAGTTCTCTATCCCGCAAAACCTGCAATACAGTCCTCAGATGTCCTGCATACTCCTCTCCACTGCGAGAGTATATCAGAATATCATCAATAAAGACCACCACAAACTGATCCAGGAAGTCGATGAAGATACTGTTCATCAACTCCATAAAAACGGCTGGGGCATTCGTAAGCCCAAATGGCATCACTACAAACTCGTAGTGGCCATATCTGGTCCGGAATGTTGTCCTGTGCACATCCTGCTCCCTCACCCTCAGCTGGTGATACTCGGAACGCAGATCAATCCTGGAGAACACAGTCGCTCCCTGTAGCTGATCTAACAAATCATCAATGCTCGGCAGTGGATACTTGTTCTTGATGGTCACCTTGTTCAGCTCTCTGTAATCAATACACAGTCTCAGCGATCCGTCCTTCTTCCGTACGAAGAGGACATGTGCTCCCCATGGGGACACGCTAGGGCGAATGAAGCCCTTCTCAGCCAACTCCTCGAGTTGCTTCTTCAGCTCCAAAATCTCGACAGGCGCCATCCGGTATGGGGCCTTCGAGATGGGTCTCGTACCAGGCTCTAACTCGATACCAAAATCCACACTCCTCTGAGGCGGAAAACTGGACGGCTCAACAAAAACATCAGTAAACTCGCAAACAACTGGGATATCCTCTAATGCTGGACTCTCCCCCTCTTTCATGGCATAACACCAGAAGGCCTCACAACCCTGCGTAATCAGTCTAGCTGCCCGTATAGACTTGATAACTGTGCCTACCTTTCCAAGGTCCCAACCTCGGAAAACCTCTATCTGACCTAACTCGGTAGAGAGGGTAACAGTCCTCCTACCTACATCTAAGACTGCAAAATGTCTAGCCATCCAATCCATACCTAGAATGACTTCTTCATGCTCTAATGGCATGACAAAGAAGTCAACTAGTAACACACGGGTCCCTACAGAAATGGGACAACCGTGAATCTCACGGGTACCTCTGACCCTACCACCATCGGGTAGCCCTATAATAAAGGGCATCCCCTCAACTGTATATAAACCCAGACGCGCTACACAGGCATCAGAAATAAAAGAGTGCGTAGCACCAGTATCAAATAAAACTCTAATAGGTAAACCAAGAATCAGAATGTTACCTATAGCAGTAGGTGCAGCTGGCTCCTCTGCTTTCCTCAGCTCAAAAACATGACCCTGTGGGCCTCTGGTATCAGTGGTGCCCCCACCACGGCCTCTGCCTCTACTCGGCCCAAGAGCAGATCCCTGAGTCGTAGGGCGATCTGGGACCCTCTGCTGTCCCTGACTCTGCTGCTGCTGCTGAGGTGGTCTTTGTCCACCTCCTGCTGTGATGAAGCTCTCCCTCGTCTACAAAAGGTAGCTCTATGACCAGGTCGGCCACAAGTGAAACAGGTCACCGGTTGCCTAGTACACTCTGACCTCATATGCCCATACTCACTGCAGTTGAAGCACTGCACTCCCTTATCTGCACCCGGTGTAGATGGAGGACGACTCTTGCGACTCTAGCCTCGCCCTGAACCAGCAGCTCCACTAGTACCACTGGTCTGACCAGTCCTCTGTCTCTTCTCAGACCCTCCGGTCTGAGAAGCTCTCCTCTGGCTAGCTCTCTCCCTCTCGTAGTCAGAAGCCCGGTTCTGATAATCGACCAAGGTCTCACAGTGAAAACCCGCCATATAGGTACGGGTAGTATCCCTCAGACGTCGGGAAAACAAATACACGTGTTGATCTGCAGAAGGTCCAGCTGGACCCAGCAATGCCAGCTCCTCCTGAAATCTCCTAATGGCCTCTGAGACCGGTACATCCTCGAACCCAGCCTCAACAAAGTCTCGCAGTTTCTCCCTCCTCAACGAGGCAGGGCAGAAACGCTCTCTAATCATCGTCTTCATCTGGTCATAACTGGTAAACTGACCCCGTACTGATCTCCACCAGTGCCGTGCCAAGTCTCGGAATAAAGTCTGAACCAACTCAATCTGTCTGTCGGCTGGACAGCGAATAGACTCCAGAGCTGAGTCTACATGCCCGATCCAGAGCTCAATCTCCAACCCCACCTTCCCAGTAAAAGAGGGTACACCCATCTGATGGAATGCCTTCAACCAGGTGTCTGGTCTAGGCCCTCTATGCTCCTTTGGTGCTCTAGCCATCTCAACAACAGGTACGTGTACAACTGGTACCTGAGTAACGGTGTGGGACCTCTCAGATGGTCCCTCCTGTGCCTGTAAATCTGGGGCATGTCTACCGGCTCTGGTAGCCTCCTCAACACGTCTGATATAAGCATGAAACTCTGATCTACCCATAGAGACACGATCAGACTCACCAGACTGGGCTCTCTCTGCCCCCTTTCCCTCAGCTGCCCCGTTCCCAGTCTCAGGAATGGCGCTCTCAACAACCTCCTCATGTATCTCTCCCGCATGTGAACCGTCAGCAGGAGTCCTACCCCGTCCTCTACCTAGAGGGGGTCTACCTCTACCTCGTCTTGCTGCAGGTAAGGCTCTAGTCTGAACCATCTGCAGAAGACGTAAACCTATCTTAGAAGGCTATATATATGCCATATGTATAGATATATATCAAATCAATCACAACAGAATATCTATATATATCTATACTGTCGAGGTCTTCAGAGGGGTGATGGCTCACGTACACGGTATCCCAAAACATTTGTACTCATTTCAAAACCAAAACCTTTTGAAAAGTCAGACCCCTTTTCGGGTTCTGTTTAGTTATCTATTCGACCTTTATTGCAGATTACTAGTGCCATTGTTGTCAACCTGGGCTCTGATACCAATTTTGTAACGCCCCAAATCCGTAAGACTCGGAGTGCTACTAGGCTAGGATCTCATAATGGATCCTGACCCTAGCCTGACAACAATTTCACTGATCTTACAACATGGTACCGATAGATTAAAACAAAACATGAAACTTATATATATATATATATATATAGTAATACAATATACCACTGAGTACAAACCAAAACCATACTGTACAACAAAAGAACCCGTATCCCCGATAACGCCCCAGTGTACGAAGCCCTAAGCGGATCACCCACTCTGAATCACTCTGCAGCTCTCCTATCCTGCAAAGTGTCTACAACACGGTATGAAACCGTTAGCTAACCATACACAAATATAGGAATATGCTAGAGCACAAACACACATCAGAAATCTTAACACATCATCATGCTTTCACACATTTACCCTGTTCATTATCTTTATAAAGTCCAGCAATCAACTCATATATAAATATCCATATAAACATAAGTGACACGAGGAATATAACCCTCGCCTCTGGGTACTATAACCAGCTGGAATGGTGCCTGGAACACCTCCCCGTGTACCCTAAGGGAATGGAGAGTGCCCGAACCGTTTACCAGGTCTGGCCTGACCACAAAGAACCCCCAACTCCCAGCGGGATGAATGGAAAAGTTATCACAACCCTACAATGGGCAATCAATACATCATAGGTCGGTGACCATCATAACGCATGCTATAAACATATAACAAACACCACTCACGCACAACATCCTATAAAGGAATGGCAACTAAGTAAGTCCCACGGACTTACCTCAACCTCGTAGTCGTCTCACTGGATCAACCCTCAACTCAGTCCACTTCAACTGGAGGATAACACGGCCTATACAAGGCATACATAAATATCAAACTCCTATCACACAAGGGGTCACACCTAGACCCAAGGGATCCATAAGGGATCATATCCAACTCGTAAACCTCAAAGCCCTAACCGGCATTCTATATCATACTCATCAACATCCGAATCCTAGCATGGTACTAAGTTCCTCATACTAGAAAGGAAAGGAACTACCTAACTATAGGTAGTCCCGGGACAAGACGCACCTGCGTAAACTAAGGACGCAGGGGCGGAAGAGATCACCCGCAGGCGCGGCAGGTAAAATACGCAGGGGCGGTGACAAGGCTGCCGGCTAACGCAGTCACGGCGCAGGCGCTGGCGCGGGTGCGATGGCACGGTCTCCGCAGGGGCGGTGACTTCCGGCCGCGGGGCGGCGACAGTGCAGAATGAAATCTCGCGGCTTCTCTTTAGCTCTTCACGTGATCAAATCACGTCTACTCTCTTCCAGATTCATACACAAGCATACACATACACATTTCAACATCATCCTATGCTCAAAACATCTAATCCTAAGCTAGGGAAGGAAGAAGCAAAGGAAGAAGGAAGAGAAGAAGGAGAAGAAGACTTACCACTGCTGAAGGTCTAGGCAGGCAAAGACATAAGCACTACTCAACTGGCTTCACAAGCTCAACAACCATAACTAGCATCAACAGCCACACAACCACACACAACTCTACCAACTCAAGGAAAAAAAAAACAACTCAAGCTCAATGAGAAAGAAGAAGAAGCAAGAAGGACGTGAAACTGGATTGGAAATGTGAAGAAACCCTTGCTCAACAAGGTGAAACGGAGGAGGTAAGGAAAGGTAAAGCACAAGTCAAAAGAGTCAACAAAACCGGCTGCAGCCGCCGGAAACCGCAGGGGCGGTCCCATGAGCCGCAAGGGCGGCCAAAATGCCCGCGGGTGCGGAAAAGTCTAGGCTCGGCCAAAGCCAATATCGACCATGGTCCGATCTCGGTCCGGAAGAGTAGGGGTCTCACACGTTTGTCGTTCTTCATGCCTTTAGCTTGATTCCTTTGTCCTTTCCGATGCACGTATGCTTGCTCCAATGCATCCATTCCGAGGCTTGATCCTCAATTGCGTCGTTTTAGCTCCAAAATGCGCCAAATCATCTACAAAACCACATATAGTGTGTGTAGACATCAATTTTTGCAAAGTAGAACAAACAAGTATAAATGGCACAAACTCAGGCTAACACATGAATGCGGAAAGGGAAAATCTACCTAAATGCATGACTAAACTAGGTCGATAAATCATGTTATCATTTATTGTCGTCATTCTTCCGATAATATATTCATTTTAGGTCTAGGAGGATTAGAATGTCTACAATATCATGAAATCACGAGCAGATCTCCAAAACACAAAAGGGAAGGAAATCTACCGTAATATCATGCACAACTACTGTATATTCTTAAGGGATCGATAAGAATGAAGGTGAAAAAACATGATAAAAGGGATGTTATCGTAAGTACTCTATAAGGACCTTCACCGTACAAGGTGGAAATATGTGTTATCTATGTGTAGCATTGTAAATGTTTGTTTCATAGGAATAATTGTTGATTATGTACAATTATTAAGGTGTTGTTGTGTTATGGTACATGTGCGTGTATATGGTTTTGATATGACTATCTTTAAGTAACAAGTTGAATGTTTTCAAATTTTGTTCAAGCTTCTTGTTGCAAGATTCTATAAGTGGTGTTGTTTGCAAACTAAGTGACGAAACCTATCGTGTAGTCTTTATCTTAATGCCATAGTAGGTTATAAAAAACCTAGGCGTTACACATTTGCAACTATTAAGGTAGAGAAAAAAAAACATGTTGACGATGAAAAAGGCTAATGAACATACAATCGGAATTTGTATGTGAGTTCCATTGGATCTTGGGTGGAAAGATGATCAAACTTTGGAAAAATCTTTTGCTTTCCAAACAACTACTAGAGAATTTTGCCTCTAACAATAGCATAATTAACAAGGAGGATTTGGTTAGCTTATTTCAAACAACAAATGGAATCATGATAAGATTGATAATATACTAGGGGAAATATTATCCCTCAAGATTTAATCACATATATCCATAACTACCCTCTTCCTATTAGCAACATTCAAGATATGCTTTATTGGACACCGTGTGACAATAATGGTTCTCTACTAAATAGTCCATGGAACCAATCCACAAACACAAATGAGTAGTTCAGAGCAATAACGCCTGAATTTGGGATCCGAACATCATGCTAAAAGTATTTATTTTTCTTATGGAAAATGTTTATAGAAAGACTACAGACAAAGGAAAACTTAAAAAAATTAAGGGTGTTTTTACCCATGATTTGTTGCCTATGTCACCATCCATTGGAGAATGCCAAATAAATTTTGTTCCAAATATCCCTTCACAATCAGTAATTTATCCAATGACCATAAGTTAACAACTTAGTCAATCTGGACATGTAATGCAAACGACAAAAAACTATATCGAACATAATTAAGAAATTCAATGACAATACCCTGAAACATATAGTCATCACATGGCGGAATATCTAGTTCACGAGAAACTAATTCATTTTTATCAACAAAGGACCAAAGTATATTGAACAATTGGTCTTAAGAAAAATTAAAGTGGTATGGAGATAATAATAAAAAAAACTACTACAAAGGTTACAACAAGACATCAATAGAGAAAAATCAACATCTGTTGGGTAAGACCATGTGTGAAAACACAAAATTGGACTTTGATCACTCCACATACATTAGTGGAAGTTGTGCTTTTAGTTACATCTTGAGGGATCATAATGCATCAACAATTGCTTTCGACTACATATAATGGGGTTTCACATCGGTCCTACACATAGAAGTGTAGGAACTCAATATCGAGAATACCAAGGAAAGTTTATAACTAACCCAATCGTACGAATCTGCGACAAAAAGGAGTGGCAGAGACGAGACGTTCTTTCCTTAATTCTAAAATTGCCCCTATTGTGAAGGGCTTTCATCGATTAAGAATCCTAGGATACAACTTCCCTTTGCTTCAGACTACATAACCAACTCTGGAAGCTTATAGGAAACTTTGGTGCGGTACTCTAAAACTCACATTTCCGAACTTGAGGAGGAAAGAGAATAAAGTAGGAGAGGAACCGCTGCTTGAGGTGTGTTTAGAATGATCTTATGAGCTCTCCTTTTATAGGAGTTTTAAGGAGTTGGATAGTTGGAGAGAATCACTCTCATCCTTTTATTCCCGCTTGAAAAGGTCAATAAACCTTTAAAGAGATAAGATCTGATTTTGGTGGATCAAATAATATATTGGGTTGAACTAGGTGGAGTGGGCCTCGTTTGACTTTCAATCAAACCAGGTATGGAAAGTCTTGGGCCATCCCAAAAACAAAGTGATAGGTGGTCAGGCCAACATCAAGTCCATAAGGCCCTTAGCCTGAAGACATTCCCAAAACAAAGTGATAGGTGGTCTAGCAAACGCTAAAGCCACATACAAAAGGACGGAGAGGGAGCACAGGTCGACTGGTCCTTAGATGGGTACTCGGCTTCTGTGCTGGACTTGGATACAGTTTATTCTTTCTTGCTTTTCAAGAGATCAATGATGAGCCAAGGAAAACATAATAGCCCGGTCTCTTGCACGACCACTACTTTTCTTTCAGGGAAGACTGAGCTAAGCCTAGACTTAATCCGTTACTCTTGGCAAAGAAGGGGGAAGGATGCCAGGTAGAGTGCTTATGCCCGGGCCTCTTTGAGGCTAGATGGGGAGAAAGTGGCCGTCGCACTGATAGGAACATGCCTTCGCTCCTCTCACATTCGTTCGAGCTGCTTCGCTCCTTCTTGTACGCTAGCACTTGAGGGAGGTGGTTCGGCTACCTTTTTCATCGTGTTTGCGTAACAGACAAAGAGGTGGATACTTCCACTAGTTGGGTAGAAGGTGACGACCCTAATGAATCGACTATGAAGAGAAGGGGATTTGGTGATGAAAAAGATTCTCCCTATTCAGAACGACCATCGTGGAAAGTGGACCTCGAATTATGATTATGAAGGTCCGTACGTCGAGGGCTTCCAGTATGCTCTTCCTCAACAAAGCTAAGGCTCGATGAAATAGAAAGCCCTTTTAGAGAGAAAGTAAGTCTTCCCGACTATCGCAGTTAGGTTGCCAATTCTTTGGTAAGGAGACCTGAGTGAGAGGCCTGTTAGCGGACTGATCCATCCCGTCTACCCCGGCTGGCATCCGATTCTTCCCGCGGACTAGGCCGTATAGAATGGATTTGTTGGCGGAACCGCGTTACTCGTGATGGAATAGAGGTAATTCGCCGGGTCTTTCTTTTGCCCGGAGATGTGAGTTCGACTCCCGCTCACGACCATTCTTAAGAGTTTGTGCTCGACTGGCCAATCAAGTAAATCACCCTCGAATCAAAACGATTTCTCTTTGTTCTCTTAAGAAATTTCGAGTTTGATCGAGGACACTTATCCCCAATATGAGATAGAGGTAGCCACTCCCTTCTCAGGGAACCGTACGTGAGACTTCCGCATCATACGGCTCCGTCCCGAGCTTCCGTCGTCGGCCCTTGTCATTAGATCACTAGGAGCGGAGAATACCACTCTATTAATAACAAACAAGAAAAAAGTAGCAATTCAGTTTGAGCTTGGAAGCAACCTGCTATCTATCGATAGGCTTACTTTTCTAGTCCGTCATCGACTACTTCGAAAGAGATAGAAGACTTAGCCGATCAACGAATCCGAAAAAAAATGCCTCAGCCGCTTCGCTTCGAAACAACTTACTTTGCCGAGCCAACATCAACTTCTCTATTGACGTTTGCGCCCGTGCCATCAACCGAGAAGGCGGAAGAGCCTATTTCACAACAAGCCAACCTTCTTCTTTTTTACCCCAGGGGCAGGGAGCTCTCTTTACTTACGAATACGAAATTTTTGCCGAGAAAGCAAGAAAATAAGTAGAATATCGGCAAGGTCCTTCCGCGAACTGGGATCGCTCGCCAGCTAGGTCATATTGGAGCAACATTGTATGAGAACATATTACCCATATTTGGGGACAAGGGGCGGAACGACCTCTCGATCTACTTACTGCAGCCCAGGAAGAAAAACATCGTCTAGGCCTTCTCTGTTGCTCCGATCTCCTCTACGCCTAGGTTGGTTCCCAAGGATCCAATATGACCACTTAAGTCTACGTTACCACGATATTGTTCTATGGAAGCGGGCGGGCTGTTATTTATTGTTATTCGGCCCGGTTTTTTGGTGTCGTAGGGGAGGGATTGACCTTTCTAACGCATATTCAGTCGTATCGGCATGGCCCCACTGATTTGTTTTCGATCAGAGCATCAAGCAGATCTTTTCATCCAACTACAAATATCGTAAGAAAAAAAGATGTCCGAATTAGAGTTCGAAATAGGATCGATTGAATCACAAAGATCTATTCACTTATATAGAAGAAGAATCGAAAAAGGAGCGGATGGTTCATCTTGCAGTGGAAGAGTCAGTCGCCTTTTATGCAGTCTGGGCTTTCGAGATCGAATCGTAGCCAAAGTCTTTTTCCTCAAGTGCTATCTCTGAAGGTGGCAATGACACATGAGGCGATGTGGGACTCAGGAGGCCTTGCGTCAGCAATATGATAAGGAGAGACTGTACCAAAGACAAGTAATGACAATGAAACTCGGGCTTGCTATTGCTTATAAACTTCCTATGAATGTGCTGAGGAAGAAGAAGTAGCGATATGCCGCAAATGGCGATTTCTAATGACCGCCCGCCCCATCTATGGATGAATCGCCCCACCCCGAAGGTGTAAGCAGTCAGTAAGAAAGAAGCATGTCTTTGCTTTCCTTCCTTCCCATATTTTTCAAGACCACAATCTGGTCTGCAAGGTCTTGCTAGACGAGAAGTTTTTTAATTAAGCTCTTCTCCTAGTCCTAAGGAGTCCTTAAAAAGTACTAGTCTCTCCCTATAGAAGCTAAGAAATTACGTTATATAAAAAAATATCTAGAAAGAAGTAGTGCGTTAGCCATCTCTGCGCTTACTTCCGCTTCGAGAGACTTCTTCAAACTATTATCTTTTTGGGTGACGCTTTCTGCTTACACAGGTTCTTGATCGGTATAAAGAGCTTCACTTTGAGTTGGCTTGACCAGCGCCTTGACAAGGCTCTTGCACCCAGGCCGGTGCAGAAGAAAGAGGAGAAAGTAAAGAAAGGTCTTCTTAAGAGCTGAGGATCTCCATATACTTACTTAATCATAATATGCTTGTTACATATATATGGTGTCTTATTAATCTCCACGTACATTGTCGATGTGGGACAATTTCCTCCACAACTAAATCTCTCAAGGTGCATTTAATACACTCGTTTTTAGACATCATTTTATACATATGGGTATACTATAGTATAGTACCCGGAACCACGAAGCTAACACTCTTGTGTTTCCGGCGTTGGTTTTGTCCCGAGGCCACCGGAAAGTGTCCGGAAAATCCTTCCGATGCATGTTCCAAAAAATGATTCCAACAATCCCAACATGAATAAAAATGAATCTCAAACATGTTTTGTTTTTGATAAAAAAAAACGGAATGGACTTTAGAGAGTACTATAGAAGAATCACTGTATCAAGGTCGGTAGCGTTTTTCAGCCTTGAACCACCCGATTGAATAACTATTGGATTTACTCGACCAGATGGTGAACATGATGTCTTGAACAACCTGGACTTTGATGTAAACCTAGACAATAACTATCAGACAGTTTCATCGTCTCCACAAAACGATGTTCTCTTTAATGTTTCCATTTTGGCATCCAAAAACCCTAGTTATATCATGACTGAACTTGGAGAAAATTAGCCTTCCAGAGATTCTCTTAGACACGGCCCCATGTCACACTCACAAGGTGATTTACCATAAAGAGTATATTTCGTACCACACCTCTATTTCAAGGATATGAAATCATTAAAAGTTAAAGCTTAACCTCAATGCTTTATCAGACAACACTAGCATCATCTAAGAACTAGACAAAGACATATGCCTCCTAGTACACACCTAGATTATGCTCGAGTTGGTGTTCCCTTTAAACCTACATCGTGACCGGGATCTCTAGTCATGTAAGTGGGGTTGGCCGTTAAGCATCATATTTTGTAATAGGGTGTAAACCCATTCCTTTTGATGATTTGGCAACTTGATCTCGCGATAAACCCTTTCTTGTAACAACCTTCACGTGGCCGAGTTTGTTGTAACGGTCTTCACTTCATATGAGTCAAGCTCATACCTACTCGATTGACGTTGAATTTTGAGTCGGTGGAATAGATTTCTTCTTCTTGCGAGTCACTGGCTTCCCTTGGTTGACACTCGGTGGTGTCATGACAGGTCTTGGTTTGGCTCACCGACGATCGAGTCACTCTTCTTCTATCTTCGAGTTCACTCTAGTTCTATCGGATGGCTTGATGTCTTAGCTCCATTCCTTTGTGGGAGATCCTAAGTCTTCGGGATCAAATCAATTTCTTCTTCATTTTGTGAGTGAAGAGGAGCCTTCAATAAAGATTGCATAGGCACTCGATCCATATAACTTGCATCTCCTTGGTGATCTTTGGTTTTCCCTTGTATGCTTTAACCTTTCTCCAGGATATGCTCCGGGGATTTTCCTTGCAGCTTCCTTTCTTGTTTCCATTTGATGATGATGTATTGGTCTTCCTTGGGCTTTGATGGATTTGTCTTCTTTAAGCTCCTTTTAGGCCTAGAATCACCTAAACACAAGAGACAAATGTGAGTAGACATTCTTTGATACAAATAAGCTCTAGCAGATATAAATGTCTAAACCCATGCAAAACTACAGAAAACACATGAAAGCAACTTTATAAAAGATATCATAAAAATATGCTATCAATTTCAATACTCAAGTTACGCCTTTCTAGTGTTTATGCATTGGATTACTCGTGTAGCGGCTAAGAACATTGACTGCATGCGCCAAATCAGGTCTAACACGATTGGTTAAGTACATAAGGCTATAAATTACCCTTGCAAATTCCATTATGGATACCGCATCCCAATTAGTTCTGGGTCAGGTGGATATTAGGGTCTATAGGACTCTTCACATTCCCACTAGATTATTTCTTGAATCTTGCAAAAACTGTCTCAACATAATGCGATTGAGACATGATAAGTTCTGCAACATGTCTAGTGATATTCATCCCTAGTATGACAAATGTTAGTACTATGTTCATGTCAAACTTCTCACTAAGCATATTCTTAGTTTTGTTGATTATGTTTTTGTTGTTGCCAACTATCAACATGCCATCTACATATAAACACAATATAATGTAACCATTAGATGTGTCTTTGTAAAGATACATTCATCTCATTCATTTATGTTGAATCCATTTGACAAGATTATACTCTCAAATTTCTCATGCCATTGTTTGGGAGCTTGTTTTAGTCCATATAAGGATTTGGGGTAAGTCTACACACCTTGTGTTTTTGTCCGGGAACAATATAGCATTGGTTTGTTTCATGTAAAACTCCTTGATAACATGATTTATCGACCTGTTTTAGTCATGTATTTAGGTAGATTTTTTCTTTCAGCATTCATGTTTTAGCCTTAGTTTGTGTGATTTATGCTTGTTTAGTTCTACTTTATAAGGATATATGTCTACACCCACTAATTGTGGCTTTGTAGGTGATTTGGCACATTTTAGAGCTAAAACGACATATTTGAGGATCAAGCCTCGAAGTGGATGCATTGGAGCGACCATACGTGCATGAGAAAGGGATATGAATCAAGCTAAAGGCATGAAGAAACGACCAAGGGGCATCTCGGCCAAGATCCACCTATGTCGGTCCGAGATGGAAGCTTTTGTTGCAATATCTCGGTTGGCATCTCGGGTGACTTGACCGAGATCCATGATGCTGAAGATCGAAGACCTGATCTCGGCCGAGATCTAAACCGAGATTCTTCCCTGAGCGTCTTATTTCGTTTACGGGATTTTTCCTTTTCAGCCCAATGTCTTTTAGCTAGGCTTTGTGTATAAAAGGAAGTCTTAGATTCATTCCAAGGGGTGCTTATGGAGGGCCAGAGTTTTCCCTAGATGGGGAGCCTTCTCCTACCCTATCCTTCTTTTTCTTCACCATTGTTCTTCATAGTTTATATTACTTTAGATTAAAGTTCAAGAATTTTGCATTCATATTTGTTGGAAAGACATTGTTGATTTGAGATTTGGCAAGATTGAAGGTTTTCATCCACTGTCGTTGAGTAGTTTCTTCTTTCCCTTTTGTTACTTAGTTGTAGATCTGAATATGATTGTTATTGGCCAAATCTTTGCGGTTTCAGGGAAGAATAGAGATTTGTTTATACAAAGATCAATGAGGGATTGTTCCGTATAATTATTTGAATCGCTTTAAATCTTATGGAAAGGTTTGGTTTTTGCAGGTTTAGAATTGGTATAAACCCACTTAACCTAAGTTGGAATTGAGTCGTAACTGAGATATTCCTTCTTAGATACATAAGAGAACTTGTTCCTAGGTAATAAAGGTTGAACCTTTATTGGATGGAATGTGCCATTATTCCTTTCTTTGAGACAATAATTCATGAGACATAACTGTAAAGGGTTATTGTGTTTCCTTGATTGAAAGAATGAGGTTTATTTATTTATTTATTTCTCCCTCTTTACCTTGAAAGCAATAGGTATTAGGTTGCGGACCTTATGTTCTTGAGACGTCAGTGTAAAAGAACATTGATTTAAGAAACATTCATCCCCGTATGCTTTTCAATCATATATGCCTTGTGAGATTGTCCTAAGTTCTTATGTATAAACAATGATCTTGAACCTTTGGATTCCATTTTCTTGCCTTTAACTTGATTTTTCTTTTTCTTTGTTTTTATTTCCATTTAGAAAAATGCTCTTGATTGAAGGTGACATTCAATTGAAAGCAACCCAAAAACTTTCCAAAACTTTTGATCTTTTTTTCTCTTATCTTTTCCAACTCCCTTTCTTTATTTGAGATATATTCTATATTTAATCATTGCTGCAAATTAATCATTTCAATCTTTGTGTTCGACCATGGAATATTTGTCCTACTTCGCACGATCCATACATTGTGGGTTCGTTGCTATTTAGGGGATTTATTACAAGTCATAAATATTAAAACTATCCCTTCCTAGTTTTGCTATCCTGTGAGCTTCTATCTATTTTGATAGGGATTTATAGGGGTGTAAAACCAGCGAACAATGTTTTTGGGGCCGTTGTCGGCCGGGGATTGGTTTAGGTTAATTTGCATTGCTTTGATTATTAATAGTGTAGGTCTTTCTGGCTACTTTTGATCTCGGTTTCCCTTTTGTCTTTGTGTTCTTTAGGTTCAACACAATGGCATCAAAAATTCTTGATGAGCTAAAGGAAACCTTTAAGCGGATTGATTATCTAGAAAAGGACATGGAGTATGAGATATATTTGGTCAAACTACTGGGAGAAAGTGAGTAAAGCTTGGAGCAGATCCGTTATCTAGAGGAGGAACTGAAGTACTAGAGATATATAAAAAAACTACAAGAGGAATCATGGTACAAAGATATGAATGAGAGGATTGATGAGTCTATAAGAAACTTAGCTCCTAGGGAAGAGGTTCGACCAGAGGAAGAGCGCAACAAGGAAATTGAAGAGCTGACGAAGGAGGGCAAAAACATGGAAATTCTCGTCCCTATCTCGGCCGAGATCGAGGATATCTCGGCCGATATTTCACAACAAAGAGTTGAATCTTGACCGAGATAGGTAGGATCTGGGGCCGAGATTCTAGAGCAGAGAGTTGAATCTTGCCCTGAGATCACATCCATCTCGACCGAGATTCCATTACAAAAGAAAATTTTCAGCCTCATTTGTACTCATCTCGGCTGAGATTTTATCCAGAGTTGCCCGAGATCTGCTGAAAGTCGTCCCGAAGCCTTCCATCCTACTCGAGGTGCGCCTAAAAGATGGGGGGAAGTGCCAAAGGAACCTCCTAAGGTTAGATTGAAGCTTCTCCCTCATCGCAAGATGCTATCAGTTAAGTATGGGGTAACCCACAAGGTTGCTATTCCATACCATCCTCAAGTACTGGGAAGAGTGGAGATCTTCCACAAGGACATGAAGAGAGTTCTCAAGAAGAAACTTTATGGGTCCTGTGAAGAGTGGTTGCAAGGACTGGATGAGCAGTCCAAGGTTTTTGATGTTAGATAAGGCTACCACGGAATTGGGTCTGGCTAGAGACCTTAAACCAAGCGCTTCTCGGGAGTCAACCTGAGGTAAGAGTCTTTTTGTCTTTGTTTTTGTTTTTTCTTTTTTCTTTTGCGTTTATGCGCGTTTTGGTGTCTTTTGTCTTCGTAGGTCTTAGGTAATAAATGAAGAAGAGATGTTTGAAGAAGTTTGCACAGCCGCTTGTTTTCACTACCACTTCCACATGGATGAGCCATATCACTGATTTTTACATTGTGAGTATTCTTTTTCACTTCTATTTATTCTTCACATTGGGGACAATGTGAGTTTTAAGTATGGGATGGGATACTTGCAGTCTTTTAGCACGTTTCCTTTCATTGCATTGCATCAAGATAGTTTGAATTTTCTTGTCACACGTTTCCTTTTAGCATGCATATAAAAAAAAATTTTAAAAAAAGAGTTTGTGCTTCTAGGAATGCATGACCCTTATGACGGTATTGTGTAAGTGAATTAGCCTTTGATTTACTATTTTGAGATTAATTTGATTTATGGCATATTTGGGGTTTGAATACTTTGCTTGAATTTATGTGATTTATAAAAATTGCCTTGTTTAGTTGGATTGAGTTAGAATAGTTCAAGCTTCATGATAAGTTCTTATACATTGCATAGGGATGATTTAGGTAATTCGATTTCATTCTTCTTCTATCTTTATCATGCTTAGCTCCTCAAACATGAAATCATTGTGTCCTTCCGGGAATTAGGAATGTTTAGTTTGAAGGTGTGTGCTAATGAATGTTGATGTGAATTGTATGAAGAAGTGAATGATGTGAAATGTGATGTGATGAAAAGCAAAGCTTTTAGGGGATTGTTGGCTATGAAAGATGAGTAACTCGGTACCATTCACATAGCCGGGTGTTTGTATCTTGCCAAAGTCTGATTAGCTAAACGTCCTAACGAGTGATTTGGTATGTGCATCCGGTGTGAGGTACGTGAAGGAAACTGAGCACCAAGGTTTCGGCTACTGTGCACCAATGCCTTTCACTCAGAAAAGAAAAGAAAGAAAAAAAAGAAAGAAAGAAAGAAAGAAAAGAAAGAAAAAGAAATTTATGCAAGGGTGGTGGATGTTGAGTTGAAAAGATGAAGTGTGTTGTTTCTTCTTCCCGGATTAGCACCACATGACCTAAAGAACATCCTACCCTTATCACGTTTCTTGCCTTTTATTTGTTAAGTCCTTTTGATCTATGTACACATGTGTTTGACTTAGTAGCCTTAAACTTGAATTTCTCATGATTATTAGGCAATAGTAGTTTTGATGATGAACTGAAATTCTTGTAAAGTATGATTATCCTTTTTATGCCTATTTCATTTGACCTTAATTGAAATATCTTTGGCTATGAAACTGCACTATTGAGGGTGATCATAATTAGAAGCACTACACGTTTTTGTTTTGTTTTGCATGTATAAATCATGTTACCTTTGTCCTATATTTAATTATTGTTGGGGACAAGCAAGGATAAGTATGGGTATTTTGATAACATGATTTATCGACCTGTTTAGTCATGCATTTAGGTAGATTTCCTTTCCGCATTCATGTTTTAGCCTTAGTTTGTGTCATTTATGCTTGTTTAGTTCTACTTTGCAAGAATAGATGTCTACACACACTATTTGTGGCTTTTGTAGGTGATTTGGAACATTTTGGAGCTAAACGACGTTTGAGGATCAAGCCTCAAAGTGGATGCATTGGAGCTGAACATACGTGCACTGGAAAGGGCTAGGAATCAAGCTAAAGGCACGAAGGAACGACCAAGGGCATCTCGGCCGCGGAGATCCACCTATGTCGGTCCGAGAGGAAGCTTCTGTTGCAATATCTCGTCGGCATCTCAGGTGGCCATCTCGGGTGACTTGACCGAGATTCATGATGCTGAAGATCGAAGACAAAATCTCGGCCCCAATAGTGCCTGATCTCGGCCGAGATCTAAACCGAGATTCTTCCCTGAGCGTCTTATTTTGTTTACGGGCTTTTCCTTTCAGCCCAATGTCTTTTAGCTAGGCTTTTGTGTATAAAAGGAAGTCTTGGATTCATTCCAAGCGCGAGCTTATGGAGGGCCATAGTTTGCCCTAAATGGAGAGCCTTCTCCTACCCTATCCTTCTTCTTCTTCACCATTGTTCTTCTAGTTTATAGTAGTTAGATTAAAGTTCAAGAATTTTGCATTCATATTTGTTGGAAAGACATTTGTAACGCCCGAAATTTATTCCGCGGACTTGGAACACTTTGTAGTTATCCGCGTACATCCGAATGCGGCGAGAGCCGGGATTTATTCCTAAGAAAATCCGAGCCCACTCGTCCGCTTTTTTTCCTCTTTTTCCGCGTTTCGACCCTTCGTTCCGAGTTAAAAAATAACAAAGGGTCATTTCCGACCCCTCGTCCCGTGGGAGGGACAAGAGATCAGCTGACCCCGCCCGCTTGGTCCCCTCACCCCTTTTCATCCTTGTGTCCCATCTCTCTCTCTCCTCCTCTTTCTCTTCACGTTCTTTTCCCTCCATCACTCTCTTCTCTCTCTTCTCTTCTCTCTCTTCTTCCATGTTGTTTGAGGACCTGCATGTGTGGACTGCAGTAGGAATAACACCAGATCTGGTGTGGTAAGTCCCTTCCCTCCCTTCCTTCCTTCCTTTCCATGGCTGCTCAACCCTTTCTTCTTCCCTCCTTCATCCACGGCCGCGGCTGTGGCTCGGCACGCCGCGGGTGCGGCTCGGCACGGCCGCAGGGCGGCAGGAAACACGTGACTCGCTGGCGCGGCAGCACAGGCGCAGGGGCGGCTCCTGGTTCCGCGGGGGCGGCCCTGTGTTCCGCAGGGGGCGCCAGCTTGACTCCGCGGCTTGCGGTTTCTGCAACAGTAGGCTTCTCCTCTCCTTCACTCCTCGTTCATTCCTTAGATTTGTTGTTGATTCATGTAGTAGCATGCCTAGGATGGATCTAGAATAGTGTGAGATGACACGTAGTGGTTGTGGACCTAGAGAGCCCTTAAGGCTCGATATATTTGATGGTATGAGCATGTGAGCATTGGTGGATCTCTAGGCTAGCTTGTTGCCTCTCTGGGTTGAGGATCAAGATCTTTGACGGTTATGAACTGTTGGGTGTTACTTTCACGTGTCTGGAGAGTGTGATGAGCATGAAGACCTAGTAGGCTTTTACTCGTTCTTGGCGTTTTGAGTATGATCATATGAGAGTTAGTAGTTGCTGAGATATCTCCTCATGCGCCTGAGTGAGATGTGAGTATGAGCAGATTCTAGGATGTGGTCCTAGAATGAGAGGTCTCCTCATGGTTGAGTGAGATGGGAGTGTGAGAGATTCTAGGATGCGGTCCTAGAATGAGAGTCAAATGCATCTTGCGTAGATCATTTGTGTAGAAGTCTTAGACTTCTTGAGTTTGAGTGCGTTTTGATGGTTATCTTGTTGTGAGCAGGTTGTGTGCATCTTCCCAAGGAAAGCAAGGGCGTTTTGTGAGTAGCATTGGGACGAGTAAGTCTCCGAACTTACATAGCTCTATTCTACTATTAGCATTGATGTGTGTTTGGTGGTGTGTGTTTATGCTTTTGTTTATGACAATGAAACCGGTATATAGGACCACCGACCTTATATATATGTTGGCCCAAGTGTATGATAACGGCGCGTGACATCAGCTGCCTAGCCCTGCGGAAGGTCAAGGAGGTTTCTCGGCGACGAGTCCGGCGGTAAGATGGACGGGTGCCATCCTAACCATTCCTTGCCCGGTAAGAGACCGAGGCTAGACCACGGTTGGTCTCGTGTCACAACCGAAGTTGAATTAGAACGGGATACGACTTAATAATAAAAAGATAATAAAACCGACTTGTGTGATTCATGTTTTGTGTAATGTATGTGTTTGTGCGTTCACCGCTTTTCTAATGCTTCGAATATGAGCTACACGTTTTAAACCGTGTTGTAGATGACTTGCAGGTTAGCGGACGCCGCCGAGTGAGGTGGAGGAGTGGACAACCGGGGTCTCCGCACATTATAGGAACAGGGATGGTTTTTGGTCATGTTTCATATCGTTGTTTCATGCGATGTTGTCGTACGTTTAGACTTTCGTATCGGGTTGTATTGTTTTGAGGACTCGGCTGAGTTTCCACCTTGTTTTTGCCACTCTTCGTTTTTCGCATTGCACTAAAAAACGTTTAAGTTTTCACCTTTATTTGTGCCTTGTTGGAAGGTCCGGTGAAATTGTTGTCAAGCTAAGCGATCGCGACCCATTGTGAGATCTCGCCCGTAGCATCCCGAGTCCCGCGGATTTGGGGTGTTACAAACATTGGTGATTTGCAGATTTGGCAAGATTGAAGGTTTTCATCCATTGACGTTGAGTAGTTCTTCTTTCCCCTTTTGTTTACTTTAGTTGTAGATCTGTATATGATTGTTATTGAGCTAGATCTTTGTGGTTTCAGGGAAGAATAGAGATTTGTTTATACAAGATCAATGAGGGATTGTTTCGTATAATTATTTGAATCGCTTTAAATCTTATGCAAAGGTTTGATTTTTACAGGTTAGAATTGGTATAAACCCACTTAACCTAAGTTGGAATTGAGTCGTAACTGAGATATTACTTCTTAGATACATTAAGAGAACTTGTTCCTAGGTAATAAAAGGTTGAATCTTTTATTGGATGGAATGTGCCATTATTCCTTTCTTTGAGACAATAATTCATGAGACATAACTGCTAAAGGGTTATTGTGTTTCCTTGATTGAAAGAATGAGGTTTATTGATTTATTTATTTCCCTCCCTTTACCTTGAAAGCCATAGGTATTAGGTGCGGACCTTATGTTCTTGAGACGTCACTGTAAAAGAACATTGATTTAAGAAAACATTCATCCCCGTATGCTTTTCAATCATATATGCCTTGTGATTGTCCTAAGTTCTTATGTGTAAACAATGCTTTTCAATCATAAATGCCTTGTGAGATTTTCCTAAGTCATTGTAAAAGAACATTGATTTAAGAAACATTCATCCCCGTGTTGTGTAGATGACTTGTACGTTAGGGACGCCGCCGAGTGAGGTGGAGGAGTGGACAGCCGGGGTCTCCGCACATTATAGAAGGGGACGTTTTGGGTCATGTTTCATATCGTTGTTCATGGATGTTGTTGTACGTTTAGACTTTCGTTATCAGGTTATGTTGTTTTTGAGGACTCCGGCTGAGTTTCCACGTTGTATTCTTACCTTTCAGTGTCTCACATACGTTATAAACGTTTTCGAGTTTTGCCTTTATTTGTGCCTTGTTGGAAGGTCCGGTGAAATTGTTGTCAAGCTAAGGGTCGGGACCCATTGTGAGGTCTCGCCCGTAGCATCCTGAGTCCCGCGGATTTGGGGTGTTACAAAAGTTGTATTAGAGCTCTAGGTTGACAACAATGACACTCGCAATCTTTTTAAAGGCCAAATGAGGAATAAATCATAACCCATACGGGTTCTGACTTTCGTTTTCAAAATCATGTGCATGAGTCGGGTTTGGGTTAGAATGTACGGGACCACCACTCCTTCCGCAAACCTCGGCGACATAGATCTCCGGATTAGAAATAGGTATATATAGTTATATATATATGACCTTAGGATGTTTGGGGATTTGTATGTACCTAGCTACGTATGTGGCCTTAGGATGTTTTGGACTTGTATGTTTTGGATGTGCTTGATGATAATGTTTACCTTTATGTTTTTAGAAGTTTATCATACGAGATTACATTAGTACCTACACGTTTATACATAAGTAAACGCCATACGCTATTAGATGGCACGTACGAGAGCTACCGCTTACGTAGGACCCGCCTGGGGTAGACCCCCTCTTTCTCCTACCATCCCGAAACGGGGACGAGTAGGAAAACCTCCAGGCGCGAGAGGTCGGGGACGTATCCCCATTGCGGACCCGCCAGTTGTGGATCCACCAACAGTTGAGGTTCCCATAGAGGACGTCGCCGAGATCATCGTTCTCGAGGCTGGGGATAGGACCGTTGGGAGGTCTGGGCGAAGAGTTCTCCATCTGTCAGGACCAAGGGAGCATCCATTGGAGCTACCGTGTTTGAGGACTACGTATGACGAGAACAATGGAGATAACAAACTTAAGTTCTTCGAGAAGACGCGTGGACACCTAAAGATGCGAATCGAGGAGGAGATGGGTGCATTCTAACAAGGTTAAAGGCGGTGTTCCATCACGAGAAGTGAATCTTTCCAAAGACGCTCCTAAGCTTTGGAGTCAAGATGAGAACGGGATCGAACCAAGTGTGAAAGATGTAAGATACCGTAAGTTAAGCTTACGAGGTACCATTAAGTGAAGAGTCAACATTACGAGAGTTATGAGAAGAATGGCAAGGTGGGGATTCACGCGGAGTTGACCGGTTTCCGTTATGACGATAAGGCGAAGAAACGCCAAAAAGGAGGAAGTATGTATAAATGATGATCCTAAGAAGATGAGAGCAACACGTGGATGCTAACTAACATTAGAGATTTTGAGAAGACGCACTTACAAGATATCATGAAGAGTGGTTAAGCCTATGAAGGCGAGTCATGTGACTCAACAACGCCGAGAAGGGTATATTTTTATCTCGCATAAGGAAAAGGAAGCGTGGAATGAAGAATGAGCTAACGGAGTTTAAGGTACCCCGAGAGGGTAGCCTTCATGAGAATGGTAACATGGAAGCATAGAAGAATGGTAAGTCATTGACATGTGAGAAGGTCAGTTTTTAGCTAATTGGTGACAACGGAGAGCGCGCATGTGCGGGTGGTCTATGGATGATGTGGGGGAGAGTAACCAGGCCGTGGAATCATAAAGGAACGGTAACAAGAGCTTAGATTATATCTTAAACTCTTGATTTGAAGTTGTTATGGAGAAGACCAGTTGCGAAAAGAGAGACGGTTATCTTCATTTGTACATCGATTACAATGAACCGAACAAGATTACAATGAAGAACAAGTACTCCCTTACCACGTATAGATGATCTACTCGACCAGTTGCAAGGGTCGGTGGTCTCTTCTAAAATCGAGTTAAGGTTTGTCTGTCACTAATTGAGAAGTCGAGACTGGGGTAGTGCAAACATCGCATTCTGGACAAACTATGGTCACTCCGAGTTGTAGTGATTCCATATGGCTTACTAATGCCCGAATAGGACATTCTGGCCTACTCGCGAAGAAGAGTGAAGTTGTATGACCCGTTTTCGCGGGATGACAACCCCCGAAGGATGTGAAAGAAGTTGCAAGTTTCTTAGATGGGCCGATCATTACCGGATTGTGGAGAGATTCTCCAAGTAACACCATCTATGGCTAACCTACTCCGGATGACGATGAAGTATGGAGTGGGAAGAAATAGACAATGGAGTTGTTGAGAGTTAAAAGGGGATTCATTGGTGCAACTGTTTTGGAAATTGCCTCAAGGTACGATCGGTTTGAAGTGTACAAGCGATTCTTCAAGACATGGTCTTGACTGAGTATCGAGAGACGATGTAAAAGTTATAGCATACATGTCTCGTTAGTAGAAGAAGGGTGAAGAAAAGTACTTCCTTCATTACTTAGAACTTGCAAGATTTGAGGAAAAGTAACATCAAAGTTTGGTTTGACAAGAACCAAGGCCAACGGTGTAAATTGGATGTTCTACCTTCTTTGTTTGAGACAAGCAAAGAAGAAACATAATGGAAATGTTGTAGTGAAGAAGACCCGAGAGGGAAGTTGAGTCTCCGATACATCGGACCTTTTTGAGATCTTAGCGCAAGTTGGGAAGGTGTTTTACCGGCTGGCATGGCTGCCGAGAGTAAAGGGTGTTCACCCGGAGTTTCAAGTGTATCAATCGATAGAGGAGGACATGCCGAAGACGGCTTTCAGGACGAGATACGGCCATTATGAGTTTGTCGTGATGTCATTCGGGCTCACGAATGCATCCGCCGTCTTCATGGAGTCGATGAACGGCATCTTCATCGACTTCTTGGACCAGTTCGTGGTAGTGTTTATAGACGACATCTTAGTCTACTCCCGGAGTAGGGAGGAGCATGAGGGACACCTGAGGACGGTGCTTCGAGTCCTCCAAGATAGAGAGCTTTACACTAAGCTCTCTAAGTGTGAGTTTTGGATGTCCGAGGTGGCATTTTTGGGTCATATAGTTTCCGCCGAGGGTGTCATGGTCGACCCGGAGAAGATAGAGTTTGTTTCCTCATGGCCGCCTCCTAGGACGGTCAAGGAGGTGCGTAGTTTCTGGGGCTTAGCGGGATACTACCGCCGTTTTGTTGAGGGTTTCTCCGTGATTGCACGACCGCTCACTTCCTTGCTGAGGAAGTCTACCAGGTTCGTCTGGTCCGAGCCTTGTCAGTGCGGCTTCGAGGAGCTGAAGAGGAGGTTGACCTCCGCCCCTGTGTTAGCCTAGCCTGAGGGTGTAGAGGATTTTGTGGTATATAGTGACGCCTCCAAGCTAGGCTTGGGGTGCGTTTTGATGCAGAGAGGTAGGGTTATCGAGTACGCTTCTCGGCAGCTGAAGCCGTACGAGGAGAATTACCCTACCCACGATCTTGAGCTAGCGGCAGTGATTCATGCCCTGAAGATCTGGCGACACTACTTGTACGGAGATACATGCCAGATCTTCACAGACCATAAGAGTCTGAAGTATATATTCACTCAGCGGGAGTTGAATAACCGCCAGAGGAGATGGTTGGAACTGTTTAAGGACTTTAACTTGGAGATTTTATACCATCCCGGGAAGGCGAACGTAGTCGCCGATGCTTTGAGTAGGAGGACACCTCGAGAGGAGGCTATAGCTCGGCTTACGGTTCAGCCTCAGTTACAGAGGGATTTGATAGGTTTGGAGTTGAATATCCGGTTCCCGGGTACGGACGGTCGTTTGTCCAAGTTAGAGGTATTACCTGACCTGTCCGGAGAGATCCTGCAGAAGCAGGAGAGATGTCTCATTTTGATGAGGATTTCCCGAGGAGAGGCACCGCAGTTTATCACGGGAGCAGACGGGATATTGAGACGTCAGGAGCGTAATTGTGTACCGTCGGATTAGGAGTTGAGAGAGCGGATTTTGCATGAGGCACATTCCACACCTTACTCGGTGCACCCAGGCGCGAGTAAGATGTACCAGGATATTAGGAGATCTTATTGGTGGGGCGGGCTCAAGCCCGATGTAGCTAGATATGTGGCCGATGCGCGACCTGTCAGCAGGTCAAGATCGACCACTAGAGACACGGAGGAGACTTCACCCACTGCCCGTGCCGCAGTGGAAGTAGGAGCTTCGATGCGATATGGGTAGTAGTAGATCGGTTGACGAAGACCACACGTTTCATCCATATACGGGAAACGTGGACGGTGAATCGTTAGCCGAGGAGTTTACCCGTCAGATTGTGAGATTACATTGAGTACCGAGGATCATCAACTCGGACAGGGACGTGCGTTTTACCTCGAGGTTTTGGCACGCGTCGATTGGGATGGAAACCGTATGAGGCATTGTATGGACGGAGATGTTGTACTCCCTTATGTTGGGACGAGCGGGGGAGTTTTAGCGTTGTAGCTCCAGAGCAGGTACAGAACGACGTGGCTGGAGTTGCTTTGATCCGAGAGAAGATGTTGACCGCGTAGAGCCGTCAAAGGTCGTATGTGGACAGGAGGTGTAGACCTCTCGAGTTCAAGGTAGGAGCTCAGGTGTGGTTGAGGGTATCACCTACGCGGGGCGTCAGAGGATTCGGCATTAAGGGGAAGTTAAGCCCCCGATATGTCGGTCCATTCAAGATCTTGGAGAGAGTCGGTGAGGTGGCATACCGGTTAGCATTGCCACCTCGGTTAGAAGGAATACATCTGTTATTTCACGTCTCTCAGCTGAGAGAGTACATACACGACCCGAGGCACATCATTAGCCACGAGGACCTAGTGGTCGAGCCGGACTATACTTTTGCAGAGCACCCGATAGCGGTTTTAGAGCAGAGTACGAGGCGCCTTCGATCGAAGGAGATACCGATGTTGAGAGTACAATGGTCGAGGCGAGGAGCCTATGAGGCTACATGGGAGACGGAGGATAGTATCCGGAGGAACTATCCTGAGTTTTACGCAGATTTAGCGACATCAATAGGACCGTCGGCCTAGCCCGGAGATCTTTCCTTGTTTGTTCTGTGTGTTTATGTTATGATGTGTTATGTGTTTTGTTGGGGTTATGAGTACCTTGTGAGGTCTTGATGTGATGCTTTACGTAGACTTGGATTAGAGCCGATAGTGTACGTTTATTGAGTCCCACGGGGTTACGAGACGGGTTGGTTGGAGAGTGTTGGGTTTAGCAAGTTTCGGGACGAAACTTGTTTTTAGGGGGGTTGGCTGTAACGCCCGGAAATTTATTCCGGACTTGGAACAATTTGTAGTTATCCCGTAATCCCGAGATGCCGAGAACCGGGATTTATTCATAAGAAAATCCCGAACCGACTCGTCGTTTTTCCTCTTTTTCCGCGTTCCGACCCTTCGTTCCGAGTTAAAAATAACAAAGGGTCATTTCCGACCCCTCGGCCCGTGGGGAGGGACAAGAGGTCGGCTGACCCCTTGGTCCTTTCACCCCTTTTCAGCCTTGTGTCCCATCTCTCTCTCTCCTCTCTTCTCTTTCACGTTCTTTTCCTCCATCACTCCCTTCCTTCCTTCCTTTCCATGGCTGCTCACCCCTTTCTTCTTCCCTCCTTAATCCATGGCCATGGATGAAGCTTTGAGAGGTTTTCACTCAAGTCCCTTGCATGCTTGTGTTCTTAGTTCGGTTAGGTCGAGGAGAGGTGCCTAAGACCAGTGGTGGGTGTTTGGAGAAGATCCAGCAAGAGGAGAAGAACTTTGGAGCCAAGGATCCACGATCGAAGACGAAGAAGACGACGCTCTACACAGAACCCGCGGGGCGGCTCAGCAAGGCCGCGGGAGTGTCCAGCCGCTGGGGCGGCTCAGTACGGCCGCGGGTGCGGCTCAGCACGCCGCGGGTGCAGCTCGGCACGGCCGCAAGGGCGGGGCCAGACCACGACTCCAAGGAGGCGGCCAGCCGCAGGGGCGGCTCGGCACGGCCGCAGGGGCAGCGGCAGACACGTGACTCCAGGCGGCAGCAAGGCGCAAGAGCGGCTCCTGGTTCCGCGGGGCGGCTCCTGGTTCCGCGGGGCGGCTCCTGTGTTCTGCAGGGGCGTCAGCTTGACTCCGCGGCTGCGGTTTCTGCAACAGTAGGCTTCTCCTCTCCTTCACTCCTCGTTCATTCCTTAGATTTGTTGTTGATTCATGTAGTAGCATGCCTAGGATGGATCTAGAATAGTGTGAGATGACACGTAGTGGTTGTGGACCTAGGAGCCCTTAATGCTCGATATATTTGATGGTATGAGCATGTGAGCATGGTGGATCTTCTAGGCTAGCTTGTGCCTCTTGGGTTGAGGATCAAGATCTTTGAGGTTATGAACTGTTGGGTGTTACTTTCATGTGTGGAGAGTGTGATGAGCATGATAGACCTAGTAGGCTTTTACTCGTTCTTGGGTTTTGAGTATGATCATATGAGAGTTAGTAGGTTGTTGAGATATCTCCTCATGCGTTGAGTGAGATGTGAGTATGAGAGATTCTAGATGTGGTCCTAGAATGAGAGGTCTCCTCATGCGTTGAGTGAGATGGGATTGTGAGAGATTCTAGGATGCGGTCCTAGAATGAGAGTCAAATGATCTTGCGTAGATCATTTGTGTAGAAGTCTTAGACTTCTTGAGTTGAGCGGGTTTTGATGGTTATCTTGTTGTGAGCAGGTTGTGTGCGTCTTCCCAAGGGAAGCAAGGGCGTTTTGTGAGTTAGCATTGGGACGAGGTAAGTCTCCGGACTTACTTAGCTCGTATTCTACGTATTAGCATTGATGTGTGTTTGGTGGTGTGTGTTTATGCTTTTGTTATGACAATGAAACCGGTAATTAGGACCACCGACCTTATATATATGTTGGCCCAATTGTATGATAACGGGCAGTGACATCAGCTGCCTAGCCCTGCGGAAGGTCTATGAGGTTCTCGGCGACGAGTCCGGCGGGTTAGATGGACGGGTGCATCCGTACCATTCCTTGCCGGTAAGGGACCGAGGCGAGACCACAGTGGTCTCGTGTCACAACCGAAGTTGAATTAGAACGGGATACGACTTAAAAATAAAAAGATAATAAATCGGACTTGTGTGATTCATGTTTTGTGTAATGTATGTGTTTGTGCCTTCACCGCTTTTCTAATGCTTCGAATATGAGCTAACGGTTTTAAACCGTGTTGTAGATGACTTGCAGGTTAGGGACGCCGCCGAGTGAGGTGGAGGAGTGGACAACCGGGGTCTCCGTACATTATAGGACAGGGATGGTTTTTGGGTCATGTTTCATATCGTTGTTCATGGATGTTGTCGTACGTTTAGACTTTCGTATCGGGTTGTATTGTTTTGAGGACTCGGCTGAGTTTCCACCTTGTTTTTGTCACTCTTCGTTTTCGCATGCACTAAAAACGTTTTAAGTTTTCGCCTTTATTTGTGCCTTGTTGGAAGGTCCGGTGAAATTGTTGTCAAGCTAAGGTTCGGGACCCACTTAACCTAAGTTGGAGGTTTTCATCCATTGACGTTGAGTAGTTTCTTCTTTCCCTTTTGTTACTTAGTTGTAGATCTGGATATGATTGTTATTGGCTAGATCTTTGTGGTTTCAGGGAAGAATATAGATTTGTTTATACAAAGATCAATGAGGGATTGTTCCGTATAATTATTTGAATCGCTTTAAATCTTATGGAAAGGTTTGATTTTTACAGGTTTAGAATTGGTATAAACCCACTTAACCTAAGTTGGAATTGAGTCGTAACTGAGATATTACTTCTTAGATACATAAGAGAACTTGTTCCTAGGTAATAAAGGTTGAACCTTTATTGGATGGAATGTGCCATTATTCCTTTCTTTGAGACAATAATTCATGAGACATAACTGTAAAGGGTTATTGTGTTTCCTTGATTGAAAGAATGAGGTTTATTTATTTATTTATTTCTCCCTCTTTACCTTGAAAGCAATAGGTATTAGGTTGCGGACCTTATGTTCTTGAGACGTCAGTGTAAAAGAACATTGATTTAAGAAACATTCATCCCCGTATGCTTTTCAATCATATATGCCTTGTGAGATTGTCCTAAGTTCTTATGTATAAACAATGATCTTGAACCTTTGGAATCCATTTTCTTGCCTTTAACTTGATTTTTCTTTTTCTTTGTTTTTATTTCCATTTAGAAAAATGCTCTTGATTGAAGGTGACATTCAATTGAAAGCAACCCAAAAACTTTCCAAAACTTTTGATCTTTTTTTCTCTTATCTTTTCCAACTCCCTTTCTTTATTTGAGATATATTCTATATTTAATCATTGCTGCAAATTAATCATTTCAGTCTTTGTGTTCGACCATGGAATACTTGACCTACTTCGCACGATCCATACATTGTGGGTTCGTTGCTATTTAGGGAATTTATTACAAGTCATAAATATTAAAACTATCCCTTCCTAGTTTTGCTATCCTGTGAGCTTCTATCTATTTTGATAGGGATTTATAGGGGTGTAAAACCAGCAAACACTCCTCTTTCAAATCTCCTTTTAAAAGTCAATTATTACATCCATTTGGTATATTTCTAGGTTTTTTTTCTAATGTTGTTATGGCTATCAACACTCTTATTGATGTTATTCTCATTACCGGAGAATATGTGTCAAAGTCAAGGCCTTCTTTTTGCAAGAATCCTTGCACTATAAGCCTAGCCTTGTGTTTATTTATGGAGCCATCGGTTTCCAACTTACATATGAAAATCCATTTGCTTACAAGTGCTTTACACCCTTGCGGTAAGTCAACTAACTCACATGTATGATTTTGCATAATGGAGTCAATCTCACTTGGGACGGATTCCTTCCAAGAAGGTGCATCTGGTATAGACATAGCTTAAGCATAAGTTATTGGTTCTTTCTCTAAAAGAAAAGCCATTATGAACTTATGTCCAAAAACTATCTCTTTTCAAGCTCTTTTGCGCCGTCTAGGTTCAATCTCCTGTCGAGATATTTTGCTCTATCGAGGTTCATCCTCTATGTCTATATCGGGTATAATCGTTACTTCATCTCGTTGTTCACGAGTACGTTTAGGATATTATTTACCCTTGCACGAAAAAATGTCTTCAAAGAAGGACGCATTCCATGATTCCATAATCGTATTAACACGGATATCCGTCATTTCAGATTTGCATACCATAAATCGATAAGCGTTATTGCTATGTGCATGTCCAATAAATATACAATCAATAGTTTTAGGTTCAATGGTAACCCTTTTTTGAGGTGGTACAACCACTTTTTTCAAGCTCCCCACACTTTGAGGCATTTGTACGATGGTACTCTACTATGCCAAAGTTCAAATGGTGTTTTGCTTGCTACCTTATGAGGTATTTTGTTGAAGATGTAACGGTGGTAACTAGAGCTCTCCCCACATGAACTAGGCTTGCCCATATTTCTACAACATTGCGTTTAACATTTCTTTTAGAATTTGTTTCTTTTTCTCCGCAACTCCATTGGATTTTAGAGAATAAAGAGAAATCGTTTAATGTATTATCCCATGTGCTCTACAAAAAACATAGGGTTCATCATATTTCCTCCTCTATCAATTCAGATAATTTTTTTGTCCTTTTTACAAGTTGATTTTCTACTTCCAACTTGTACTCTTTTAACTTTTTCCAAAAGTTTCACCTTGTTTCTTAGCAAGTATATATGGAAGTATTTCGTGCAATCATCTATGAAGGTTACGAAGTACTTTTTACTGCCTAGTTTGCATAAACTTCAAATTAGTTCTGAGAGGTTCGGTTGTACGTTCCACTTGTGGAGAAGGCGTTTTTGTGAGTTTTTCATGTACACAAACTTCACATTTGTTCTTATTTAGTTTGTTCTTAGGTATTAGGTTCAAATTCATAAGTAGTTGAATTGACTTGTAATTTACATGCCCTAACTGTTCATGTCAAACATTGAAAGATACGATATTATAAGCCGAAGGAATATTCTTATTCAGTTCAACATTGTTTGACTAACCTTTTGAGAAAAACCCATTACATTCATTTTGAACAAACCATCTTTCAGGCAGCCCTTGCCTACATATGATAAGATGTTTTTTATGCTATCTTTTGTAGTATTATTTTTATGTGTTTTCCTTAGTTTTTGCATGGGATAAGGCGTTTAGATCTTTGTTAGTGCATAAATACATTAAAAAATGTATACTCCTCTTTGCCTCTTGTGTTTAGGTATTTTAGGTTCAAATTGGAGTTTAAAGAGATGAAATACATCAAGGCTAAGGAATCTCACATCATCTCATCATCCATGGAAAGCAAGGAAGGAAAGCAAGAAGAAAACCCCGGAGCAACAAAGGAGAAAAGGCCCAAATCTAAGAAAGAAAGGTTGAAGACTCATCAAGGAGATTGCAAGTTCACTAGATTGAGTGAAGTGCTCACTGGATTAAAGAAGACTTCTCACTCGCACAATGAAGATGAAGCACTCGATCTAGGAAGACTTAGGCTCTCCATGCAAGCTAGAATTCTAATGAGTTGATCAAGTGAAGATCCACTTGCAAGAGGAAGACTTGCCACCCGATTGACCACTCGATCGATGTGGATGTGAGCCAAACATGCCAAGCCAAAGCCAACCTTGTCCTTCAAGTTTGCCATTCCACTCGAATAAAGAAGAAAAGTCACTCGGCCGAACTACTTCCAACATGGATCGACTAGAATGGAAAGATCGGTCGAAGAAGAAAAAAAGGAAAAAAGTTCATTTATACTCGATCCAGTGAAGTGTAAACGTCGATCGAGTAAAATGGAAAACTCAGACAAAGAACAAAGTGTAACGACCAACCACTTGACTTAGTTAGAAAATATTCATTTTGATGAGTTGGCAACATATATAGGCCTATATAAAGGGCTTAACTGCATTATATTTAAATATCTCATACACTTTAGGTATAGATCACAACAAATTCTATGTCTTTTCTTATTACATAGATTCAAGGTATTCTTGGTGTTCTTGAGTGAAAAAGCTTAAGGAAGTGAAGTTTGATTCATTTGCAATCTTGTTTTCATCATAACTTTTGTTTGGTAAGTCCAAATCACTACATTCTTTTGCCTTTATTCCTTTTTTATTCTCTCTTTCATATCATGTAATTGATTTCTTGATTTTAGATATATGATTTCACAATTATGTGTGAGTAGTTCTATATTAGGGTTGAGATTGAAAACTCCATATCCAAGCTATGTCCTTTGAATTGACGTTATGCCTTGAAATAAATGAGTATCAATGCATGTTAGTGAGTTTATAGGAGAGACTTAGCCATTTTGAATGTTTAATCAAGCAATATGAATGTCGGAAGCTAGATTTTTATCTAGATTGTGCTTCTTGTGCACATTGTTTAGTTTCAAGCATGCTTCTATGTTCTTATATGACCAGATATCAAGGATGAGACTCATAAGTGATTTCTTTGTTAGTGATGCTTGTTTAGATGCCTATCCATGCTAGAGTATGTGTAGATAGGGCCAAAAGGATGGCTTCAATGCTTGCTTTGTGTTAATCCATGCTAAACTAAGTTGATTTATGCTTTCAAATAGCAAACACCATGTGATGCTTGTATGTCTTGATTTAGAGATTAATAGTGACTTATAGTTGCCTTTCAACATTTGAATAGCAAACAACGTGTGGCACTTGTTGTTTGGATGACTCGTGCTTTGATTTTCACATGCCTAACAGTCTACATAAGTTTAGTAACATTGACTTGTTACTTGATCATCTAAGTTCTAATATTATCCTAGATTGACATAACATCTATTTCATGTGGCTTAGCAACGGTTTGGAGGAACTAACCCCAACCCCTAATTGTTTTTCCATACTTGGAATTTGTGATTATGATTTAACATGCTAGTTACTCGGTTGAAGGCAACTGCTTTGTTTTGTCACTCGATCCACGTTGACTAATACACTCGATCGACGTGTATTAGTCCCTTGATCTTTGTTGATCTTTTTTCCCTGAAACTTGTGTGATCACTTGATCCCTTTTTCCTTTCTTTTGCACACTTGCATTTGTTTAGAAAATTTCTTAGAACATGGTGGGGATAACAAGGTCCTTTGGGAGATGACCTTGATGATCATATCATATATTTACATTGACATGGACATGCGCTTGTGATTTTATATGACCTTCCCCTAGAGTGTTTGCTTTCTTGTTTTTACACTAGTATCACCCCACACTCGGGTATCGTCAACATACACTAGTACAAGTATCAATATAGGCAGTATTTAGACCATCACGTTTAAATAAAAATTGTTGTTAAAAAATGTTTTAATGGTGTTTTATAAGATAAACGTCATATTTGATTGAACGAAAAATTTTCACGGAAATTTTAAAACGCCATGAAATTTTTTACGGAGGAAACATCATTCAATATATGGCATTTTAAAAACGCCATGGATTATTAATGGGGGAATCCACGAAATTAAAAGTGTCAAACACAAGTAAGATGATTGCATGTTGATTGTCGGTACACAGTACACGTCTCGTACCACTTTGTTAATCGGGACAAAGAACAACACGCATACTAGTCTTGTAGAGAGAGCGTGCCACCGCCACATGTCGAAAAGGAATGAGGGACCCACTTTCTCCTTTCAATCCCCATTCTCATTCCCATTTATTGCATATATTCTATATTCAACCCCTATAAATCTTTTGTCAAACATCACCATTATATCTCCTCTTTATTCATTTATTCTCTATACCTTTTCTTTCTTGACAAGGAGAAATTTGACTTAATTTGCCGCTCTCCTTCCTCCAAACGATTTGATTTTGTGTCTTTCTAAACAATGCAAATTCATGGAACTCTTGTAAGTTCATCGTCGTGATCCTAATTGATTATTACTTTGTCGATTGTTAAATGATTTCTTCCCTTTTCGACTTTTTTTCTCCTTATGGGTTTTCTTACTTTTTCATCAAATCACGATTTTATGCCTATATTTGCAGCTTTCCGCCTTAATAGTCAATATATATCATATTCTACACTTGGGTTTTTCTTTTGGGTTTGTGTTTTCTCTGGTCTTTATTTCATTCACTTCATATCCATCCACGTAAGCCAAGCTTTCAACTATCGAACTTGTTTGGAGATGGGTTTATAGTATTTTTTTCGTACATATTATATATATATATATATATATATATATATATATATATATATATATATATATATATTATGTATTAGGGTTTTCACCATCTAGGTGAAGGATTTGAATTTAAGTTTATAAGGTTATATTTTGAGATTTGTAGTTAGAATCTTGAGAGTGGTGGAGGGCAATTTTGTCAGGCGTGAGCATGAACCCTGTTGTTCATTCATACGACGGGCCCTTGGGTTGAAAGGGTCAACGGTGCCGGTGAACCTTGTCCAAAACAATGATTTGCATGACCTAGAGCTCTTATAAGGATCCATGATCCAAAACAACAATTTGCAGATTCAGATGAATCCATCGGAAATTGCAACAAGGTTTGTGAGGAAGAATATCGAAACTTGAAGGAAGAAGGGGATGATGCCGGGAAAGGGAAGAGCTCAGCCCTTTGGTAGCTCATAAAATGGAGTAACTTCATGATAACTAACATGTCCCAAGCATAGTATGTAAAAGGATGCAAATATATGCAATAAAAATGTCACGAAAGCATGCATACACTCAAGGATATCACTTAAAACCGCAAGTGAACGGCCGTGTCAATGTAAATATATCACTTATAATGTCAAAATTGTCTCCCAAAGGACCATGTTATCTCAATTTTTCTCTAAGAAGCCAATTAGATGCATGCAAGTGTATGAAAGAAAGCAAAAATGGATCAAGTGATCATGCAGAAAAACAGGGTTTTGGTCAACATGTGTCGACTTTTCAAACAACTATGATCGAGTTTTCAGTCAACGTCGATCGATTTCAGAACATAATAGGTAAACTACGATTGAGTAGAAAGCAGGGGATTTCATGGGTTAAAATTCAATAAGGTAAATGATTAGGGATTGTGGTTAATTCATCCAAATTCTCAGTAATCCACATAGAAGTATGATGTTATGCCATTCTAAGATTATGAGAGTTATGATGAACAAGTAAATAAATCAATGCATACTCAACAAAGATAACATGATTATGCATGTGATTAATGTAAACATAGTTGTCAAACATACAAGTGTCACATGATGTTTGTTATTCACAAGTATTGTAAGACAACTTAATGAGCACAACCAAGATAAATCAACTCATACAAGCATCACATGGTATTTTCTATTTGCAAGCATGATTCAATCTAGATTAGCATGGATTAACACAAAACAAGTAGTAATCATACAAGCATCACATGGTGTTTGCTATTTGCAAGCATGAATTACATCATCTAGCAATATTAGCATCTAAACAATCATCACTATCAATGGAATTACTTATCAACCTCATCCATGATAGCCGGTCATCAAATAAACACATAAACATGCTTCAAACTAAACAATGCGCCTACAAAGGAACAATCTAGGTATCAAATCTAGCATCCGACATTCAAATTAGAACAAGCATGACATAATTCAAAAACGGCTAGATCCATCTTATATGCACACTAACATACATTAATTATCATTTATATCTTAGGCATAACATCAATTCAAGTGGACATAGCTTGGATTTGGAGTATTCACCCCAAATCCCTTATATAGGACTACTCACTTATGACCGAAAAATCAACCATCATAGATCCGAAAATTGGAGACACAATATGAAGCTAGAAGTAAAATGATGAACAATGGTGAAAGAATCGAGTCAAACGGAGTTACCAAAAAAGTTATGAGGATAACTAGGTAGTTATTGAATCAAAATCTCCCAAATTCCAAGAACTTTAAGAACTTCAAAATATCTTCCAATAAATTCAGCCAATGAGAATGGAGAGAAGTTTTTTGTGAATTGTTGTGTTAAAAGGTGGATAATAACAATATATAGACTAACAAATTGCCAACTCATCAAAAAGGAATCTTCTTGTAACAAACTCCCAGATAAGCCGTCTCAACTCTGATCAACATCGATCGATTTTCATGACCTACTCGATCGATGTTGTAGGCTTCACTCGATCGAATTTCCTCCAGTCTTCCTTATCTTCCGATTTTGTTATACTCGATCCACGTTGAAGCTTAAGGCGGTGAGAGAGTTTTCAACGTCATTCGACTTGATTCTTATGCCTCAATCGAGTGGCCTTGGTTAGAATGACAACTGATTGGATTCCTTCCTAGAATGAATAAGTGTTGTGGATTGACTTGGCCTTGTCTTCCTCTGTCGACTTTGATGTACTCTTCCATCAAGTGAACATAAGTCGATCTTTGACACTTGGTCTTCTCCAAAGTGAGTGTTTGGCTTCTCTTCTATGGTCTCGAGCCTTTCATGCATGCTCTTGGGCTTTTCCTTGCTTATCTTCCTTGCTTCCATGATGATGATGGGTAGAGTGAGCTTCCTTAAGCTTGAGTGATTTATCTCTTTTAAGCACCAAAGTAGTCCTAAGCACTACACAAGAGACAAAGGGGAGTAGATATTATTTGATGCAAATAAGCTCCAACTAAGATGTAAATGTCTTATCCCATGGAAAAACTAAGGAAAACACATTAATAGAACACTAGAAAAGATAGCATGAAAGCATGTTATCAATAATGACGGTTTCATACATGGATAGGATGTTTCAACTCCAATGGGGATGAATCTACAATAGAATGGGAAATGGAGGGAAATTTTTAAGGTGATGTTTGAACGAGGACTTTGTGTATCTCACCAACAATGTGAAGATAAGTTCAACCACTTGAAAAAGAGGTATAAGAAGTTGAATGACATCCTCGGGAGAGGAATGCCATGCCAAGTTGTGGAGAACCCGGTGCTACTAGACATGTGGATCACATATCCGACAAAGCCAGGGATAAAGTGAGGAAGATATTGAGATCAAAGCATTTGTTCTATGAACAAATGTGTTCTTAACATAATCGGAAAATGTTATTTTTACCTCACGACCCGACAATACGAAGGGCGGTTCAATTGGCCATTGGTGATCCTAGAAGGCTGCAATCCGATGTTGACCATGAGGGAGATGATCACAATGAAGGTAGAAAAGGCCTTATATCCGGTTCGGATAAGAGAGGATAAAGACGCGGTTGTTTGAGATGGAGCAACGAAAGTTGAAATTGGAGAAGCAACGGTTCAAGTGGGAGACACTTAGTAGGAAGAGAGACATGAAGTTGGAAAAGATGAAGATTGAAAATGAGAGGATAAAGAGTAGATAATTTGCATATGGTTGTGGAGCTCAAGAACTTAGTAATGCATGGAGGGAATCCTCCTTTTTAGTTTTTATCTCTCCTTTTATCTTTCTCAATACTCTTGCATGGAAACATAATAATATATCAACCAATACTTCATTATTCTTGCACTAGTACAGTTATCAATATAAACGGCATTTAGACTATGACATTTGTCGTTAAAAAATGTTTTAATGGCAATTTATAGGATAAATGCCATCTTTGATTTAATGAAAAATTTTCACAGCGTTTTTAAAATAGCATGAAACCTATAGCGTTTGCGAAACACCATGAAATTTTCACGGATTATTTCCCACAAATAATTATGGAGTTTTTAAAATACCATATATTCCATGACATTTATGAAACGCCATAATAAAAGTGGTTTTAAAAAATGCCATTAAATTTTGGTGAAAAAATCCACAAAATTAAAAGTGTCAAAAGCAAGCAGGATGAATGCATGTTGATCGTCGGTACACCGTACACATCTCGTACCACTTTGCTAACTGCGATAAAGAACAACATACTAGTCTCGTGGAGAGAGCGGGCCATTGCCACCTGCCGAAAAGGAAAGCGGGACCCACTTCCTCCTTCCCATTCTCATATATTGCATCTCTTCTATATTCAACCCTATAAATCTTCCGTCAAACATCACCATTATTTCTCTTCTTTTTCATATATTCGCAATACCTTTTCTTTCTTGAAAAGGAGATATTTGCCCTCTTACCAAAAAAAAAGGAGATATTTGTCCTAATTTACTGATCTCCTTCCTTCAAAGGATTTGATTTTGTGTCTTTCTCAACACTTCAGATTCATGCAACTCGTGTAAGTCCATCTTTGTAATGCTAATTGGCTATTACCCAATTGATTATTGAATGATTTCTTCCCCTTTTCAGATCTTTTCTCCTTTTGTGTTTTCTTACTTTTACATATCTCATCACAAATTTTCTGTTGATATTGTAGCTTTTTTCCTCAATATATATAATATTCTACACTTGATTTTCTTCTTTTGGGTTTGTGTTTTTTCTGGTCTCTAATTCGCTCACTTCACACACACACACACACACATATATATATATATATATATATATATATATATATATATATATATATATATATATATATATATAATATTATGAATCAAGGTTTCCACTATATAGATATAGATGAAGGACTTGAATTTGACTTTGTAAGGTTGTATTTTGTGGATTGGAGTTAGAATCTTGAGAGTGATGGAAGGTAATTTGTCAAGTGTGAGCATGATCCCTGTTGTTTCTTTCTACGACGCCCATGGATTAAAAGGGTCAACTGCGTCGGGGAGCCTCGTCCAAAATAACGGTTTGTATGACCTTGATATTCATCAAGGATCCATGATCCAAAACAAAAATTTGCAGATTCAGAAGAATTCCATCGGAAATTATTGCGATGTTGGTGAGGAAGACGATGGACATGTGAACGGAGAAGGGGTTGATATTGGGAAAGGGAAGATCTCATCCCTTTGGCGGCATATAAAATGGAGCAACTTCATGATCAAATTCCTGATAACGACAGTTTCATACATGGATGAGGATGTTGCAACTCCGATGGGAAGAAATCTACAAAAGAAGGGGAAATGGAAGATAGTTTCGAAGGTGATGTTTGAACGAGGACTTTGTGTATCTCCCCAACAATGCGAGGATAAGTTCAACAAATTAAACAAGAAGTATAAGAAGTTGAACGAAATCCTTGGGAGGGGAACATCATGCCAAGTTGTAGAGAACCCGGTGCTACTAGACATGATGGATCACATATCCGACAAAGTCAAGGATGAAGTAAGGAAGATCTTGAGCTCAAAGCATTTGTTTTATGAACAAATGTGCTCTTATCATAAGCAGAATAGGTTATTTTTATCCCATGACCTAGCAATACAAAGGGCGGTTCAGTTGGCCATTTGTGATCCTAGAAGGCCACAATCTGATGATGGCTATGAGGGAGATGATCACAATGAAGCTAGACAAGGCCTTGTTTCCGGTTTGTCTAAGAGGATGAAGTAAGGAAATACACAAGAAGAATTTGGGGATTTTGCGCTGCGTAAGGAGAGGATAAAGATGCAGTTGTTTGAGATGGAGCAACAAAAGTTGGAATTGGAGAAGCAGCGGTTCAAGTGGGAGAGGCTTAATAAGAAAAGAGACAAGCAATTGGAAAAAATGAAGATGAAAAATGAAAAGATGAGAGTAGAGAATTTGCAGATGGCTTTGGAGCTCAAGAAATTGAAAATGCGCACAAGGAATCCTCCTTTTTAGTTTTTAGCTCTCCTTTTTTTCTTTCTCATTAATCTTGCATGGAAACATAATAATATTTCAACAATACTTCATTATTCTTGCATATGTCCCATTTTTTTACAATACACGTGTATCATAAACTAGGTTCACCATGAAACCTTTTTTTTACATAATATGGAACCATAAAAGAGGTTCTTCCTTATGTCGGGTACTTATAGAACTTCACAGAGAATCAGAGTCTTCTCCGACATCATCTTCAGACAGACCCGTCCATGACCTTCAACACTAGAGGTCGTAGAGTTACCCATGAACACCAGTTCTTCATGCGTGTTCTTTTGGTAGTGGTGGAACAATCCTTTGCCAGCGTATATATGTTTGGTAGCACTTGTATCGTACCACCATTTAGTAGGATTTCTTCTTCCATGCTCACTTTTGATACCATGACATATAAGGCATTTCGTGTGGGGTCATTTTCATGAACATTGTCTTTAGTCTTCACCTTACGAAGATCAGTCTTGCAACGACACGCGTCAGGCTTGTGCCTTAGTTTGCCACATATGTGACACTTCCCGTTGAACTTCTATGCAGGTTGCTTCTTCGAGCCTTGAGGTTGAAACTTGTGCTTCTTCCTATTACCATGCTCAACCATGTTTTCCTTTTCAACTCCTTGGTTGTTACTAGTAATTGGATTCTGGTTTGTTGATTCCACCTTTAGTCTTTCCATTAAGTATTCGAATTTCATAACATTCCTCTTGTGTTTCAAATAGCTCTTGAAATCATTCCATGCCGGTGGAAGTTTTTCAATGATAGAACGTCTCATCGAGTTTCATCCTCTCAGCTAAGATCTCACGCACCAGTAACTGACATGTCTATGCTTGTTCTATGATAGGTTTAAATTCTACCATTTTAAAGTCGTATAACTTCATCAATGCAAACTTTTTTGTACCTTCATCATTTATCTTGTATACGTGTTTTAAAGCTGACCATAGTCCCTTGGAAGTCATAATCTCGTTATATTTTATCACTCAGACAATTCAGGATCCATTCCTTACACATCAAGTCAACATGGAATCACGCGTCATACATGGATTGCATACGTGCACATGTGTTGTTAGGTGGGAGATGTGATTGATCTTCCCTTAAGTACTTGACTACTTTGGATGTCGTCCAGAAGAACAACATTTTCTGTTGCTAGACTTTGAAGTCCATACCTTGAAACTTTTTTGACAACAATGCATCATGCATTTATCCATGAATGAGCGGTTGGGTAGGAGGAGACGGTAGTAGTATCAGATCCACTCCCTATTTCCATACGGAAAAGGCAGCGGAGTAACCTTGGGGTGTTCTCCTTATCTCCTGATCCGGTCCCACGCGTGGTTCCGCCCGGTAGATGCACTCCTCACACACTAGTCCCAAAAACAATATTGGGTGTCGGCGCTGGAGGATTGACAGAAGGGTTGACAACATTGTCAGAGGCATCAAGAAGATCATTTTTTCCCATATTTTAATCTGATTCAGAAAAGCAACCCTTGATCATTAGGAATTTATAAACTTTAATTAATCAACCCAAGTATAAAGTCGAAGCAGGATGGATACTCTTTAGTTTTCAAAGTGATAACGATCGGGACAAAGTGCTAAAAGGTGGACCTTACACCATCCATAACCGCCCATTGATCCTCAAACTGGTGCCCGGCAAATTTGCCTTCAACCGCAAGGACATTGCCACGGTTCCGTTGTGGATTAGAGTGACCGGCCTTCCCAATGAATTTTGGACCCCGGAAATACTCGGGTGAATAGGATCTATGGTTGGAAAACCACTTTTTATGGATCATGTTACGGAGGAAAGGAAAAGAGGCTCGTATGCTAGGGTCTTGACTGAGGTGAACCTAGCCGGAGATATGAAGAGAGAGGTGGATCTTGACTTTGATGATGGAGTATCGCTTACGTGCTCTCTTCTCTATGAGAATGAACTTGCCTATTGTCGGCAATGTTGTCAATTTGGACACAAAGAGAATGAGTGTCAATTTACCAACACAAGGAAATACATAGGAGGCCGGCCACGTCATAACAAGAGACAAAGGAAAAGAGCCGCTCCGAAGAGTGATGTGGGAGGACAACAAAGACATGAGGCGAATGTCACCATTAAAGAGGCGGGTAAGGAGGCACACCAAGGCCCAGTGGCCAATAAAACCTTACATACCACGGTAACAAAAGATATTGATCCCAAGACCCTCGAGCCGATCAAGGCATTGAGTGAAGAGACCAAGGAAGAGTCGGATAGCTCTGAGGAGGAGTCAAGTGAAGAGGGCATTAACTCTGACAATGTTGAGGATGCTAGTCAAAGTGAGGAGGACGAGGAAAATAAGGATGGAGAGGAGATAGCCCAGGAAACCAATGAAGGAAACAAAAGCAATGTGGAAACTAAAGAAGAAGGAGAATTTACCCCGGTCTTGACTAAGAGCCAAAGACGCATCGTTAGAAAGCTTCAAAAAGAGATTGAGAGAACAAAGGCGAGTACGCCCACCCTTATAAGCGCTAAACAACAACTTGTAACCACTAAGAGGATGAGCAAGAGAATCATGACAAAGGAATTAGAGGGAGCAAGGAACCCGATGACGATAGGAGGGGGGAAGGGCAACCAAGTTGGTTCCCAATGACGGTCTTCGCGTGGAACATCCAGGGGTTCAACCATCCCCGATTACAAAATGGTGCTCTTGCTTTGATGAATGAAGTCAAAGCTTCCCTTTGTTGTATACTGGAAACTAGATTGGATGCTACGAAGATTAATGTGGATGAGCTTATGAGGCGAAAATTCGAAGGATTGAGTTACGCTCACAATTTTACTCTTGATAGAAGATGTAGAATGCTCATGATGTGGAACACTAGAGAGGTTGAGGTGACTATGATAAATGTCGCAACCCAAACCATGGCTTGCAAAGTCTACTGCCGTAGCACTAAGCTTACCTTTGGAGTCTGTTTTGTACATGGTGACCGAAGTGTTCCAAGCAGAAGAGAAATATGGCACTCCGTCCGCCTTTGTTTTGAGAACCATGACCTCCCTTGGTGTGTGCTTGGGGACTTCAATAGTGTTTTCTACCCGGATGAGCGTATTAACGGTGAACCGGTCTGCATGTATGAATGTAGAGCCATGTATGAGGCGTGTCAAGAGCTTGGCCTCACCGATGCTCCTTCATCGGATAGCAACAAGTTCACTTGGACTAGCGGCACCAAGTGGAGTTGGATTGACCGAATTATGGTGAATAGGAATTGGTTGGAGCATGAGATGGTTTGTAAGGCTAACTTTGTTGAGAAATGGCATCTCTCGGACCACAAAGCTTGCATTTTCAACTACAAACATCACATTAATGAAGGTAGGAGGAACTTCAAGTTTTACAACATGTGGACGGATCATGCAAGCTTTGAAGAGGTTGTAAAAGTTAATTGGGTTTGCATGGAGCGGGGCACATACCAATACCGCCTTTGCAAACTACTTAAGGGTATGAAAGAGCCCCTTAGAAGACTTAATCATCTTCATTTTGCTCATATATCCGAGAAGACTAAGAGAGCCAATGAAAGATATGCTTCTTCCCTAGATAATCTCCAAAATCAGCCGGAGAATGAGGTGGCTAGGCGGAACATGATACATGCGAAAGGAGAGGCGGATAGACTTAACATGGCGGAATATAGCTTCTTTGCACAACAATTCAAAGCTAGGCACACTCTAAAGGCGGACAAGACGACTAGATACTTCCATGGGATTATGAATGGAAAGAGAAGACGGGGTCACACGAGCCATGTTACAAGAACCGATGGCAGCCATACGTCCACGAACGAGGAGCTTGCCATGGAGTTTATTGATTATTACAAAGGAATCTTCGGCATGGAGTCCGAGAATGCCTCTCTTGACCATACCCTCTTCTAGGATGGTGTCAAGGTTAACCATGAGGATAGGGAGAGACTTACCCAAGAGGTTACGAATAAGGAGATAAAAGAAGCTCTTTGGCAAATTGAAAACAACAAGGCTCCGGGGCCCGATGGCTTATCGGGCAAATTCTTCAAGGCTGCTTGGGACGAGGTTGGTAGTGAACTTTGTGTGGCGGTTAAGGAGTTCTTCCGCAACAATAAACTCCTTGGGCAAATCAACCACACCGTTGTGTCCGTGATCCCTAAGAGTGACGAACCGAGTCGTGTTGAACATTATCGACCCATATCTTGCTGCAACGTGGTCTACAAAGTGATCACGAAGATCATGGCTACTAGGCTCTCTCCATGCCTCTCTTACCTCATTGATAAAGCCCAAGCTGCCTTCGTCCCGGGGAGACACATGACCGACAACATATTTCTTGTCCAGGAGTTACTCCGCCGTTACAACGCCAAGAGAGATACCCGACGATGCTTCCTTTATATTGATCTTGCTAAGGCCTACGACACCGTCTCTTGGAGGTATCTTCAATTCGCCATGGAATGCCTGGGCTTCCCCGAGCAGTTTATTGAGTGGGTACTTGTAACATCCGGAATTTTTATTCCGGACTTAGAGCGTTTTGTAGATCTTCCCGCAGGCACGAGGGGCCGAGTGCCGGGATTTATTCCTAAAATCCCGAGCCGACTCGTCGTTATTCTCTTTTCCGCTTTCCGACCCTTCGTTCCGAGCTGAGGTGACAAGAGGTCATTTTCGACCCTTCGTTCCTAGATGAGGTGACAAAAGGTCATTTCCGACCCCTCGTTCCAATATGAGGTGACAAGAAGTCAGCTGACCCCTTGATCCCCTCTCCCCTTTGGCAGCTCTTGTCCCCTCTCTCTCTCTCCTCTCTTCTATTTCACGTTAGTCACCTCCCTCTCTTCCTCTCTTCCTCTCTTCTCTTTCTTTGCTCTTCTTCCATCTTGGGAGCTCTTGCATGTATGGACTACAGTAGAGGGAATCCAGATCAAGTGTGGTAAGCTTCTTCCTCTTTCTTCCTTCCCCTTCATTGTTGTTTTCCCTTTCTTCTTCCCTCCTTCATCCATGGTCATGGATGAAGCTCTTGAAAAGCTTTTTCCTCAAATCCTTGCATGTGCTTGTTCTTAGCTCGTTTAGGTCATGAAGAGGAGTCTAAGATCAGTGGTTGGTGTATGGAGAAGACCCAGCAAGGAGAGGAGGACATTGGAGCCAAGGATCCACGGTCGAAGACGAAGAAGATGACGTTCTACTGCTCAAACTGCGGGAGCGGATCACTAGAGCCGTAGGGGCGGACACAAAGCCGCAGGGGCGGACACAGGCCACTACGGGGGCGGCTCAGGCGGCCAGGAGGTTCCAGGAGGCGCAGGCCCGGCGCCAGGATCCGCAGGGGCGGCGCCAGGAGGCCGTAGGGGCGGTGACTGCTCCGCAGGGGCGCCAGCTTGACTCCGCGGCTGCGTTTTCTTCGATAGTATGTTTCTCTTCTCCCTTCCTCTTTGTTCCTTCCTTAGTTATGTAGTTGTATCATGTTAGTAGCATGCCTAGGATGGATCTAGAGTAGCTTGAGAATGCCACTTAGTGGTTGTGAACCTAGCAGCCCTTAAGGCTCGATGTAGTTGATGGCTACGAGTGTGTTGAGCATGATGGACCTTCTAGGCTAGCTTGTTCCTTCTTGGCTGAGGTTTAAGATCATGTGAGGTTATAAACTATTGTGAGTTGCTTTCATGTCTTGAGAGTGTAGTGAGTACCTTGGACCCTAGGATGCATTCCTAGCTTGAGGGTTAAGTGATCTTGCTTAGATCACTAGAGTGAAGTCTAAGACTTCTTGAGCGTGAGCATGTGTTGATAGTATATTCTCTTGTGAGCAGGTTGTGGGCTTCCTCCCTAAGGAAGCGAGAGTGTTGTGAGTTGAGTGTGGTGACGAGGTAAGTCTCCGGACTTACTTAGCTCGTATTTTACGTATTAGCATTGATGTGTGTTGGTGATGTTTGTGTGTGTGTTATTGTTTATGTTATAAACAACTAAACCGGTAAATAGGACCACCGACTTTATATTATTTTGGCCCAAGTGTATGATAACGGGCGGTGACATCATTTGCCTAGCTCTTGCGAGAGTCTAGGAGGTTCTCGGTGACTAGCCCGGGTGGGTAGACGGTCGGATGCATCAGTATCATTCCTTGCCGGTAAGTAGGGACCGAGGCGAGACCACGGTGGTTCTCGTGTCACAAACCTAAGTTGAATTAGAACGGGATACGACTTAATAATAAAAAGATAATAAACCGGACTTGTGTGTTTGGAGTATGTATGTGTTATGTGATGTATATGTGTATGTGCCTTCACCTCTTTTCTAATGCTTCGAATATGAGCTAACGGTTTTAAACCGTTCATGTAGATGCCTTGCAGGTTAGGGACGCCGTCGAGTGAGGTGGAGGAGTGGACAGTCGGGGTCTCCGTACATTATAGGACGGGGACGTTTTTGGGATATGTCTTTGTATTGTTGGATTATGTTGTACGGTTTTGGTTTTCTTATCGGAGTTGTGTCGTTTTGAGGACTCGGCTGAGTTTCCACCTTGTATCTTTACATTTCAGTTTCTCGCATACATTATAAACAATTTTGAGTTGTGCCTTTATTTGTGCCTTGTTGGAAAGGTCCGGTGAAATTGTTGTCAAGCTAAGGGTCGGGACCCATTGTGAGGTCTCGCCCGTAGCATCCCGTGTCCCGCGGATTTGGGGTGTTACAGTATTGATTTGTGTCACTTCCCCCACATCTATTCGAATCAATGGGGAAATGTATGGCCACTTCAAGGGGAAAAGAGGACTAAGGCAGGGAGATCTCATCTCTCCCCTCCTCTTTGTGATTTGTATTGAGTTGCTCTCAAGAACTATTAAGACCGAGACAAGTAAACCCCAGTTCAAATTTCATCAATTTTGTGGTAAACAAAGAATAGCCCATCTTGCGTTTGCGGACGACATTGTTCTTTTCTCTAGAGGAGATGTGCACTCAGTTAAGACCCTCGTGGAAGGCCTCAAAAGATTTGAGAACATGTCCGGGCTCAAGGTGAATACTGGAAAATCGTCCATGTTCCTTGCTTCTACCCCGGATGGAGAAGTCACGGCCATACAAAACGTGACCGGGTTTAACATAGGAACCTTCCCGTTCAGGTATCTTGGTATTCCTATGGCTCCTCATATCCTTAGAACTTTGGACTATTATCCTCTCATTGATAAAATGACAAAACATTTGAATGCTTGGTACAAAAGATGCATCTCTTTTGCGGGTAGAAGAGAACTTATTAACTCGGTGCTCCTTGGTATTGAGAGCTTTTGGCTCTCCATTTTGCCGGTTCCTATGTGTGTGCTTGAAAGAGTTACGAAACTATGCCGCAACTTCCTTTGGAAGAGACCGAGAGTCGCTTGGGCCAAAGTGTGCATGCCCAAGATCGAGGGAGGGCTTGGTATTGTTCCACTCAACCATTGAAATTGTATGTTTATGGCCAAACACGTACTATTGGAGTATCCACAATGGAGAGGATACAATTTGGGTGAATTGGGTCTACCAAAGGTACTTGGATGTGCAGCCGCCGGTTACATGGCAACCCAACAACAACGTCTCCCCTCTCCTAAGAATATCTTTAGAAGCCGGGACCATCTTTTGAACGCCGCTGAGGGTAATGAGACCATACAGGAGATCGGAAACAAGCCTAGCCATGGAGGGAAACTCAAAGTGTCGAGGATCTACAACTTGATTAGAGACAAGGAGGATAATGTGGGATGGTTCCGGGTTGTTTGGGATAAGCACAATACTCCTAGACATATCTTCATGCTTTGGATGGCCACTCTTGGAAGACTTTCAACCCTTGATTGGATGCCCTTCCTCAATGTTGATCCGAAGTGCCGCTTGTGTAACGTTTCTAACGAGTCCCATGAGCACCTGTTCTTCACTTGTTCATATACTATGCAGGTTTGGACGGCCGTCAAGAACCGTTTCCACATCAATGGTGAGGCTAACAATATAGAGACGACTATCCAATGACTTAAGAGCATGCCCTTGGGAAGGATAGAAGGAAAAGAGCAAAAAAATTTGCTTTCTCAGCCGCTATATACTTTATATGGATAGCCCGGAATGCTATGATTTTTAATGCAAAGAAAATCCCGGCTAGCACCACGACCAAGATCATCATCAACCATGTTTTCTTCCTCCTTAACAATGTATATCCGGACCAAGTATGTAATAGGCTTTAACTCTTCGTTATTTTCCTTGTGCATGTTATGTAATGTTGCCTTGCATGACACTGTTCACGTGGATGTAACGGCTATGACTTGTAATTTGGTGTATTACGTTAGGGACTATCTTAGGCATGAGAGCTGCCTAAAGCGTTTTAGGTTGGGCTTTTGCTTGCCTAGATAGCCCGGGTTGCCCCTAGATCTCTTGTATGCTTTGTTGCCGGACATTAGGGTTTAACCCTTGAATGACCTTTACTTAATTGAATTAATCTTTATCTCTATAAAACTTTAATTAAGTGGAGAAAACTTTGTAAAAGAGTCAAAGGTATTTTTTATAAATATGAAGGTTCCGCAAAACCCTGAATTCCGAAAGTAGCACTTTTGAAAAAAGTTTTCCCGAAGAATTGAATTTTCCAAAAAATTAAATCCAATTTAAAATTCTTTTCCCAAAATGAAATATTTGGGAATTTATAACAAAATTAGATTTCCGAAATAAACTTTTTGATAAAATTGAATATGATCCGAATTAAAATTATTCCGAAAACGAAAAATAAAATTGTAACCGAAAATATTTTAATAAAATATTTTGATAAATTTATAACAGAATTATATTTCCTAGATAAGTTTTCGCATACAATTTTGAAATTGTTTCGAATGATTTTTCCCAAAAAAATTATTTTTATAATATAAAATACTTCTAAATATTTATAATAAAATTAAAGTTTTTGAAATAAATATCCGATACCGGTAAACGAATGAAATTCGATACAAGCTATTATCCATAAAACAAAATTGCAAAATAAAATATGAACTAAATATGAAATAACTTATAAATAATTCGTTCGGAATTTCGTCCCTGCAAAACAAAGATTAGAAACAATCCTATATTTTCGTCCCTACAAAAACGTCATAACGGTAACTTGCACACTCAATAATTGATTAGTACTATTCGGTTTTTGAATTTTAGAATTAAGACCGTAGGAACTCAATATCGAGAATACCAAGGGGAAGTTTACCGAAACGCTTGCAGAATCAAATCTTGTTCCAGGAACTAACTCAATCCTATGAATATGTAACGGAAAGGAGTGGTAGATGTGAGACACTCTTTCCTTAATAAAAAAAATCGCCCTATTACGAAGTGTTTTGATTGATTAGGAATCTCAAGATACAATTGTCCTTTGCTTTAGACTACGTAATCATCTCTGGAAGCATACGAGAAAATTTTGTGGAGTACTCTCATACTCAAATTTCGGACTTGGGAAGGAGAGAGAAGAGAGTAGGTGCGGAGACACTACATGAGATGTGGTTAGAATGAGCTTATGAGCTCTCTCTCCTTTCATAGGAGTTCGGAGGAGTTGGATAGTTGAAGATAATCCCTCTCAACCTTTCATTCCTGCAAGAATAGGTCAACAAACCTTTTGAGAGATAAGATCTGAATTTTGGTGAATCTGATCATTTGTTAGGTGGAACACACGGATTGGGCATGCATTTGACTTTCAAGCAAACCAAGTAAGGAAAAGTTTTGGTTCAGCAAAAACAAATGGATAAGAGGTCAGCTCAACATCAAGTCCATAAGGACCTCAACCCAAAACCATTCCCCAAACCCACGGATCGGCGGGCCGTGCCCCGCGCCGCCTTGGCTCGACGCGCACGCAAGTGTATGGTCCAAATACTTAGTTAACCATAATACACTTATTCTCATATATATGGTGTATTATTGATCTCCACATTGTCGACGAGGGGCAGGTTTTGCCACAATTAAAGCTTTCAAGGTGCATTTATTATACTCATCTTTACACATTAAGTTCTAATTCATTTGGACATCATTTTATACATATGAGGATACCAAATTGTAGTAATCAAAACCATGAAACTAACACTCCCGTTTTCCGGCGTTGGTTTTGACCGGAGCCCACCGGAAAATGTCCAAAAAGTTATTCCAGCGCGTGTTCCAAAAACTATTCTAATTAGCAACATGGAGGTTGAGTGAGGTCTCCTAAATTCGCGGAAGATGGGAATTAACCATATCGAAATTGAAAGGAATAATTTCTCGATTAACAACTCTATTAGCCATACTTGAAAAACTCCGGAAGAAATTGATCTCATCATTTCTTATATTTTTCTCATTTTGTCTGAATTTACATAACTCTAGATCCACCATATCTTCAAAAAAATCAATGAGTTTACAGACAAACTTACTTGCAACACTTGATCATAACAACCTTGCAACCAAAGTAACGATCTCCAAAAAAATTATCGTCATATGATAGACCACCAATATGCGATGATCAGACCTAACCGTTTCTCGGAAAAAAATCGTATGAACTAGTTTAACATGTTATACCACATAACCAATATACAAATCTAGACTGGTCCAAATCGGAAGCCAATTACTCCGAACCCAAGTTGGAGAGAACCTTTTCTGGACTACCTCCAACATCATAAATGAAGATCAAATGGTGCTATTTTTAATGTAACGATTTGTTTTGATTTTATTAAACATAATAATTATAGAATTATTTTGTGATGTAAAACAAGAAAAAAGAAAAATCTCAGTTGAGAGTGAGAGAAGAGGTTGGAGCCATGCGAGGGGCGTTATTGGTCTACTTGTCTCTCCGTTGCCCCTTTCCATCTACTTTTTTGAATCTTATCGTTCTTGCCCTTCTTTCAATACCTTTCCTCAATCTGTAGAGTCATCTCTCATGTTTCAGATGAACCCCAATCCCTCCTTCACTTGATCCACCTTCATCCGTTGCCAAGTTGAGTTTCATTAGCCCCAAATTCTAAAGGTGTAATTATGCGGATGCTCGCATCAATTTCCCAATCTCCGCATCAACTCGCTTATTCATCGTTTTGGTTCGATCTGCCATTTTCTCTGCTTTTGGCCTTTAATCTTCTATGATTCAGCCCTAGATTTGATTATTCAAATTTGGGATCTAGGTTTCTGCTAAAGTTTTGGCCTTTTTTTCCAGATCTCTGATGCTGTAGTTGGTCAAGAGTATCTGCTTGTTTGAGAGTTTCAGTGAAGTTATGATAAAGCAGTTTCTAGGTAGGCTTCCTAAGAAGCCATCTAAGCCTGGTGATGGCCGTGATTCGGCTTCATCTGGCAATCCTAATGGCTCAAGGAGTAATGATAAGCCCGAGAATGCCAAAGATTCGTCTTCAAATTCGGGTTTAGAAAATGGAAGTAGAAGTCTTCAAGCGGCGGATCTTAAACCTGGCGAAACCTTAACTCCTGATTCCTTTGAGGTATTGCCTAACTTTAGAGATGTACCGAACTCTGAAAAACAAAGCTTGCTCATAAAGAAGCTCAATTTGTGCTGCATTCTTGTTGATTTCTCTGATCCTACTAAATACTTCAAAGAAAAGGAGATGAAGAGGCAAACATTGCTTGAACTTGTTGATTATCTCACTTCTGCCAATGGGAAATTTGCAGAAGTTATACTGCAAGAAGTTGTGAAAATGGTGTCTCTGAACTTGTTTAGACCTCTTACTTTCCAAACCAGGGAAAACAAGGTTATAGAAGGTTATGAGGTGGAGGAGGATGAACCGTCAATGGATCCCGCATGGCCCCATTTACAGATAGTGTACGAGTTGTTTCTGAGGTTTGTGGCATCAACTGAGATGGATGCTAAGCTGGCTAAAAGATATATTGATCATGCTTTTATTATACGTCTTTTAGATCTTTTTGATTCCGAAGATCCTAGAGAGCGAGAATACCTGAAGACTATCCTGCACCGTGTATACGGGAAGTTTATGGTGCACCGTCCTTTCATTAGGAAGTCAATAAACAACATCTTTTATAGGTTCGTTTTTGAAACAGAGAAATTCAATGGTGTTGCTGAGCTTTTAGAGGTTTTAGGCAGCATAATAAATGGGTTTGCCATGCCTCTTAAGGAGGAGCATAAATCATTCCTTGTCCATGTGTTACTTCCTCTTCACAAGCCTAAGTGCTTACCGGTGTACCATCAACAGTTGTCATACTGTATTATTCAGTTTGTAGAGAAAGATAGCAAACTTGCAAATGCTGTGATAAGGGGTCTATTGAAGTACTGGCCTATTACTAACAGTTCAAAGGAGGTCATGTTTTTGAGTGAGCTTGAAGAAGTCTTGGAAGCTACTCAGTTAGCAGAGTTTCAAAGGTGTATGGTGCTCTTATTTCGCCGTATTGCCCGTTGCATCAGCAGTTCTCATTTTCAGGTAATTGTCTTTTGTAAATTCAACTATCCAACAGTGATATTGCCTTCCATCTGCAACTTTGACTGCTGATGTTTACTACTCCTTGGTATCTATTATGAGATGCTGAGGGACTTGATCAGCATTCACTATAATCTCCGGTGTTGTATTATGTACATGTTACATTTTTTTGTCTGTGAAGGTTTCTGCTAATTATTCTTGCTCTCTGTTAGTGTTTGGTGTTATTTTGTCTGTGTTATTTCCCATAGGCCGATCTTTATGTGATAACGTAATTGATCATGGGGAAATGGGGTCTATATCTTCCAATATTGCTACTTAGGATATAAAAACTAAACTATTAAAAGTGGTAGCAAAATCTAATCAATCACTACCTCTGATTTTTTTTTATTGAAGAGCTCTTGCAGGTTATCACTATTTACTTTAAATGAGGTTTTTACCTTCCCTATATATTCATCAAAACTTTAACTTGGATCTATGTAACCATCAAAAAATGAAAACGTTAGATTATAACCAATATTATGCTTTTTAAAAAAAATTTTTTACTACTCTTGAAACTGAAAATATTGTTACATATCTCATAAGAAATGTCTCTTTATTTCTTCCTTCATTCAATATGTATGGCCCTTATCATTATTTATTAGTTTGAGTAGAATGTTTTACCTAATCTGATTTGTTTGAGTCAAGCCTAGTTGAAGTCTACCCTTTTGGTGATGCAAGTTCCATCTTTCATTATATATCATGTAGGAAGTTGTGTACATACTACACAAAGAGTTGTTTCTTCAAACACTCGAATTTCTTAAATGGACAACATGATTGTTTATAGTCACTGTTGAAAGCATCAGTATATTTAAAGTTGAATATATTATCCTTATATAAACTCAAACTTCTGAATAAATTTAAATTTTCTTGAATTTACTGTATTTTATTCAATGCTATCTAAGTATATGCCTAACAAGTAATAAGTATTCAAATAAATTTCATAATTAGATAATGTACGCCCCTTTTTAAAGTTCTGATCACTATGTCCAGTGAGCAATATTACCCTATTCTGCAATGATTATACATCATATTGATCGCATAATGAAGTTTCAAGATTATCATTAGTTTAATGATGTCGTCAAAAGCTGATAAGTTGAGTGATTTGTGATATTCGGCGGGGTTGGGTAGGATTAGAGCAAACAGTGAGTTGGAAAAATGTGAAAAAAGCATTTTAAATGCTTCCCTTGCCAGAGACTGGTTGCCCTCTTTTGTATAAGCTCTCCTTGATCTGGGCCTTGTACATTCTGTGATCTCAACACAATTTTTACCTTTTGGAAAAAAACAGGTATATAATATGTTCCATGAGTTTTTGACTTTCTAATAATACCTTAATTGATAAGATCTTGAGAAATAAGAATCGCAAAAACTAGTATTTGTGAACTAACCCCTGAAGAGTAACTAATGAATCACTTGTCCCTCTTCATTACCATTGCCTTTGTAATTCCTTCATGTTGACTAAACATATATGTTAATCTTTCGTTCATGTTGAAATCTACTTTTGCAAACAAACCCTTGATAGATTTCTTTGCTCTTGAAGGTGGCGGAGCGTGCACTATACTTGTGGAACAATGACCACATTGACAACTTAGTAAGGCAAAATCGATTTGTTTTACTGCCAATTATCTTTCCTTCACTGGAAAGTAATATGAGTGGCCATTGGAACCAAGTTGTCAAGAACTTGACGCTGAATGTACGTAAGATCTTTTCTGATTGTGATGCTGCGTTTTTTGAGGAGTGCTTGCAACAATTTAAGGAGAATGAAAAAAAGAAACAAGAAGGCAGAGAAAGGCAAGAATAAGCACGGAAATGCTTGGACGGAATTATTAGAACCAAGACCAGCTGATTCTCAGCTTGCTGATGTTTTTACTCGACTGAAGACACGTTCTGCTCAATCGTCTCCGTTTATTTGTGTTGGTGACTTGATTGACTGTATGCTGAACTAATGTCAAAACTGTGCGCAGAGATCAGTGCATCCTTCGTCGTCTTCAATCCAGACAGATCGATGAGCAAGCCTGAAGGAAGAACATGCTGAAGAATATTTTTTTGTTTAGTATTTTTTTTATTTATTAAAAATTGTTGCTTAGAAGTTACAGTTGATGTTTTCTATTACTTTGACACTCCATGTAGTTTGTTGGTCGAGTTTTGGACGATGGTTTATACTATTTAAACCCTATTTTCTGGAGTTGTAAGTGCTTGGATTTTTAGTTCGACTTTTGTTTTGAAACCCTTAATGTTTTATAGCTTTGTAAAAACTTCGGTTTTTGTTTCAGATTGATTTATACATTGATTTAGACAATTGTTAATGCATTGCATTTGTTTTTTTTATAACCTTCTTTGAATTTGATTGTTATGTCCATACTTAGCCTGGATTGATTATTATGAATTTGATATGCAACATGTCCGGCTAATTTCTGGTTTGTGGTTAGGTTGGGTAGGTAGACTTTCATGTCTATAATTGTTTGATTGAGAATTGGAATAATGTTTGGTTTGTTTTGGTGAGCTCATCTTGTTTGTTTTAGGAAACCTCGACTCTTTTGTAGTCATTGATAGCTCTCGTTTTAACGATTTTTTCTCATCGTCATTCGATTTCATTCCCTACTTTTTTTTGGGGCTATATAGCCTATCTTATCGGTCTATTTTCTTCATGTTAGTATTTTGGAGGTTTACCTATTGATTTACGTAATCGGAGATGTTCTAGGTGTTTGCGGAATATAAATGATACATCTATAGCAGAATGACATGATACACACTAAGGACTTCCTTGCGGTAATAGAAGTCAAAGGTCAAGACGCAAATGAATAAGTTCTAAGAGTAAAGTGAACAATATTGGAAAACGTGCAGAAATGCGCTTGTAAGGCTAGAGGTCGCTCGCCTCCGCCTCATTTTCTTCATGTGACCTCAAAATGACCTTCCGTCGATGCAAGGAATGTCGTGTAACAATTTTGGACCGGGCCCAGGAGGTCGCTCGACGGCCCGCTCAACCTGCTTGCATCGACGTTTTATTTTCTTGTGCATATTTACTTTAGTTGGGTTGGACTTATGGCCCGTCCATTTGGACCTTTTATATTTTATATTTGATCATATCTTACTAGAAGATAAGATTCCGGTAGATCTAGGGTTTCAAGCTTATCCTTAATCATCTAAATAAGGCTTGTAGTTATTAGCTTGAGATATTCAGTGTCTGTTCCAGTTTCAATGGTTAGGAAGAGCGAGATTTGCACCGCCTCCGGTTGAGCGACTCTTTGGTGGTCGGTCGGCCACCCCAGTTTCTGTTCCAGTTTTAAAAGTTTCAATGGTTATGACGTTGAGGTTGTCTCCTTCAATTTTAACTTTTCAGTATCCCATGTTTTGTAGTTTGGTTAAACCCTTAAGTAGATTATTGGGTTCGGTTTCAAATATCGGCATGTTTGGGATTTTTCCAAAGCCTTTTGCAAGTACTCTTGCAGAATATCTCAAATGATGAATCCATATGCCGATGACCCATTACTTCTTTCAAATCCAACAAAATTCAGTTTGACAAAGTTATGAGTCGGTCTATCCCACTTAATATTTTTCTTTTTCCTTCTTGTTTGCGGGCTTGTATTCGCTTTGCTTTCGCAATCTCTATTGTCATTGGCCTCACCCTAGTTTAATAGAAGGTGTTTGACAAATTTTTTAATTTTATTTTTCTTATGAAAGTTTTGGTCATTGAATATTGTTTGGTTCCTGAAATACCATATAACCCACCAATTTGAAATATAATTCTAACAATATTTATTCATAACTTTTTCTTTGAGTATTGACTATTTCTGTTGGTTTTTTGTAATTACACTGTATTTGGTTTATGATGCTAGAAAAATTCGGGATAATATTTTTGAATTGCCAACTTTGTGAAGGGACATTCCAAAAGGAGGTGATTAATGTCTTCCAAATGACGGTCACAAAGGACATCCATAGGGACCACAATTTGTTGTTGTCCAAGGCGTTCTTTTTGTCGGAATACCCTTTTTTGTAACTTTCAAAAAAAGTTTTTTTTTTTATATTATGGGTATCATATCTATTTTCCACATGCATGTACAATCGAAGTTTGTCATACCCTTATTCGTGTAGATCGGATTCATAGCTGATATAGTAGAGAATCATCCATGTCTATCAAGGGTCCAATAGAGTCTAATTGTGATGCTAGTGTATGGATCTTGATAGATAGATAACTCTCAAGGAAGGAGTCATCCAATATATTTTTGAGGGTATCATTCAATTTTTCCATGTTTTTCTATTGTGAAAAAATCTCAAACTTTGAGATCCAGATCAATGTTGAATCTTTCACCAACTTGTTTATGGAGTGGCTCATTAGTGATCCAACTATCCATCCAAAACCTTATTGTTTTTCCATCCTCAACCTGTCATTTGAGTCCTTGAGACTAATAAGTTTTTTCCATTGCCATGATTTGTTTCTTTTTGGTTTGTAAGATAGGATGTTTGATCCTTTGAGATATTTTTCCGCTATCACTTGTACCCACATATTATATGGATCTACTAGTAACTTCCATAAAAGTTAAAATTAGAGTGACGTGTTTGCGTCTTTTATTTTCCTTAGTCCAAGGCCTCCTTTTTCTTTGGGTTCACAAATCTCATCCCATTCGATACATGGCCGATTTTTGGCATTTTTATTCTAAAAGAATTGTCTATTGGTTTGGTCTAGATCATTGTGCACACGAGATGGTAGTAAACATGATTGCATGATGAAATTTGGTTTGGTGTTCAGATTCGATTTTATAAGAATCAACCTTCCTTCTTGGGAGAGGGAGTTTGCTTTTCATTTTTTCAGTTGTTTGGATCTGGTCTCTATCTCTTCAAAGGTATCATGGTGATAACATGATTTATCGACCTAGTTTAGTCATGTATTTAGGTAGATTTCCCCTTCCCGCATTCATGTTTTAGCATTAGTTTGTGCCATTTATACTTGTTTAGTTTTACTTTGCAAGAATAGATGTCTACACACACTATTTGTGGCTTTGTAGGTGATTTGACACATTTTGGAGCTTAAACGATGTATTTGAGGATCAAGCCTCGAAGTGGATGCATTGGAACAAGCATACGTGCACGGGAAAAGGCTAGTAATCAAGCTAAAGGAGTATATGTTCTGAGTCCCTTATGCTAGTGTAGTAGGGAGTTTGATGTATATTATGGTCTGCACAAGACCATATATGACACAAGTTGTTAGTGTCGTGAGTAGGTTCATGGGACAACCAAAAAAAGAACACTGGCAAGTTGTGAAGAAGATATATTGGTACCTTAGAGGTACATTGGACATTGGGCTTGTTTTTGGGAATGATGCACAATGTTTGGTCACAAGGTACTTTGATTCTAATTATATAGGAGATGTTGATATTAGAAGATCTATAACCGGATATGTTTTCACTCTTGGTGGTTTTTTGTGAGTTGGAAGATAACTTTACAACCAAGGGTCATTTTGTCTGTGAGAGCCCTTTTCTTTCGGACCGAGATCGGACCATAGCCGAGATTGGCTTTGGCCGAGATTAGACTTGCCGCACCCGCGGGCACGTTTGCCGCCCCTGCGGCCCTGTGATCCGCCCCTGCGGGTTACAACGGCTGCAACCGGTTTTGTTGACTTCCTTGACCCGTGCTTTACCTTCTTACCTTACCTTCTCTTACCTTACTGAGCAAGGGTTTCTCTTCTTCACTTCACTTCTCCAACTCCCTACGTTCTTCTTGCTTCTCCTTCATCTCCTTTGATCTTTCTCTTGAGTTGGAAGAGCTTGTGTGTTGTTGTGGATGTTGATGTTAGTGTGCACGTTTGCTGAGCTTGTGATATCAGTTGAGATAAGGAGTGTGATCTCATCTTGCCTAGACCAGCTGTAAGGGTGAGTTCCTTGCTTCTTCATCCTTCCTTCCTTTCTTTCTTCTTGTTCTTCAATCTTTCTAGCTTAGGATTAGATGTATGCTAAGAGTGTTGACGTTGGAATGTGTTTTGATGTGTATGTGTATGAATCTGGAAGAGTATAGACGTGATTTGATCACGGGAAGAACCGAAGAGAAACCGCGAAGTTGCCTTCTGCACTGTCGCCGCCCCCGCGGCCAAGAGCCACCGCCCCCGCGGCTACCGTGCCACAACGCCTGCGTCGTGCCAGCGGCGTACCTGCGTTCCGTGTCACCGCCCCTGCGGCTTCTACCTTCCGCCCCTGCGGTCTTAGTTCACGCAGGTGCGTTTTGTCCCGGAACTACTTATAGTTAAGTAGTTTCCTTTCCTTTCTAGTATGAGGGAACTAGTATCATCCTAGGTATCGGTTTATGACGAGCATGATATAGATATGCCGGTTATGGCCTTGAGGTTACGAGTTGGATTTGATCCCTTATGGATCCCTTGGGTTTGGGTGTGACCCTTCGTGTGTGATAGGAATGTGATATATATATGTGTGGCTGTTGTCCTCCAGTTGGAGTGGACGTATCTGAGAGTTGATCATAGCTGGGATTACTTCCGAGACTGAGGTAAGTCCATAGGACTTACTTAGCTGCCATCTATATATTGGATGTTGCATGAGTGGTGCATGTTTATGTTTGCTAGTATGTGATATTGTTATTACCGACCTATGGTTTAGTGACTGCCCACTGTAGGGCCGTGACAGTTATCCTTTCATCCCGCTGGGAGACTGGAGGCTCTCTGCGGGCAGGTTAGTTTTGGATTGTGGGGCGGGCTTTCTGCACTCCCTTAGAGTATACGGTGACGGTGACCGCATCACCACTCCAGCTGGCATTAGCACCGAGAGGCGAGGGTTATATTCCTCGTGTCACATATATTCATATTGATATCCTTATATATACGATTTGAGTGTTGGACTACATTTATAAAGATTATAAAATGGGTAAATGCGTGACATCATGCTGAAATGTTAGTATCTCTGATATGTGATTGTGCTTATGTTCATTCTATATATGTGTATGGTTAGCTAACGGCTTTATACCGTGTTGTAGATCCCTCGCAGGTTAGGAGAACTGCAGAGTGTTCCAGAGAGGGTGATCTGCTGAGGGCTCCGTACACTGGGTCGTCCTCGTGGGATGGGATATTTTGATCATGTATATTTGTTATGTTTTGATTGTACTCAGCAGTGTTGTATCAACCTTTTGATACTTTCATATCAGTTTCCTGTTTTATATTTAATCTGTTGGTGCCTTGTTGTAAGATTCAGTGAAATTGTTGTCAGGCTAGGGTCAGGATCCATTGTGAGATCCTAACCCAGTAGCACTTCGAGTCCTACGGATTTGGGGTGTTACAAAGTTGGTATCAGAGCCCACGTTGACAACAATGGCACTAGTAATCTGCAATAAAGTTCGAATAGATAAATAAACAGAGCCCGAAAGGGGTATGACTTTTCAAAAGATTTTTGGTTTTGAAATGAGTACAAATGTTTTGGGATATCGTGTACGTGAGCCATCACCCCTCTTAAGATCTCGACAATACATATATATAGATATTCTGTTGTGATTGATTTGATATATACATACGGCATATATATAGCCTTCTGAGTTAGGTTTACGTCCTCTGCAGATGGTTCAGATTAGAGCCTTACCTGCAATTGGACGAGGTAGGGATAGATCCCCTCTTCCTTCTGTAGATGTAGGACAGAGTCAGATTCCCGTTGTTGATCCACCTGCAGCGGAGGAGGTTTGTGAGGTTGCTGTTGAGAATGTTGTTCCTGAGACTGGAAACGGTATAGCTGGGAGACGTACATCACAGCGAGTCCAGTTAGATGACTCGGATCGTGTCTCTATGAGGGCATCAGATTTCCGGGAGTATATCAGACAAGTGGTGGAGGCGGTCAGAGTGGGTAGACCTACCCCTGATTTGCCCGTACAGGAGAGATCCTCTGAAAGATTCCATGGAGTGACTCAGGTGCCAGTTATACCGGTATGTGCTGCTGAGATCACTCAAGTTCCCGAAGAGTATAGAAGGTCTGAGAAGAGACAACGGACTGGAGAGACCAGTGCTATTGGTGGAGTTGTTAGTTCTGAACGAAACCAGGGACAATCAAGTTCCCTTGCATCTGCACAGGTTGCAACTACAGGTCCACGATGTTATAACTGTGAGGAGCTTGTACATTTGAGACCAGCATGCAAGAAGAAGTTAGTGACTTGTTTCACTTGTGGAAGACAGGGTCACAAGGCTTTTTTCTATAGACGGAACAGAGCCTTATCTCAGCAGGGTACTGGTGTAGTTGTTGGTTCAGGGCAAGACCAGAGCCGCCAGAGTCATCCCTTATCTGCACCGGCTACAGATAGGGTACGACAGTGTTTCAATTGTGGTAAGTATGGACATATGCGACTAGAGTGTCCGAGGCAAACAGTGATGTACTATACTTGTGGAAAACCCGGACACAAACACGTTTTTCTGTAAGCAAGGCAGAGCTGTTTTACAACAAGGTTCTTCTCCTACCAGTGGAGCGGGAGGTGGATAGAGACCACCTCAGCAGCAGCAGACACAAGGACAACAAAGAGTCCCAGATCGTCCTATTGCTCAGGAATCTGCTCCTGAGCCGAGTAGAGGCAGAGGTCGTGGTGGGAGCACCACTAACACCAGAGGTCCACAGGGCCGAGTTTTTGAGTTGAGGAGTGCAGAGGAGCCAGCTGCACCGCCTGTTATAGGTACCATTCTGATCCATGGTTTACCTGTTAGAGTTTGTTTGATACTGGAGCTATGTCTTCTTTTATATCGGATGCTTGTATTAAGTGTTTGAGTTTAGATATGATTGAGGGGATACCCTTTAGTATAGGGTCAACCGATGGTAGTAGGGTCAGAGGTACCCATGAGATTCGTGACTGTCCCCTTTTTGGTAGGGACCCGTGTGCTACATGTTGACTTCCTTGTCATGCCATTAGAGCATGAAGAAGTCATACTAGGTATGGATAGGATGGATAGATACTCTGCAGTTTTAGATATAGGTAGGAGGACTGTTACCCTCTCTACCGAGTTAGGCCAGATAGAGGTTTTCCGAGGTTGGGACCTTGGAAAGGTAGGCACAGTTATCAGTGCTATACGGGCAGCTAGATTGATTGCACAGGGTTGCGAGGCCTTCTAGTGTTATGCCATGAAGGAGGGGGAGAGTCCAGCATTAGAGGATATCCCAGTTGTTTGTGAGTTTACTGATGTTTTTGCTGAGCCGTCTAGTTTACCGCCTCAGAGGAGTGTAGATTTCAGTATCGAGTTAGAGCCTGGTACGAGACCCATCTCGAAGGCTCCATACTGGATGGCGCCTATCGAGATGCTGGAGCTGAAGAAGCAACTCGAGGAGTTGGCTGAGAAGGGCTTCATTCGCCCTAGTGTGTCTCCTTGGGGAGCACCTGTCCTCTTCGCATGGAAGAAGGACGGATCACTGAGGTTGTGCATAGACTACAGAGAGCTGAACAAGGTGACCATCAAGAACAAGTATTCACTCCCGCACATTGATGATTTGTTAGAACAGTTACAGGGAGATACTGTGTTCTCCAGGATTGACCTGCGTTCCGGGTATCACCAGCTGAGGGTGAGGGAGCAGGATGTGCATAGGACAGCATTCCGGACCAGATATGGCCACTACGAGTTTGTAGTGATGCCATTTGGGCTTACGAATGCCCCAGACGTCTTTATGGAGTTGATGAACAGTATCTTCATCGACTTCCTGGATCAGTTTGTAGTGGTTTTCATTGATGACATTCTGGTATATATTCTCGTAGCAGTGAGGAGCATGCAGGACATATGAGGATTGTATTGCAGGTTTTGCGGGATAGAGAACTTTATGCTAAGTTCTCTAAGTGTGAGTTCTGGATGCCAGAGGTAGCATTCCTGGGTCATATAGTATCAGCTGAGGGGATCAAGGTGGATCTAGCGAAGATTGAGGTTGTAGCAGCATGGACGACACCGACGAACGTCAAGGAAGTACGTAGTTTCCTTGGCCTAGCCAGTTATTATAGACGCTTCGTGGAGGGTTTTTCTGTGATTGCCCGTCAACTGACGAGTTTGCTGAGGAAGACTACCAGATTTGTGTGGTCTGATTAGTGCATGCAGAGTTTTGAGGAGTTGAAGAGGCGTTTGACTTCTGCTCCTATTTTGGCACAGCCAGAGGGTACCGAGGATTTTGTGGTTTACAGTGATGCATCCAAGCTAGGCTTGGGATGTGTTTTGATGCAGCGAGGCAGAGTTATTGCTTATGCGTCTCGACAGTTGAAGACGTATGAGGAGAACTACCCAACTCATGATCTGGAGTTGGCAGCGGTAGTTCATGCACTGAAGATCTAGAGACACTACCTGTATGGTGCTACTTGTCAGATCTTCACAGACCATAAGAGTCTGAAGTATATCTTCACACAGTGGGAATTGAATAACCGCCAACGTAGGTGGCTCGAGCTGATCAAGGATTTTGATCTAGAGATCCTGTATCATCCGGGGAAGGCAAACGTTGTCGCCGACGCCCTGAGCAGGAAGACGCCTCGAGAGCAGGCGATTGCGAGGCTGACAGTTCAGCATCAGTTGCAGAGGGATCTGATCTGGTTAGAGTTGGAAATTCAGTTTCCTGATGAGGATGCCCAACTACGTACTTTAGAGGTTCTTCCTGATCTGTTGGATGAGATCCGACAGAAACAGGAGACCTGTCCGATTTTGCAGAGGATCAGAGATAGGATGTCTCGAGATGAGGCACCACAGTTCCTGCTTGGAGCAGATAGAGTTTTGAGGCGCCGCGGTCGCGTCTGTGTACCTGCTGATACAGAGTTGAGGCAGAGGATTTTACAGGAGTCTCACTGTACACCTTACTCTGTACATCTAGGTACGAGTAAGATGTATCAGGATTTGAAACGTTCATACTAGTGGGGAGGGCTGAAGCCCGATGTAGCCCGATTTGTAGCTCAGTGTGCGACCTGCCAGCAGGTCAAGGTCGAGCATTTCCGACCTGGAGGTGAGCTCCATCCCCTTCCTGTTCCACAGAGAAAGTGGGAGGACGTCACCATGGATTTTGTGACCGGACTGAGGCTGAGCCGGAGTTTTGATGCCATCTGGGTTATAGTAGACAGATTGACGAAGACGGCACGTTTTATTCCTATCAGGGAGACGTGGCCGGTGAGCAGATTGGCTGAGGAGTACAATAGGCAGATAGTGAGACTCCATGGTGTACCGAGGACGATCGTCTCAGACAGAGATGGACGATTTACCTCGAGATTCTGGCAACAGATTCAGACTGCCTTGGGGACGAGTTTGCACTTCACGACTGCGTTTCATCCTTAGACAGATGGTCAGTTAGAGAGGACCATTCAGACCCTGGAGGATATGCTGCGAGCTTGTGTGTTGGATTGGGGGCAAGTGTGGACATATCATTTCCCACTTGTTGAGTTCTCCTACAACAACAGCTGGCATGCATCTATTAGGATGGCCCCATATGAGGCACTGTATGGACAGAGATGTCGTACTCCGTTATGCTGGGATGAGCAGAACAGTGTCAGTGGTTTAGCACCTGATCAGATTCAGGATGATATGGCTCGAGTAGCATTGATCAAAGAGCGTATGCTGATTGCGCAGAGCTGTCAGAAGTCTTATGCTGACAGGAGGCGTAGACCTCTAGAGTTCAGGGTTGGAGCCCATGTGTGGCTGAGAGTGTCCCCGACACGAGGTGTTAGACGTTTTGGCATTAAGGGGAAGTTGAGTCCCCGATATGTCGGACCATTCGAGATTCTGGATCGGTTTGGGAGCGCAACTTACAGGTTAGCCTTGCCTCCGAGATTAGAGGGTGTTCACCCTGTGTTTCACGTGTCTCAACTGAGGGAGTATATACCAGATTCGAGACACGTCGTGAGTTGTGAGGATTTGGTGGTGGAGCCGGACCACACTTTTGTTGAGCATCCGATTGCAGTCCTAGAACAAGGTATGAGACGCTTGCGTTCGAAGGACATACCTATGCTTAGGATACAGTGGTCGAGACGAGGACCCGAGGAGGCTACATGGGAGACTGAGGATAGTATCAAGAGGAACTATCCAGAGTTCTATGCCGAGATAGGTGCACCAGTAGGATCACCGAGTAGATCTTAGTACTAGCTTGGTGAGTCTTATGTGCTTATATGCTTATATGCTATGATGTGTTTATTTTCATGCTAGCTTTGATGTGATTATGATCTTATTAGATCTTGTTATGCTAGTATGATTTCCTGTTTATAGCTGGAGATGGTTCTTTCCTCCATGCTATTATGATACGATAGGTTTAGCTGGAGATGGTTCTTTCCTCCATGCTATTATGATACGATAGGTTTAGATGGAGATGGTTCTTTCCTCCATGCTAGTTTGATGAACATAGTAGTGTTGGAGATGTACTTCCTCCATGCCTTTCTGTTATGGTTATGTTACGGCTAGAGATGGTTTTCCTCTAGGCCCTGGATAGTATAGTTTACTGCTGGAGTTGATGATTTCCTCCATGCTTACGTTTGAGGTTATAGAGAGTATTACCTCGGCTTGTGGAGGTCGAGTGTTTCAGGATCTTGCAAGTTTCGGGACGAAAATTGTTTTTAGGGGGATGAGATGTGAGAGCCCTGTTCTTTCGAACCGAGATCAGACCATAGCTGAGATTGGCTTTGGCCGAGATTGGACTTGCCGCACCCGCGGGCACGTTTGCCGCCCCTGCGGGTTCCCGCCCCTGCGGCCCTGTGATCCGCCCGCCCCTGCGGGTTACGACGGCTGCAACCGGTTTTGTTGACTTCCTTGACCCGTGCTTTACCTTCTTACCTTACCTTCTCTTACCTTACTGAGCAAGGGTTTATCTTCTTCACTTCACTTCTCCAGCTCCCTACGTTCTTCTTGCTTCTCCTTCATCTCCTTTGATCTTTCTCTTGAGTTGGAAGAGCTTGTGTGTTGTTGTGGATGTTGATGTTAGTGTGCACGTTTGTTGAGCTTGTGATGCTAGTTGAGATAAGGAGTGTGATCTCATCTTGCCTAGACCAGCTGTAAGGGTGAGTTCCTTGTTTCTAGCTTAGGATTAGATGTATGCTAAGCGTGTTGATGTTGGAATGTGTTTTGATGTGTATGTGTATGAATCTGGAAGAGTATAGACGTGATTTGATCACGGGAAGAACCGAAGAGAAACCGCGAAGTTGCCTTCTGCACTGTCGCCGCCCCCGCGGCCAAGAGCCACCGCCCCCGCGGCTACCGTGCCACAACGCCTGCGTCGTGCCAGCGGCGTACCTGCGCTTGCCTGCGTTCCGTGTCACCGCCCCTGCGGCTTTTACCTTCCGCGCCTGCGGGTGACCTCTTCCGCCCCTGCGGTCTTAGTTCACGCAGGTGCGTTTTGTCCCGGAACTACTTATAATTAAGTAGTTTCCTTTCCTTTCTAGTATGAGGGAACTAGTATCATCCTAGGTATCGGTTTATGACGAGCATGATATAGATATGTCGGTTATGGCCTTGAGGTTACGAGTTGGATTTGATCCCTTATGGATCCCTTGGGTCTGGGTGTGACCCTTCGTGTGTGATAGGAATGTGATATATATATGTGTGCCTTGTATAGGCTGTGTTGTCCTCCAGTTGGAGTGGACGTATCTGAGAGTTGATCATAGCTGGGATTACTTCCGAGACTGAGGTAAGTCCAAAGGACTTACTTAGCTTCCATCTATATATTGGATGTTGCATGAGTGGTGCATGTTTATGTTTGCTAGTATGTGATATTGTTATTACCGACCTATGGTTTAGTGATTGCCCACTGTAGGGCCGTGACAGTTATCCTTTCATCCCGCTGGGAGACTGGAGGCTCTCTGCGGGCAGGTTAGTTCTGGATTGTGGGGCGGGCTTTCTCCACTCCCTTAGGGTATACGGTGACGGTGACCGCATCACCACTCCAGCTGGCATTAGCACCGAGAGGTGAGGGTTATATTCCTCGTGTCACATATATTCATATTGATATCCTTATATATACGATTTGAGTGTTGGACTACATTTATAAAGATTATAAAATGGGTAAATGCGTGACATCATGCTGAAATGTTAGTATCTCTGATATGTGATTGTGCTTATGTTCATTCTATATATGTGTATGGTTAGCTAACGGTTTTATATCGTGTTGTAGATCCCTCGCAGGTTAGGAGAACTGCAGAGTGTTCCAGAGAGGGTGATCTGCTGAGGGCTCCGTACACTGGGTCGTCCTCGTGGGATGGGATATTTTGATCATGTATATTTGTTATGTTTTGATTGTACTCAGCAGTGTTGTATCAACCTTTTGATACTTTCATATCAGTTTCCTGTTTTATATTTAATCTGTTGGTGCCTTGTTGTAAGATTCAGTGAAATTGTTGTCAGGCTAGGGTCAGGATCCATTGTGAGATCCTAACCCAGTAGCACTTCGAGTCCTACGGATTTGAGGTGTTACATTGTCTACCACAGAGGCAGAGTTCATGACATTGACAAAAGCAACTAAAGAAGAAATTTGGCTGAAGGATTGGTTAGTGATCTAGGTATACATCACGATCAGGATATTCTATATTATGACAATTTGAGTGCAATTTGTTTGGCCAAGGATCAAGTTTAACATGACAGGACTAAACATATTGATGTCAAATATCATTTCTTGAGAAGTGAAAAGAGGATCGTGGTGAAGAAGTTAGGTATTGTTGATAATCATGATGATATGTTCACCAAACCGGTACTCCGCAACAACTTCCAACATTGTTTGGACTTGCTGAATGTCAAAAGTTGTTGAGTGCCCAAGGGGCACATATAGATAGAGAGAGATAGGATCTAGTATGTGCATTGAGTAATACATTTGGTATATCTGTGAGGATTCAAGTCAAGGTTGAGAATAGTTAATATACCTTGAACTGAGGTTGTCATCTGTTTGAGCCTTTACTGTTTGGCTTAATCATATACTTGGCGCCCAAGCATAAACATAGGGTTTCATTACTCGATAAATTGTAGTGTTCCCTATGTCTCCAAAATAATCTACTTATCGTATATATATTTGTAACTTGAAACTCCTCAATAAAATCTCTTTGAAAGTGGACGTAGCCATTATTAAGTGAACCCCTATAAATTTATGTGTCGTCTTTGTTTGTTGAATTTTGTTCTTTCTCATAA